>CM077464.1:62463771-62791271 GCA_039654755.1 Calcarius lapponicus
TATTAGTACAGCAAGTAATTTTGTGTGATTGGAAACATCCTGTTCACTAGTGGCATAGTTAAAGCTGGCTTAGATGTAGACATAACCTGTTGGTATGTGACGGTATACACATCTTGGGGTGGAAATGGGTTTGTGACACTTTTAGAAAGCCTTTCTACAACCCTTTGCTATTTTCACTTTTTTTCACAAGACTTAACAAAAAAAGACAGAGATCCATTGCAATCCATCAGAGGTGATCTTGATTTTTTTTGTTCAATGTGTAATGATAACACCCCCTCTGAAGAACTGAAAATATCCTGTGCTTCAGAGTGAGAGAGGAGGAATAGCAAGTGCTTGGCCTTTGAGACTGACTTCACACTGCCTTCTTTTTTAGATCCATTCAATGTGTAAAAGATTCCAAGATGCATTAGTATGCAATAAAATTTGCTTGATTGGTAACTGCTTATATGCAAGTAAGGAATCTTTCTGTATAGAAGAGTGCAAAAAATATCCTTCTTTGAGTCAGAGAAGGGAAAAGTCTGAGTCAGGTTGATATGACTACTTTGAACCCCACTAACACTTCTGATAACAGATGCTACTTAGCAATCCAACACCAGTATTAATCATATACTTCATGGTAAGCCTTTGGTAGGATGGGCTACTGATGGGCATTAGCAAAACAATATTGGTGTAAGTACTTTGAGACAAACTGGAAATGGGATACTAGAAGGGAAAAATTATTTATTGCTCACAAAAACACGGCCTTCAGAGAAGTGACTTAGCAATCTCAATACTGCACAGTGCCTCTTTTAAAATATCATTTTTCATGGGGTATACTTTTTTAATATCTTTTCCAGATAAATGTGGCCTACAGAAAAAAGCCCTCACTATGGAAATCAGTATGATCCAAGTTGAAACGCTGAGAAAAACACACTGTACTCAAGTTTGTATTTGTCCTGCAGTCTGTAAACATTTGTTCTTGATCCAAAATATTTTTCAGTCCATATCTGAACCATATTTGATGGAGCTTGTTCCTCTCCATCTTCCTTCAGAATGTGCTAAGTCATGACTTTTGGAGGAGTGACTTGTTTAGGAGTTAAGACACCATTCAAATGTCATGTGTGTGTTTGCCACCTAAGGGTTGCCTGAATTTTTTCCTGATTTGCTTCTCAGCTTGGCTGTCAAATCAATGTAGATTCTCAGCCAGCTTCTGAATTACTGTTTATTTTTACCCTTATATGAAACCTTGCATAAGTGATGGTGGCACTATGCTTACAACAACTATGTTCTTGGATTGATAGTACAGGAAAACATAATGCCAGGGTGGTGTTAAGAATAAAAACCTGTTCAGCTCTGCAAAATATGAGTGAAGTTGGTCTTCTCTGAAACAGGATTTTCAGACCCTGGAAGCAGAAATCTCATATGAGGGATTTTTTTTTTTTTTTTTTAGCACACAAATAGGGAGCGGGAGTAAGTTGAAAACCCTGGGATACAAACAGCACCTTGACTTCACTAAATCTGGAGTGACAGCATTGCTGGGCTTAACCCTAAGACTCCAAGTTTGGTGAAGTTCCTGTGAACTTAGTTGGAGGTCCTGATAAAAACAAAGCTTATGAATGTAGCCCATTGCAGGCTCCTTCAGCTTGCACATTTGCATCTCTCAGAGTGCCTGTCTAATTACTGTCTTAATTACCCGGCAACTTAGCTCTCCATTTCACCTTCCCTGTCTTTTAGTTTTTCTCCAGATACCCAGCACTGCCTGTGTGAGGTGCTGTCACTTTATTCCCAGCTTTCCCCCCACACAGGGAGGACCTTGGTCAGCCCTGCAGACCCTGAGGGAATAAAGCCCTGTTCCAGCAGCACCATCTGTCCCTCCTCTCATGCACAACTGGAGACAAATAAAACAAAATGAACTTTCAGTATTCTTTCATAGCCTACAACGTTTGGAGGCTCAGTACTGATTTTTAAACAATCATGGAGCGTGCAACTGGTCTCACCTATCAAGTAACCGAAGTCAAATCATTTTTTAAATGGCTTTGGTAGTTATGTCTGCAACAACTTGTTTGGTGAGATGTACAAGAGAAAGGGAAAGAGCAAGCAATAAGGAAAGGACGACACAAGAAGAGAAAGATAGAGAGATAAGGAAGGAAAAGGGAAGTTTAACAAACATGAAGATACAACTTTGCTGATACTAACTCTGCCTGCACATTTTGGCTGAGAATTAAACAGAACAATGTTTAGAGATGTACTATCAATAAAATCACATTTTGGCAGTCTGCAACACTGTCACATCATAAGGAGTGTATTAATTTCTTTACTAATTAATCCAGAAGCCATTGACGAATAGAGAAGGAGGTCTCTGCTATTTTTTAAAATCAAAGAAATTTCCTTGCACTGTTAAGATTTCCACAGTTCTTTAAATCCAAATTCCATATTTCCAATTCATATTGCATCTCCAAAAGCACTGCTTGTTTTTGGCCTTCAGCTAACCACAGACATTAACCTTATTCTGTTGTGCTTGTTTTCCACTCACTGCTTCACATAGTGTGAATCCACTCCTTTACTATTTTCTGAATGTGTCCTGCAGTGCCCATGCTGTGGTAGAAGCAGTCAACCATCCTTTGCCTGTCTTCAGTTACTACTGTGCACTTTTCTCCCAATGAGTTTCTCTCCTGAGCAAGATAAACCATGGGAATGCCTGCCCTAAGCCTGCCCCAGACAAATCTGCCTCTAGACTGAGCCATGCTGTTATTCCTCTCTTCAGGCCTCAGTATACCTATGAACTTTTGCTTCTGTTTCCTCTGTGTTCTGCCTTTCATCCACAGCCTGTCTCCCTTGTGATAAGAATTTTGTTAGTACAGATGTGAAAAACATGAGGCAATCAATTAAATTATTTCCCTTCTGATAACCCTCATTAACCACTCCTTATGATTTTTACAGGACTAAAATTTGTCCTACAGTTAAAATTACTGGCAACATTATTTTGAAAAAAAAATTTCATACTCTCCAGATCCATTTCAGCAGTTTCTCTTCTGCACTTAAAAAGTTCATTCAAACTGAAGAGGGTGGCTTTATCAGTGTGAAAAGATAACATCCACAAAAACGAACAAGGATTTAGGTTACTGTAAAAATGTGTACTTTATGATTAGCTTTTCGCAAATATTAAAATTAATATTATATGTGTTGTGTTAGAAAGTAATGCTGTATTAATTCTCTTAAGTAGTGTGTTAAATATAGTTTTAGGTTATAAAAAATGTTAAAATAGAAACTATGCTATGTAGGATACTTTTTTTAAAGAAAGGACTTGCAGCGAAATAGCAGCCACAGGACAACTAAATCTTCCAGAGAAAAAGAATTTATTGCCCTCTTATCGAAAGAAATTAACTTCTTCCCGCCTTGAAGGTGCTGTTAGGATTCAGAGGAAGAAGTTGATGATGACCAGACAGAATCCTGTATTTGAATGAAATTTCTGCATCATGTATGAAGTGTATGAATATGCAACAGGCTATTGCTTTTAAGGGTTAATCCTCTGTTAACGGGTGTCCTTTTTCGGGCTCGTGCTGCCCAGAAAGAGGTACCCAGACGTCCGTAATTCTTTGTCTCTATTGTCTCATATTGTCCTAATTCAAATTGTCCAAATTATTATTACTCTAATTGTATTACTATTTTTATAATAATTTTATTACTATTAAACTTTAAAAAATTTAAAAACAAGTGATTGGTGTTTTTCACAGTTACAATAGCAAGTTGAACAAGAAGCCTAGTTTAAATATAAGCAACATCATCCACACACGGATCTGTGCAGGTTTAAAAGGAATATAATATTTTAATTTATTCCTCTGCCTGTCCTACATGCAAGTAAGTTTTTAAGCCTTTTCCTGGATCTAAAAATTAATGCATGCATTTTATGTGAAAAATCAGGGTCATTTTTCAGCTCTCAAAGACTGAGTATTCTCCACAGGAAATAGACTGCCTGCATTTAATCTTCTCTATGCAGTGTTTCATCTCCTTCCTTAATGCTAAATATGTATTAACCCTTGTACATGTGCGTCCTTTAACTGGGCTTTGGTGAGCCATAAAGCATGAATCATCAGTATAAATAACTTTCTCATGGCATTACAGACTGCCACCTACCTCTGCTACATACTGCTAACCCCCTATACTTCTGTAAAGACACAATGCCTACCAATTATCACAATCTAGAAAGAAAATTCGGATTATCTGTGTTCTTTAGCAACTTTTATTTTCTCAAACCTCTACTTCATTAAAAATACATTAAAACGGTGTTTTAATGTATTAATTTTTAATGTTTTAAATTAATTTAATGTTTTAAATTTAATGTATTAATTTAACGTTTTAAAAACAGTAAAAAACCCCTAACTCCTAGCATGTTTTTCAATTTAACCTGGGAAAAGCAGGATAGTCAGTGTCTTTCAAGCATGTGTAGGCTCATGTGTACATATTCTCCACTTTCATATCATAAAGAGGATAGACTGCAGTTCATAGAATGTAGCAGTGGCCTCTGTATCTGTACAAATCAGAGATTTAGCAATATTGTGAGTACAAAGAAGTGGGGTTAGAAAGTGAGAAAGCTGAGACTTCAAGGGAGTATCAAAGGAATTAATCCGCTACAGAAACAGGGAGAACAAAGCAGAAGATCTTATCTGGGGGTAAGCAGGAGCTTTTTGTCAGAAAAGAAGTAGTAAGAAAAAGAAGGCACAACAATAAAGAGTAGTAGCAGGGCACTGGGAGTTTGAGCCCAGAGCCTTGAAGTGTGGTACAATCCCTGACTTTTTTGTGACCCTGCCCACTGAAAGGCCTCTGAGCATTCCCACTATCCTATCAACATTCTGAGAAACTGTCTATACAGAATTTGACCAACTAAGCGCTTGTCCACACCATTATTCACTTGTAATTGATTTTGTCCCCAATTCTACAGAATCTCACATGTGCTAATGTCCTACAGATAATGAAGAATAATTATTGAGACAACAGAAAGAAAGGTAGAGCCATCAGGAAGAGGAACAGGGTATTTCCTGCTTAGCTTTCTCATAGCACAAGCAGAAATGTGTTCCATGTGTCTTTATGGCAGCTAAATTTTACCATGCCCTCTTAAACAGATTAATAAACTCCAATTAGCAGAGACTCAACATGACCAAACATGACACAATTGCTTTCCAGAGTTGGTCATTGGTTTATCATTCTGACAACTACTAACTAGCTACTCATTAAGTTTGGAATAAATGATTTAGTGTTCGAGAACAGCAAAGATTCAGCATTGCACAGCACTGATGCTGATGCCACAGAACATTTAGGGAAGAGTGACCCAGCACTTGAAACCTCTGGATTGGAAGCTCCTAGCAGCTGAGTTTGCAGCAGAGCCCAATGAACTAAACCAAACAACTGCTCCCTAGAGCAGATGCCCTCTGTATTGAAGCAGCACACCCACCTTCTTCTACTCCTTCTCCCCGCACACTGCAATCCCTGAGGCGAGTGAGGGTACTGGCATAGAAGGCAGTAACTGCTGCCTGATCAGGCTTTGGGTGGGCGTGAATCCCCCTGTGTATATTTTAGGCAAGTGAAAAATCCCCCTGCCATCTTCAGGCGAGTTCAGGGAGCTACAAGCTTATTCATATAGGCAATTGCAAAAAATGTGTCAAAGGGCACTTTTCACTCTTTATTTTTGCTTTCTCCCAAGGTCAGTATACTGTCCATCATCCCACACTAGCTTGACAAGCCATTTAGAGAGGCTCCCCACAGCCTGGACAGGTGTGTTGCAGGAAAGGCATGCACAGGCATGCTGTTCTCCTCTCCATGCTCACTCCCACCTTATACCTAGCCTGCTTTTCTCTGCCATTTATCTCCACTGATATATCCTGCTATGACAGATCTGGCCAGTTTTCTTCACTGTTCCTCCTAGCCAGTGTATAAAACTTGGGCCACTGAGGTGAAAAGCAACTTGTATTCTCCTTTCTTGCCCTCATCTACTGTGACAGTGGTCACAGGCGTTTTCAGGATGACGGAAGAGACATGGATCTGACTCCATATTTCAGAAGGCTTGATTTATTTTTTTATGATATATATATTACATTATAACTATAGTAAAAAGAATAGAAGGAAAAGGTTCATCTCAGAAGGCTAGCTAAGCTAAGAATAGAATAGAAAAGAATGATAACAAAAGGAGCTGTCTCGGACTCTGTCTGAGATAGCTCAGCCTTGATTGGCCATTAATTATAAACATCCAAGATGGGCCAATCAAAAATCCACCTGATGCATTCCACAGCAGCAGATAACCATTGCTTACATTTTGTTCCTGGACCCTCTCAGCTTTTCAGGAAGAAAAAATCCTAAAGAAGGATTTTAATGAAAAGATGTCTGCGACAATCTACTGCTCTCTCACCCTTTGCCATCTACAACAACTGGTTGCACCAGGGTTCAGAGCACATCCTAAAAGGCAGACACTGGTGATCAATCCAGACCAGAAATTCCAGCAATTTCCAGATACACAGGTTACCACCACCTCAGCATTTCTCCTCTATGTGCCCATAAAGTCTCACTCTTAATAGTATCACAACAGGAAGGTGGCATGCACTGTGCAGTGTCTGCAGACCACTGACAGCTACCATGGGGCAGTCCTCGTCAGAAACATTAAGTCTTAGATAATATAGCAATGCCAAACAGATGATCTGTTAGATGGGCAAGATGTAGTGAAGAAAGCAGTCCAGAACCAAACCAAACAATTTAGCAGATTTTTAAAAATTTTACTTTATTTTTAAGATAGGATTTAAGTGAAGTGTAGAGAGAACAGTAGAGGAAGGGACCCATGCTAAAAAACTAAAAAGGAAATTGGAAAGAATAAGAGAGAAAAGATGAAATTGTCAAGCAAGAACAGAGGATGAAGCCACCTTGATACTAATAATGCTTCAGCCAATGAACACAGAGCTATGGACCCCCTTAACACTTAAGAATCAGCACTTCCTTGTCTTGTGGAAACTGAGTGACAATGAGAAAGAGTGTATTATGTAACAACTTACAGGATCATGGTTAATACTACATATATGGGGAAAACAGGGAAAGAAGAAACAGATTTCCTTTACAAAGATTACAAAGCAGGGAAAATCTTATATGAGAACCTAACAGGAAGGAGCCTTGGGGACTTTCTCTCCCCTTTCTTTCATGCTTTGCACCCAGAAAACCAAAATCTACCTTTTAACCTGTACATTAGAAACTAAAATAAGTGAAAGCAATCAATATTTTATTAAGAGCTACTGTTTCACCTGATTGAAAGAGTCATGTGATAACTCCGGTTAGATCAGAGGGAATGCTGACAAAAGATGAAAAACACTTCTAAATTTTGAGGCAAGAACACATTCCTCTACAACAAGGAAACTTGAATTGCAAAAAAAGACATTTACATTCTATGAGAAGAGAACTTTCTGACTGGAGGTGCCTAAGCAAAGGTACAGATCAATTTAGGGAACCTGCAAAATCTCCACCATTACAAACTTAAAAAGGCTGGCAAGAAAATAATTCCTGAGGAATAATTTAAAGTACAGTTGATTCCACATTCGTTTAGTAGGATGGCCAGATGACCACCTGCACTCCATTTCTTCTATAATTTCTATTTTAAAAAAAGAGAACTTTTAAAAAGGAAATTCAAGTTTTCATTATACTTGAACCTGAAGATAGAAAAATATCGTCTGCATAGTTTAGACCATACTATCCATATGAAAAATGATTGACTTGTTATTGGTTTTGTTTATAAACATAGAGATTAAGAATTAGCTCTTCACAGGTGGAGTTGCCTCATCATTGTGCGTGCTTGTGCCAGCAGGGCCCCAAATGTCAAGGCCTGTCATAATACTGTAATGACTTCAGTACAAAAAATTTTACAATATCTGTGCAGCGAACATTTTAAATCATTAGACAGTAGTTGGCTGTTAGGAACCTGAGGGTGCTAGAACCAAGTCATTACATTGCAAGCAGGCCAGCACAGCTATAATAGATGTAGCATGCCTTTCACAATAATATTCTTCCACATACTTGTCTCCTGCCTCAGAGCAGATGTTATTAGTTACAGAACAGAACTTCTACAGAACCACAAAATTTCCTTCCAAATGGAAGACTACTGTTTCCTTCATAGAATCTCCTCCTTTACAACCCTTGTAATGCCTCCAAAGTTCCCATAAACTGGAGTATGTACTGGTTTAAGTTTCAGATGAAACCACATATATTACTGACTTAGAAGTTAAACATCAGAAACACATTAGCTTGATTTTCAGAAGCTACGCAAGAAATGCCCAGGAACAAACCTTACTGAAATCAAGTTTCAGAAATGTTGTGACAGCACCAGCTGGGTTTATTATGAGACAGTGTCAAACCCTGGAAGAGACTTCTTGGAGAGGTGGTCAATGAACCCATGTCTATGAGCGTTAAAAAGGCATTTGGACAGTGCCCTTAAGGCCATGGTTTCCCTTTTGGTCAGCCCTGAAGTGGTCAGGTAGTGGGGCTGGATGATTATTGTAGGTCTGTTTAAATTGAACTATTTTATTCTACTCAAATCTGTCTTCTCCTACCTGTTCCTTTCCCTACCAGTACACACTGGGGAAACCTCTGAAGACAATTCTTTCCAGCCTTGCACTAGCAGAAGGCACTGAATACCCACTACCGTCTCCCAGCCTAGGCACTGACTCTGTCACCTTGTGGGAAGGAGGTGTGTATCTTCTGAGAGGGGTCAGGGCTGTGGATCATCTCAAGATAAAGGGACCATCTGCACAAATTTGCAAAAGACAAGTGTCATGTGTTTTTTTTAAAGTCATCAGTGTTCAACTGAGATAGGTTTTCACAGGGTGGCAAACCACCACATCACTGACACCAGCGAGGCTCAAAGATCAAGCCTTCAGTGCAGGATGTGCTTCTCATCTAAATGGTTGCAAACCACTTGAAGGTGAGCAACACCTGTTCATTTCCCCAGGAATATTCTTTTTTGTTTCTTGTACTCATTTTTAGAAATGTCTGGTCTGTCTTCTATTGAAGAACATGCTAAAATATAAGAGCCTGAGGACAGCAGCACTCCCTCAGAGGGAAGATCCATCTGGCCCAATACTCTGTCTCCGAAGTGTCCCACCACCAGTGTCTGAAGAAGAGCACAGGAGCACTGAAGTTTAGTCCTGACAGGGTCCTGGTGGTGCTCACAGGCCTCAGTAGCTGGGACTGGCCTGCCCTGGGACCCCCAGCCCCACCACCTCCTGCCAAGGGCCCAGGGACGTGTCATTTGTGTGAAAAATGCATATATTTTATGATTGGTTTTTCTCAAATATTAAAGTGAATATTATATGTGTTGTGTTAGAAAGTAATGCTGTATTAATTCTCTTAAGTAGTGTATTAAATATAGCTTTAGGTTATAAAAAATGTTAAAATAGAAACTATGCTATGTAGGATACTTTTTTTTAAGAAAGGACTCGCAGCGAGATAGCAGCCACAGGACAACTAAATCTTCCAGAGAAAAAGAATTTATTGCCCTCTTATCGAAAGAAACGAATTTCTTCCTGCCTCAAAGGTGCTATTACAATTCAGAGGAAGAAGTTGATGATGACCAGACAGAATCCTGTATTTGAATGGAATTTATGTATCATGTATGAAGTGTATGAATATGCAACAGGCTATTGCTTTTAAGAGTTAATCCTTTGTTAACGGGTGTCCTTTTTCGGGCTGCTGAGAAAGAGGTACCCAGACGTCCATAACTCTTTGTCTCTATTGTTTCATATTGTCCTAATTCAAATTGTCCAAATTATTATTACTCTAATTGTATTACTATTTTTATAATAATTTTATTACTATTAAACTTTTAAAATTTTAAAAACAAGTGATTGGCGTTTCTCACATCTGCCTGGATGAAGTGAAGACATGGGATTTAAACCCCCAGTTTTACTGGGGTTTAGAAAGGCTTTTGATATTGTCCCTCAAAGCCTCCTTCCAGTCAAGTTTTCCAACAGTGGGATAAGTAGGTATGCAGTGCACTGGGTGAAGAATTGGTTGAAGAGCAGGGCTCAAATTATTGCAGCAAACAGGACATCTGGCTGGTGACCAGTTACCAGTGGTGTTCCTCAGGGCTCAGGTCTAGAGGCAGCTCTGTTCAGTCTCTTCATCAGTGATCTGGAGGCTGCAGTTGAATGTGCAGATAGTTAGGTGATGATACTAAACTGGGAAGTCCTACTGACTCTCCCATGGGATAAGAGACTTTGCCTTGCAGAGGGATCTGGATTGATTGGAGTATTGAGCAGTCACCAGTGACATGAAGCTGAGCAAGACCAACCAGCTGGATTGTGCACCTGGATGGAGTAATTCCAGACACAAGTCTAAAGTGGGAGAGGAATAGCTGAGAGCAGCCCTGCAGAAGGGGATTTGGGAATGCTGGTTGGCAGGAAGATCAATGGGATCAGCAGTGTGTGTGCCCTGGCAGCCAAGGGGGCAAACCTCATCCTGGGGTGCATCAAACACAGCATCACCAGCCAGCCAAGAGAGGTGATTATCCCACTGAATTCAGCACTGGTGCAGCCTCACCTTGAGTACTGTGTGCAGTGCTGGGCCCCACTATTTTAAAAGGGTGTGAAGGTCCTTGAGCATGTCCTGAGAAGGCCACCAAAGCAGGGGAAGGGGCTGGCAGGAATGTGCTCTGGGGAGCGCTGAGGGCACTGGGCTTGTCTGGTTTGGAGAGGAGGAGAAGGCTGAGAGGTGACCTCACTGCTCCCTACAGCTTCCTGAGGAGGGAAGCGGAATGGGAGGTGCTGATGTCTCCCCCAGCCATGCCTGTCACTGTTGAAGAGGCATTTGGACAGTACCCTTAAAGCCATGCTCTAATTTTGGTCAGCCCTTTGGTCAGGCACTGGGACTAGATGGTCACTTTAAGTCTCTTCCAGCTGTTCCATGCTATTCAATTAGAGTGGCTGGGCTTGTCTTAGGTTGCAATGGAAGATGTAACCAAAAGTATTAAAACCAAGTGGGGCAGAGTTCTTTAACTCTTCCATGACCCATCCTCCCTCCAGGGGGATATCTTCTCTTAATGGGCCATTGAACCTCACTGTAGGACTGGTAAAATTACATCATCCCATTGCAAAATGCTCCACCCAGGGGGAGGAGCAATCCTACTGAGATAAAATCTGAGATTTGGAACACCACAGTCCGCCTTCTCCCACTGGATTCCCAGAGGAAGACCAGATCCATCTACACCACCCTGGACCTTCAGAGGAAAACTATACCCTTTGACAGGATCACTGCTTCAACAGAATCACATTTGTCACTCCAGGAGGACTGCAGCCACCATTTAATTGGACTGCTACCAACACCCTGACCAACCCAGTCAGGTTGTATACTGACTCTATTAGTGTTTTTGTACTACTGCATTTTCTTTTAATTTTCCTATTAAATTGTAGTTCTGACTTGGGATCCCCTGCTGGTTTGCTTTCAAACCAGCACAGGGTTATAGAAGAGAGGACAAGGAGATAACTAATGTTATACACTGGGTTATCAGCTTAAAGGGAATTTTGCAGAGAAACCTGGGGATACAAATTCAGCCTTTTCATTCAAGTAACCTTGTCCTTAGAATTGACTCAGTCAACCTTGGTTACCAAAACATCTGTTCTGGTTTCATTTTAAACACATTAGCATTTCATTAATTTTTATGGCTGGGATGTAGTCTCCTAAATCAACCTGGTCCTTTTAAAACTTTAATCCAGTTTGTTCAGCTGACTTTTGGCAGATTTTAACAGACGCTGAAAGCTCAGCATGTCCACACTTCCTGCATTTTGAGGCAAAAGTAATTGAAGAAATGTGATGACCAGAGGATTTTAATAGATGGCATACTCATTGATTCAAAATCAGGGTGCCAGGGCACATATGCTACCACATTAAGCACCATCACCTGGATGATGTGAAAAATAGAGTGGCCAATTATAATTTCCAATTGGCCACTCTTAGATTAACATTTCTAATGCAAGACCAAGATCTGCCCAATATGGGATTTTGCAGTTATTTAGTTTTTGTCATATAAATAGTGACTAGACACACACACTACCTACACTGTACAACTAAAATTTCTCCTAGACAGCAAGAAACTGAAGATAATGGTGGCATTATTAGAAAAATAGTTTACATAAATGAATCAGAGATTGCAGAATAAACTGAATTCAAAGAGATCCACAAGGATTGAGTCCAACTCACAGGTCTGCACAGGACCATCCCCAAGAGTGACACCATGTGCCCAAGAACATTGTCCAAACACTTCTTGAATTCTTTTAGGCTTGGTGCTGTGACTGTTTCCCTGGGGAGCCTGCTCCAATGCCCAACCACCACCCTCTGGGGAAGAACTTTTTTCAATATCCAACCTACAGGCCATTCTGTCAGGTCCTGTCACTGGTCATCACAAGAGAAAAGATCAGTGTCTGCCCTTCTCCCACTCATGAATAAGTTGTAGACTACTATAAGATCTTCCCTCAGTCTCCTCTTCTCCAGGCTGAAGAGATCAAGTGACCTCATCCAGTCCTCATACTTGAAGCTTCCCCTCAAGGCCCTTCATGACCTTTGTTAACTCTCTTTTAGGGTGTTCTCTAATAGCTTAATATCTTTCTTATATTGTGGCACCCAAAACTGCCCACAGGACTCAAGGTGACGCTGCAGCAGTGCAGAGCAAAGGGGACAATCCCCTCCCTTGCCCAGCTGGTGATGCTGTGCCTGATGTACCCAGGACACGCTTGGCCCTCCTGGCTGCCAGGGCACTGCTGACTCACATTCAACTTCCTGTTGACCAGGACTCCCATGTCCCTTTCTTCTGGGCTGCTTTCCAGCTTCTTGTTCCTCAGTCTGTCCATACATCCAGGGTTGTCCTATCCAGGTGCAGAATCTGGCACTTTCTGAACTTCATATGGTTGGTGACTGCCCAGCCTTCTCATTTGTCAAGTTCTCTCTTCAGAGCCTCTCTGCCTTCATGGGAGTCAACAGCTCCCCCCAGTTTTCTAGCATCTGCAAGCTTACTTAGAATCCCTTATAGTCCTGCATCCAAGTAATTTGTGAAGATGTTAAAGAGCACCGGGCTGAGGATGAAGCCATGAGGAACTCCACTAGCAACAGCTCACCAGTCTGTCACCCCACTGACTGTAACCCTTTGATAGCAACATGTGGGACAGTTCCTTACCCACTGCACGATGTGTTTATCCAGCTGTGGGCTGGACATTTTATCCAGCAGGATGCTGTGAGAGACAGTGTCAAAAGCTTTACTGAAATCCAAAATGAAGGTCTATGTTTTAGAGCCACTCCATATTTTTAATACATCTGTTGCATCAATAAATAATAGAAAGCAATGCAAAAATGCTTTATAAAAGCATTGATATATAAGAATACATTCAGTGAACTGAAGGTGCACAAATCCAATATAAGCATCAAGATAAAAACAACTCAATGTATTTAAAATCTCTTTAAGCCAGTGTGATATTACACATCTGTCACAATGCCATCCTATTCACACCATCAAGAATCAGACAAATCATACATTTTCAACTCCTAGACAAAATGTACTTCTTGTCATCAGGTACCCAAAACAAATAAACAAAACTCAATCCTTCCCATTTGGGGCCTGGTGGGTTTTTTTGGGTAAAGTTTCAGCAAAAATAATGAAGGATTTTATGTTGTATAGACATATATGAACTTAAAGCTAACCAGAAACATAGACACGAAAGAGTATAAATGCACAGCTCATGCAATAACAACACATGGGCCAAGAAGGAGGAGGCAAGTATACAGAGCTACATGGTACTGTGACCTACTCTGTGTCAGACCACTGGTACTATGGCTGTGTAAGGCCACTAGTATCTTGCAAATAACCCTGTAAATAAACAACTTGTAGACCACTGACATAAGAAATTACCACCACAGATACTATAAGGAAGCCAAAATTGCCAGATGCCTGACTGATACATGAAAATCAAACCAAATTTCCCTCTTGTTAGCATGACTGATCACCAAAGTGGAGGTGGAGCAGACCATCTGTCAGAGCCCAACAGCATCTTTGATTTGCACCCAAGGCACCCATCAGACTCAAGGCATCTGTCCTGGAGCTGGTGCATGAACAATCTTTGAGAAGTACGGGGTATCTCAGATATTCACATTAAGATGTTCTCTCTAGTATGCCCACACATTTCTGTGAGCAGGACTCCCCACATTGGAACAGACACAGCTTGAAGTAGTACATGTGATTACAAATTGCACCAGTGCATTTCCAGATGGTTAATCATAACCATACTGACAAGGACACAAGGAAACAAACAGTATTTTTAGGCTTCGACTCCAACTATGAACTCAAGTCAATTCAACTCACACCATAAAGTCATCAGATCTCTTTGAACTATTGCAGAGGATTTACATGTTTTACCTGGAAACAGTTACAGTCCAAACCTGCAAGAATTGAAACACATCATGACTTTGGTGTTGAAAAGTCTAGTACTTTATAACCTAGTGAGCTAGACAGGAGTATTTGAAAGGGAAAATTAATCAATCACTAGTCTGTGACAGCCTCAACTATTAGATTCTTAAATAATAACGCAATTATGAATAAGACATATTAATTGTTGCGAGTTTTTTTCTGCCGCTGGAGCTCCACAGTATTCAATGTGTGGCCAAAAAGAAAGTGTGGATTTATGGGCAGTGAAGTATAAGAAATATGCTCACAAAATAATCTTTCTTAATTCACAAGAGCCCTATTCCCTACGCTGCATAACAATACAGGATATATGATAGAGGGGTATAAAGGTTTTATTAATCCTCAAAAGAGATGACTGACAACTATGTCTGCAAAATTCATGCTGGCAACAGCTTTATTGCAAACTGTACTAACAGCAGTCATAGCTGCTACACATAGTCATACACAAATGCTTTTCTATTGGGCCTAATATCTGTATCTATGATTATGTTTTGAGACACCCAGCAGCTACACAGGAGCTATTTGTGTGGAACATTTACACCTACCAGCTTTCATTAATGAAGATGAACAAAACAAAAATTGGCCCGTAAGGCCCTCGTCTTTGGTCAGGAACTCCTGCAAATTCTCCCTGACTTCGCCCGTTGGTCATTTCCAGGCTACAATAGCCCTAGAATCGGTAGCGACTTTCCTAAGCAGCACAAGCTGTCAGCTGCAGAACACTTCGACCAGCCTCATGACATCCCGAGAAGCTCCCCAAAACCGCAGCAGCCGCTGAAGAAAGCGCGGGCTGCGCCAGCACCCTGGCCCCCGCGGGCTTCTGTCATCACACGCAGCGGTGTCTGCCACGCCGCGGCTACAGCAAGGCGGATCGCCGCAGCCGGGGATGAGTCGGCGCGGATATTAAAGGAAAGGCAATCCTCTTAGGAGGGCTGGCGGCGGGCGGTGAGGCGAGGCGAACCGTTCCCCGCGCGGGCCGGGGCAGCATCGCGGCCACGCCGGGCACGGAGCGGTGCCTCCCCCGCGGGCAGCCCCGCGCCGCCTCAAGGGCGAGGGAGCAGCGGCCGCCTGGGGCCTGCGGCAGGTGCCGCCAGCAGCGCCCGTAGTGCCGCAGCCCCGCGCTCGGGGAGCAGCGGCCGGCGGGGGTCGGGGCAGCCCCGGGATGAAATGGGTCAGTTACGTAATTAGGCCGGCGGCCCCGGCCCCCGCCCGGCGCCCCGCGGGCACGGACAGGGGAAGCTGCAGCGGCGGGCGCTGGGGGCGAGCGGAGCCGCATCCTCTCGCGGACCCCGGGCACCGCCGCCGCACTCTCCATCCCCCTCCGCCCCTTCCCAGCAGCTCCCCCGCCCCGGAGCGCACCTTCTCCTGGGCGCGATTCAGGCGTTTCTGGACGTTTTTGGCGAAGATGCCTGTCTTCATGTCGGCCATGGCTGGTGGTGGGGATTAGGAGGGTGGGGAGAGAAGGCGGGCGAGGCAGAGCCCGGCAGCTACGAGCGGCAGCGGCGAGGCAGGAATGGAGGGATGGAGAAGAGGAGGAGGAAGAGGAGGAGGAGGGCTTTAGAGACACAGCAGGGAGAGGCGTGGCCACCGCCGCCGCCTCAGGTGAGGCGCGGGTCCCCCGCCTTCGTCCGTCCCCGGCCCCCGGGGAGACGGCTGTCGGGACCTCGCAGGGCGGGTAGCGTTGTCTTCTGGAGATGAGGCAATTCCTCTAGATAATAAAAGATATCCAGAGGGATAATGGGGATGATGATTTCTAGAAGCGCAGCATCCACTACTGGCACAAGCCTCCTTGCACAGCCGGAGAACCTTAGGTACCTACTTACTCCCCTAGAAGTTTCCACCAAGTCAGAGTCACTCCCAGGTCCAAGCTCCTTTAACACTTTTCACTGTTTTGGGGGCTGCAGCATCACGTGCAGTAAATGGGTGCTGCGGTTGAGGGACCTGCACCCCCCAGCTCGGCCTGGATTGGGCTTCCCGGCACAGCCATCAGCTGTTCTGGGGTTACCATGCCCGTGCTGCTGAATGTGCTACACTTGATTTGCCATTCTTCTGCTCTCGACATCCTCCTCCCATCCATCGCTCGCTCCTGTCTCAGTGTAGCAACCAACAGCAGTAAACTGGCTCCAGACTGGTTTTGTAGTTTTGATCTTATTTCTGAAATTACAACTTCAAGTTAAAACTGAAGGGCAGTCATTACAAAAATCTCTGTCCTCCCCTGACACTCAAGCACCCCAAAATCTTCTAGGGATCACGCAGCACCAGTTACTCAAGGTCGGCAAAGCCATCCTTCCTGGATACCAAGCCCCAGATTCACTCCTGGCATTTATTTCTGTTGTTTGCCCAAGTGTGGAGTTCCCTGATAGGGAGAGTAGCAGCAGACATAGCAAAGCAAGACAAAGCAAAACGCTGGAACTCAAGTCTCTTACCCTGAGCCTGTATCCTTCTACAGGGAACTGTCCTATTTTCATAATATTTTTCATTGATTTTTCAAAACACAGATCAGAAGGTCAAAAGAAAATGTCTCATACATTTAGTAAGTCCAGCTGTGCTTCCTGAAACTATGTATTTCTGAAATGTGCTCAGCCCCACATGTGCCTGACACATTTTCCTGTACTATTAAGAAGTTGATTTAACCTGCCAGCTGCAGCAGTAGTAATGCTTAGTAAGAGTAGGTACTTACTTAATTCTCATGTTAATACTATTTAGAAGGAAAAAAGTAATCACACAAAAAACCCAAACCCAAAACTAATGCAGAAAACCAAAGAAAACATATCACAGCAATCAAGGAAATTATTTTGTCTAAAAGATTACGATAGTGTCTTACAATGCTGTTAAACTGGTGAAAGATAAAAAACAAAATCTCAGAGTGCATAGGGCTCCCAAATTCTTTGAAGTATTTTTTCACATCTTCAGAGTATCTCTGTCTGGGCAGTTTGGCTTCTGATTCCACCACTTTAAAAGTGATTAAAAAAATCATGAAAAGAGGTGCTCTTAACTGATTACTCATGCATTTTCTTTACTTACGGGTAATAAAGGTAGGAAGTATTGGCAGAACAGAATGCATTTGGTTTCCTTTGGGTTAGGAGAGGGAGGGAGGGAGGAAACTCTTTTGTGCCTTTTAGATCCCTCTTGTCTGATATAGTAGTACAACCCTCATCACCAAGCCCAAAAATGCTTTTTCATGCCAGTAGGTGAGGAAAATGAAGATGTGTACTTAGTCAGACAGCCAGTCTCTTCCTCCTCAGTCAGTTGACCAGCACTGGCTTTGCCCCATTTAATGGCCTTTGACAACAGCCAATGCTTTTTCACCGGCTAGTTTATGAGTGTATGTGTTGTTCTCCATCAACTAAATTCTGGAAAGTAATTATCAGCAAATGATCTGGATGTTCCCTACATACTCTGTCTGTTGCATATAACATTTATTGTAATTAATACTTCAGAGAAAATTTCTCCATTAAGATGTCTTTCAAAGCAAAGTTTTCTCTGTGTTTTGTTTGTGCTTTAATCTGAAATAGATTATATTTAAAAATGAATAATCCTTTACTACAATTTACCCCATTTTCTCTCTATTTTCTTGTTATTGTTTATTTGGTGCTATTTTAAAATGATATTTTACTTTAGTTTCCCTCCTGAATAGCAGTCATTCATTAAAAAATGCTCCTAAGGGAATGGTGATTTTTCAACATAAAATCTTTAAAAGGGAAGGGAAGAAAGTAAATATAAGTACAACTGCTATGTCACCATTTTTTCCAGCTGTTGATTCCTGTTCAACCAAAATGCTAGTCAGAAAAAGAAGAAATCTGGATAATTTCTGGCTCATCAACAACATGGTTTCTCATCACCCATTTTGTCACTATAGCCCTCACAATGGAGGTAGAAATGAGATGGGATGCTTGTTTCTTCAAGCAGCAAGCCTAATCCTTCCTGTCCCTTCTACAACCACCTGACCCTTCCTCACAGCACAACAGCCAACAGACTCTCACCAGCAGACCCTAACTGTCCTCACAACAAACCCTCCTCTCAACTGGCTAACCCACTCTTCTATAACATCCATCCATACTGGACAGTGCTGTGACCCAGTAAGGGCAAGGCTGTTCCTCCTCTTTGGTAATTAGAACAGCTGCAACTCAACAAGGGCAAAGTTACTTGCATTCTGATCACTCTTCATTTGTGCAAAGCAGTAAAATTAGAAGATACTGGTCCATAGGAGTAAATTTTAAAATGCTGATGATAGAAAAAATTGGCAGGTATCTTGCAGCTGTCTCCAGTGCAACAATAATTAAAATACAGATATCAACTGCTACAGAGTAACAAGAAACTTGCACCTTTACAAATAACAGCATATGGGCACTCACAATTCACACTACAGACATGGCGCATAAAAGACATCCCCATTATAAGCACACCACTTTAATATTCAGTGAAGTGGAAAATTGGAGTGGGAAATGAAACTGCAGGGTAGCCTGGGAGTTGGAGTCACACTGTAGTGTGGATTTGGGGAGGCAGAATGTATGGACAAAAATACAAGACGGGACTAATAGAATAGCAAACATGGGAAAAATATGAGAAAATGAAAGATTTCAGGGGTACAGGACTTGAATTTTAAGTCTTGTTTTACATGTGACAACTGGGTACTATACTTGTGGTTTAGATCAGTATGTAATGGGCAGCAAAAGACTGTCTAAATTATCTGGGCAGTTTCTGTAAGTCTTGCTGACTTTTGGATGTGAGTCAGAGAGGGCAGAGCTGTCTGTCTCACTGAAAAGGAAAGTAAGGAACACAGTGGAAAACATGCATCAAAAGAAAAATGTTTCCATAAAATAAATGTAGTTCTAAATCCTTTAAAAATCTAGGAAAATTTTAACAAACATCCTAAATTAAAATCCATACATGTTCTTTATCTTAATATTTAGGCCCTTGTTTTTAATTAAAATTTTTCTTATTGAAGACAAATACAGATTTTTTTTTTTTTTTACATTTTCCTTCATTACCATACCTTCAGATCAACACCTCTCATCCATTAAAATGCTAACATATGTTGAACTGATACTTACATTCCGACATAGAACACCAGTTACATCACAGGGAAACATTTTATCTGAAAGGTACCCTTTGCTTTCAACTTCATTATTTGAATCTGAAATTTTCATGATTTGAATCTGTATCTGGCTTCATATAGCTACATACAGGTAGGTGGTGTTCAGCAATGGCCTCACTTTGTTACTCTGGAAAGTCTGTCCTGCTGACTTCAATCAGCAAATTTCAGGGTTGACACCCCAGGCTCTGAAACTACATAAAATGAGCTTTACATGGGAAAGTATGACTAATGAAGGGCTGCAGAGCTCACTCACAGAACAAGAACCAGTGATGTTTCCATAAGAAATGAATTCCATGACATGGATGTATATGCCAGACTTCTGGGGGAGGAGGTTATCATCCTTCCCTCCTCCAAGTCCTCTTCCCTGAAATCACAAGAAGTAGATAAATTAACTTCAAATAAAAAAAAAAAAAAAAAACTTCTGGAGAGAAAATTCCTGGAATTACTGCTGCTTTCAGGTGAATCTTTTCAGGTATGAAGCAGTGCAAGTACATAAGAAGACATGACAAGAAATCAAAAATTCTTTAGGATTGGCAGGTGGGGTTAGGAGGAGTGAATAACTAAATATCACTTAGTTAATACCAGTCTATTTTACTTTTTACACAGTTGGTGTGACATCAATAAAATACAAACTTAAGGAAAAGACTAGGGTGATAAGAAGGACAAGACTTCTCGAGATTCAAGAATGAGTTTCAGCATGGACAGAGCTGCAAGGATCCACAGTTCCCTCCCTCAGCGAGGATAATTGGCAATTTGGACCTGCTGCAAAGGGGCCTGTGCCAAGAAATTGGCTTTCTATTCATAATTTAGATGGCAACAGTACCTTCATAGGCTGTGCATACAGTACTGATTCCAGCATTAGGAATGAATGCTGATCAAGATACTTGTGCTCTGGTTGGCCTCCTCCTGATGCTCTTTGTGATTAAAAGTACAGTGAGCTGCATAGAAGATAAATTTTGGAGAATTATACTGATAACATGAGCTGTTCCACCTAAATAGGAAAGACACCCACCACACAATAAGTACCAATCAATTTTTAGCCAAAATTCAGGCTTTCTTAGTCTATCTGACGTCAGCAACAAAAGGTCATTGAAGATTGCTTTTGAAAAATTGGAACTTAAATGCACTTGGCACATTTTATCTTCTCAGTCAGAAGAACGCAGGCCAGAACCAGAATTATCTTTCTTTTTAACTGTCAGGTAAAAGGGACAGACTTCCTGTAGAACATCCTTTGGATCTTTCCTGAAAGAAAAGTCAGTCTCAGTTAAAAAGTTTATTTGTCCACATGCAATTTTCCATACCCATCTTTTTCTCTTTCCCATCAAGTATATTTACAAAATTCCTAGTATTTACAGTATTATCTAGAAATGCCCACCTTTTGGTTTTCATAACAATAAAAATTAACATTGTAACAGTTACTCTCTCTCTTTTTTAATTTTTCTTTAAAGCCATTCCAGCACAATCTTGCCTTTTTTTGGGGAATGCCTCACCAGTGGTGAGTTTCTCTCTCAGGTTAGGCACTTGTGAAGGGGTCTTGGCATGCATGGCCCCAATATGATTCCCTAAGCTACTCTTTGCTCATGAATTGGCTGCTAATGGCATCATGCACACATCACATAGCATAATCTAGCGTCTATGCTTTTATTCCTAGTGCTAATACACACTTGCACAGTGCCATTGCTTCCACCCCTTTTATGGTCTAAAGGAGGGATGTAGCAAAAAGATGTGCAGTCCTAATATTGAAATTTTTAAAATTTGGAGAAAAGTGACTAGCTGTATCTATTCTGTCTGTGTCTCTAATTTAGAAAGGCCATGAAAATATAATATATACATGCAAAATAATGAATACATTTATGTAATCATGAAGGTCATACAATTTTTTTTTCAAGAAGATAGATGCATGGAAACCACTGTGAGTTGATTGTGCTGGTTTAGGGTCTGACATGTCATTTTCTAAAAATCAGGAGATTTTTCTTCCTAGTCACTTGAAGCTGGACTCTGGAGGTTGGCGGCCTCCCCTCCTGCAGCAGTTCTTCTTGCCTTGACACTCACTGCTTTCAAGGAAGCAATAACTATTTAGAGCAACCAGGGACCTGCTTGCATGGATACAGAAGATGGCTTGCAAAAGCAGCACTGCCCAACTCTTGCTACTAGTCCTAGATGCATCAGACATGTCCCAAAAAGCCATGATCTGCAAGGAATAATGTGACTTCCAGCTACAGGAAAGGCACTTTCATAATGAATACCATATAACATAGCAAAGAGTTAATCCAAACTTCAGAAAGGCACCCCTGGAGTGCCAGTCTGGAGACTCTCTCAAGTTGTAGGTTCTGCTGCTTTAAATCATGTAGTCAAAAGTCAGGTTTTAAACCTATGGATTCTCCAAAGATGATCCCAGCTGTTGATTATCAAGGATCCTTATTCAACTATCCCCACTCTTCTTTTTCAGTGCATCATTTGTTTCTAATTGAGTTAGATTTGCCCTGACTTCTCTTACAACAATCCATAAATTTTTCGAAGGAATCCCAAACTGAATTTGATGCCTGTCCTCCATCAGGACTTTGGGAATGCCAGCACTTCCCTTATCAAAATTAGGAAGACCAGCACACTGAAAAGTTGCAACATACATTTCTCTTTACATAAAGAAAATCTTTACAGTGGCTCCAGCTATCTTATTATTATTATTCATTCCAGTGGTGTCCTAGACAGATGCTGTGAGAAGTAGTCCCTGGAATCAGATAAAATAATCTTACCTGTAAGTGGCCTGACTTGCTTAAGAGATTCTTATTTAGCTGTGGCTACTGTATTCCTCAGCATATATGAAAAGTTGTGTTCCACGTCTGTCTTGTTCTGGTGGGGTTTTTTGTGTGTGGGTTTTTGTTTTGTTTTTTCAAATTGCTTGTTTTGTTTTGTTCTTTTTCTCCAGAAAGGTTTCTGCAGCATTTAAAAGAGCTACAAACAAACAGCAGGGATTGGAGGCCAAATAGTCCTGGAATTTCATCATGATTACAGCAGAACTTTCTTTGGTCCTCCCCCAGTCTCCATTTCTGATCTGTTTCACCTTATTGTAAATGTATGCATGACAATAAACACTCCACTCATCCAGAGACTGTCTCTAGAAAGAAATTTGAACTATTTCTATCATTAGATGAAAAGACACTTTGGATGCTAACAGTTGCTATAACAGTCACTATAGGCACCAAACTCTTCCTAGTCCTTGGCGTGCAAGACTGATTTTTCTCACACTGTGGGGAAAAGAAGTCTTTAGCTAATAATCTTATGCTAGTCTTATTTTAGAGGAATCCTTTTGCAGCTTCTTGCAGCTTTTATCAGAGGCAGCCTTGGTAAAAATGAAAATTGAATTTCAGCACCTTCGCTCTTCCTTTTCCCCTCTTCAAAACAGTGTTGAGAAATGTTCACACATTGCTACTCTTCTCTCTGTTGTATCTCAGAAATGACATGCAGAAGATGAGAGAGCTAACTACACAATAATATCTCCTGACTGTAGGTTTCAAAAATGTGCTTTCAGAAGGAAAGCCTTTGGTAAATCTTAACTACCAATGAATTAATAACTTTGACATATCCATTATTTTTTTTTTAACTGCAATGCCTTTATATGAATGCATCTTGAGTAATCAATAATGAATGCATTGCTGTGTAGAGAGAGGTCATGGACTTGTATACTACTCTGTAGTCCCTGAACACCTGAAAAACAGGGAAACTAAAATAAAATCTGTCATACCAAGGAAAATGAGGATCGAGGTTAGAAAGCAGACTGAAGGTTCAGGTAGCTCTTCTTGGTGCTGTTCTAGAATAAGGGTTTTCTGTAGATGAGGTAAAGATTTGCAGAAAATACATGAGCAGAACCTGCTGGAATATTTTTCACTGTGCCCAGGTTTCTCTTCCCCTCAGTGTAGCTTTGTTCAAACCCAGTATTTTCAAGTACCATCCTACTTTTCTTTTGAAGCAAAAGATCTAATCATGTCAAGGGAAGAATTCAATGTCAAGGGAAGAATTTTCAATGTCAAGGGAAGAAATTTTGATCAAGGTTAGTGGAATAGCAGATGAGCAATAAATAAATTTTAGAGTGTTAGTAGACTGTCAGTAGTCAATACATCAGAGCTGACATGCACAAGTTGACATGCACCTTAACAAGGAGAACAAAAGGACTGCTGAGTAATGGTGCAGAGGCATGGGTCAAAGCCGTGATGAACGCAAAGCTAACTGTTGCAGTATAGTTTTTATTCTACCCGTGAAAAAGTCTTTGAAGCCTGCACCTGTTCTGTATATCAAGGAAAAAACAAGTTCCTTCTGATTTTTCTCTACATGTCTGCCAAAACCCCCTTCCTCCTGTTAGCTGGTATCTGCTAAAATAAAATCCAAAAGCAAGCTTAAAAGTTAAGGGTATTTTTGAAAAAGAAGAAGAGAAGTCTTCTTGGGAAATCTATTTTCTCATTATATCCCCTCAGACTTTGTATAAAGTTGACTTTCTGTTACTCTACCTTGCTGGCAGCAGAGAGAACTGAACTGAACTGTCTGGAGCTCCATTTTGCAGGTAGAAGACAAGTGCCTGAACCTGCCCTGAGACCCATGTTGAGGGGCTCATGGGAAGAAATCCATAGCATGACCAGGCACTTCTGTCCTTTCAATTTAAACCCTGGGGCAGAAATAGGAATAAAAACTTGGAGGAAATATTTTAAGAATGTCTTAAGAATTCATGGGAAGGTTAGGGATACCAACTTTCTTCATGAGGACTAAAGCTGTTAACCATTCATACTGAGTTTCCCCCCAAAATGATCCCTCCAACCTTTGTCAAATAGACTTGGAAGGCCAACATACTCAGATTTCTGAGTATGTAAAACTTAAATTGTAAAACTTAAGAAATTCCAGCCTGATTGCATATTTTTGGTTTATTTGTAGGATTTCCTTGGGACGGTGGGGAAGTAATCTACCTGATGCCAGGAGACTCCCTCATAGTCTTCACCATAGCCCTGTAGAGAGCCATACTGGGACATGGGTTGTTTCAAAGCTGTTTATAAGCTCTGTCAAGGCTGCCCTATGTGTGCAGGCACTTGCTGAAAATCCAGGAATGCCTGTTGCCACAGACTGCAGGATAACTGTCCTCCAGACTGCCACTTACAGCACTCTCATGGGATCTGAGAAACAAGATTTTAAGCAAGTCCCAAACATCATACTGCCCTTTGCAGGGTAGATGCTCCAAATGCTAGACTATTACTAGACAAGTGGGTGGTAGCAATCTCACTTCCTGCTCTTCCTACCCAGAGAAGAAAAATCATGATTTAAGGCATCAGGTGCTGAGTCCTGGTTTCACAAAGACGCCTACCTACGCCCATGTTCACATGAGAAAAACATCCCAGTCTTCAGAATTTCTTAGCAACTGGCAGAAGTGCATCCACAGTCAGAGTTTCTCTGAGGAGCCTGTTTTCAATCCTCAATCCCAGGCTGGGGCCTTGCATAACCTGAAGGCTGAATATGATGAAGTCCAGCTGCACAATCTGGCCTCAGACTCTTGAGATGTGAAGAGACATTGTGAGAAAGCACATTGGCTAGAGATATGCAAAAGAAAACATCAGGCAAAAACAACTTTGTTGAGCCTAGGGTGAGCAGCAAATAAGGAAATTTCACTGGAAAAACTGTGATCCGGAAAGATATTAAATAAAAGGGAAAAACAAGGACTCAGAAAAGCAAAGTGAAGGTTTAGCCCCTCAAAAGGTGGAATGGAGGCCTGTCCTTGGCCTGCTAAGATTCATCCAGTGCTTTACTGGGGTGGTGGCTCAGCAACTCCCCAGTCAATTAGACAGCAGTGAACTGTTTTGCTATTTGTCCTCTGTGTGTGGGATATTCTGTGTAAACCCTACTATTAGTTTCCATCTGCTTATGGTTAGAGCTGCCTGAAGAAAGTGAGTGAGTCTGGGCTGCATAGTTATTGGGTCTTTTCTTCCTTTTTCCACACATCAGGGCTCAGGAAATTTCAGAAACTGTCTTAGTCCCTCTAGACCCAACTTTGCAATGTAGTGTAGGATTTTCAGGACTGAGCTGCTGAGGTTTTATTTGCATCTGGGCCTAATGAAAGGTGAGGGCAACATATGGAGATGCAGGATTTTTCAGAGAGAAATGGAACATGATAAAGAAGAGCAAACATAAACTGAACCAGATTGGTGTAATGTAGATTTGAAAAGATATTTTAAGTCATGCTTTATTGTAGCATTGTGTGTTTTATATGGGTTTGTTGTAAAGTTGGTTATTCTTTATAAGTTAAGAATTTGGTTTGACCCTTGGTTCTCCCCATGCTCTCCCTCATAATGGTTTGTTCCTCCCACCAGTTACCTGTCCATCCTTGTAACCAACCCCCTTTCCTTTCGAGAAATTTCTATGTCAATCTTCCCTTACCTAACATATGATTTGTCCCCTGAGCCTTTTCCCTCCCCTGGGCCATTCCTATTGGTTCAGTTGTGTCCCTCGCTCCTCCCCTGGGCTTCGTTCATTGGTCCCTCGTGTCTCCTTCCGTTACACCCTTCCCCTTTATCAGTGCCTCCCTAATGGCTTTTCCCTGCCCCCGTTAGTGGCCTTGCCCGGGCTAATAAAGTGGCTTGGCATTCACACGCGTGTTCAGTCCTTCCTTCACCTCAGTACTTCGCAGTCCTGCTCTTGCCTGTGTCACTACGCCACAGACGTAGCCACTACTCGGGGTTCTCGCCGAGAACTTGGGAGTGGCAGGATTCATAGTCTCCACCAGTCATTCCAGGAGTGGCTAGCCGGCCCTGTCAGCTCCAGTGGCCGTGGTACAAGACTGCGCTTTATATTGTATGACTCATCACTATATTGCTCGACATGTAGAATCTACGTTCTACATTTACATTTCCACATGCTTTCCACTCAAACCTTGATCCAAAAATGCTACCAATTCCAGGGTTCTAAATTTAGCCTGTGGATGTCAGAAGGGCAGTAAGACTGTATAATTTATCATTTAGCACAAACCAACAAAACCTGTCTGCTGACATAATCTTTTGCAACATCGTTATTTTGGAAAATCTCCCCTATGTAAAGAGTTTGGAGAAGGTTAACAGCACTCATCCAGAGAGAGGGAGAAATTGTCTATGCTATTATTGAAGCATATCACAATGCAATTGAACATGATCTGCTTTCTGTATTGATTATAATTTTTCTAAATAAGATACACAGCTTTGGCACAGTATGAATATTGTTTTAGAAAAAATTAATTGAGAGGAAAATAACTTTCCCAAAAGCTTACCCAGGGAGTGAAAATCACAGGATCACATGAATGAGCATTAAGAGAGTCAAACCTATTGCCTGATTCTCAAACCCAAATCAATGCCCTATTAATGTTGGTCTCTTTTGTAATCTGAAATGATCAAGAGGCAGCCCTTGGTAGAGGACCAGGTGGAATTGCTTACACTTTTCATGATTTTTTAAAAATTTCA
Organism: Calcarius lapponicus; assembly: GCA_039654755.1. NCBI lineage: Eukaryota > Metazoa > Chordata > Aves > Passeriformes > Fringillidae > Calcarius > Calcarius lapponicus. The sequence continues at coordinate 62,490,779 of CM077464.1, forward strand.
GTCATAGGGAACTACAACCTTGAAGTTCTGGGGCTTCAAGGCCTGTCCCAGTTGCTATCAAAGTAAATTAAAATTTACGTTTATCTTGGATATGCTTTGGTTTAGGATCTCATTCTCTGAGGCAGAGGAGATGCATCTATCTATGTGTCGCCGCAGGCCCCCAGCCGGGTAATAATTCGCATTGACTCCATGACTGCAGAAGGCTGATCCATTACTTTATTATACTATATCATACTATACGTATCATAAACTCATCACCCTTACAGCTGGATCCAGTTGGTCAGTCAATCAAAACATCATCAGCAGTGTCCAGTTAAGAAATCACCTTTTGGTAAACAAATCCCCATAACACATTCCACATGTGCACAACAACAGGTGCAGCAAGTGGAGATAAGAATTGTTTCTAATTCTTTTCTCTGATCTTCTTACAGCCTTCCCCAGGAAAATGCCTGGGAAAGTCATCTGTTGCTCTCTGTGGCCAGAGCGCTGCTGCCACATCCACGTGTTTTGGCTCTGTGCAACACAACTCCACTTTATTTAAAATAGGCTTTGGTACTATCCAACATTAATGTAGTTGCCTTTGCAAATATGATGAACAGTTTTGCTTTGAAGTTTCTCTGCAGCTGGTACTTTTAATTTGTCTTTAATGTGTGTTTAAAGACATATCTTAGTAAAACAGTGTCACTAAGTAAAAGTGAAACGTGCTCCGTTTGAAATAGAAGTACAAATCTAATCCCTCTAATGGTATCACATCCTAGAGGGAACAAAATTAAAGCATAAGGCCAGGGTTTAAGATTATTGAGAAAATCAAATTCCTTTTGTAAGCCTTTACACAAATTGTGTATGGTGGGTCTCATCTCCCCTCCCTGCAGCTCTCTGAATAGAAATTAGATTCTATTTAGACAATTGGATGGGTGGACTCTACTAAAGCAAATGATAGCAATTGCCTATGGCATATGTGCTGTGAACTTTAAAGCTAACATTTTTTAATCGTGAGCAAAAGTCATCACCAAGAAAAGTCACCAATTCAAAGTGAAAGGCAGGTAGATGCTGCTTAGTGCCCGAGAGACCAGAGGATGAAAGGGAAGAAAGAGGAGAGGTTGGGATGCGTATCAGATGAGGCTATGGTATCTAGTTCAGTCAGCACAGTTCAGGCAGATGGCCACAATGAATATTTAAAGAGATGTAGCAGATGAATTGTAATGGAAGCAGAGGTAAAGCTGACGTCAACATGAAACCATACAAATTTTGTAGAAGACCAGCAGTTCAGAAGTTTTAAATTTTTAAAATATTTTTCATTGTCCCAGGATCTCCAACGTAGTTTGATGCCATGGTTTTTACATTGGTGAGCCATCACATGTGTTACACCATTGCCTTTATAAATTCCAGATATTTTGTGCATCCCTTGTAAGGTAGTCATAGAAGCAGTACCAATATATAACTGTAATATCTTAATAAATCAGGTCATAACTATATATAAATCAGATTATGACTATACTGGAACATCAGAAATGAGAGGAACATCCTTGGAACAGCTGTGATTAATCCTGAGAGTTGCTGTGCATGACTTACCACAGAAAAAGGAAAGGCAGCTGACTGAGAACTGGTACGATGTCAGAATAAGCAAGACAACAAAAGGTAGCAAGCTGATCACCAGTAATATTTTTCCTATCCCTACAGAGATCCTTCTAGAGTTCATAATTAACTTCGTTAGGAAAATCTTCTTACCAGTCTTGGGTAATTCATCTGCCTATGGAGATATTGAAAAGTTGAATGATAGAAAGATTTTATTAGTTATCTAAAGTTATGTGAATTTGTTCTTAGGTTTGCTGACTGAGGTTTACTGGCAGTGAGACTCTTGGAACTACTTTGTCAATAATCCAGTGATTTTTTTTGAGCATTGTGCAGATGAGAACACAAGGCATGTGCTGATAAGAACTACTGATGTCAATATATTTAGTGCATTGTAGCACTGGTCAGCAGGTAACAGAGGAGAGGATTTGAATGCCGGGGTAAACTAGAGAAAAAAAGTTTACTTTGGAACACACCCTTTGCTCTGAAAAGAGCACGTTATGCATTCATTAATGCTAGTAGCTGAAACTGCAGAAGTATCACTTGAGGGAGGTTCTCCAGATCTGATAATTTGGTTTCAGCCTGAATTGTACTGATCATCGAGAAATGTAAGATAATACTAAAATCCTGGAAACACTGATGATGTCTGTACAATGCTTTTCCCCTACCCATTTCTGCTTTAATTGAGAAGCTAAAAGGTAGCTAAATGAAAAATGGATTTATGTGTGAATAAAAACGTATCATATGAAAGATACATCACGAGAATATTTTTACACATTTTTATTTTCTCAAAGGTGCTCTCTAAGATATTCAAGTGAAACTGATGTAATTTGCAAATAGGGCTAATTCTGCACTCCGGCAGAATACTCACCGGCAGCTTGAGGTGTAAGCGTTTTACAGACACAAGGAGGCAATCTTATAAACTGATTAACATTAAAAGGAGGTGCTATAGCTGGTTATGCACCCCCCTTTTCCTTCTTAAAATACATAACTGAGAAAAGCAATCAAATATATTTTGAATAAGACAGCATAGTTATTTTCTGTTGCTTTTCACAGTTAAATTAGGCTTAAATATTGTATTGAAAATAAGGATGAAAGCTTGAATATGAAAATTACTGCAGTGAATTTAACTGTTGCTTTATTGAGGTTCTGCTTTCATAATTCTTGCTTTACATACTCCGTCCAAATGGAGTCCAGAAAAACAACAAATTGCAGACGTAAAACTGAATACATCTGATGGATCATATCTATAAAAACAAAATTAACTATGTTACCATATAAGGTATGAATCTACCCTTACAATTCTTTCCTAGAAAACATTACAAATCAACCAAACCAAGTTTCCACACAGTTCTGGCTGAGTTTTGCTATCTTGTTCTCATAGGTGGAGAATTCAACCACAGATTGTCACTCATTTGTGTTAATCTTGTAGCTTAGGTTATTCTTCAATCATGCCCATTCACAGTGCTTCAGTTCATGCCTCTAGCCATCACAACACGCAAACTGGATTCCTTTTGTATGGGACTAAACCAGAAAATGTGCTTCCAGAGTTAACTTTTTTTTTGCTCCAGTTGACTGCTGGTGCACAGCCCAAATGACCAAACTAGACTGATTCTAAAGCAAGACAGGTAAGACAGCATCTGTAAAGTAGACACTGAATCGTCAGTCCTACTTGCTTTGCTCCACTCACACTATGCTGCTCTCTGATGCCAGCCTAGCTGTTCTCTGTTTTTCAGTAATAAGAAATCACTCCACAGTATGGATTTCTGCCACCTCACTCTGGTGTGATTGCTCCAATGTCAGAGTGCAAGACAGAGATTTTGCTTTCACCTCAGTAATGTTCTGTGTTACACATTTTTACATGCATTTTTACAAAATTTTTAAAAATTATTGTTATTTTTAGTTGATTATTGATTTTAGATTTACAGTTCAGTCACATGATGGAAAGAAACTGAACACATAAACAAGGGTTGTAAAGAGTTATATTCACTTCTTTAAAAAAAGTGTAGAGGGTCCAGCCAGTACATAGGCCTTAGATCCATGAAGAGGACCTAAGGCCTATGTACTGGCTGGACCCTCTACACTTTTCATGCATTTATTTTAATCCTAAGAGCAAGCCATCATTTATGAGGTCATCTTGGCCTTATGTGCATATCAAGCTGATGCCAAATTGATTTTTGCCTTTTTTGCTTTTATATATTCTCTATATTTTTTACACATAAATTTGTAGCTCTGTAGCCTATTATTGTAGTCATAGCTAGCCCCACTACTTTTCCCTACCCTGATAGGCAGGAAGACAAAATACATTTTAGAGGCTCCAAGCTGGATGTAGAGTTGTCCTGGCTAACCCAAAATATAATTGTATTCCATATCTCTTTTGAGTTATGGAATACAGTTACATCCTCTTTGAGGCCCAGCAGTGCAGCTGGACCAGAATTGCAGGGCAGTCAGGAGATGCTGGTCTCTTCAAAAGGTCAGGGCACCAGAGCTGACTCCCTCCCTAGGCCCCTAACCTATCTTGGTTCTTACTGGGAGCCAAGGTTGAAACCAGCTGTTTGAGACGCATTTTCATAAACTGAGTTCCTATCTAAGGGGGGAGAATTTAGAAAAGGGTTGAACCGTGTGGGAATTACCTCACCATTTATGTCTCTAATTGGGGATTTTTGTCAATTATGCAAATTTGCTAAGCTTTTAAAGCTATTTTCACCCCATGTGGGGGTGGACATTTTCTGTATTTGCCCCTGGAGGCTTCCAATAAAAAACAGCCTTTATGTTACCTCCTATATTATCTCAAAAGTGTGTTGTTTCATTTCTAGGTCTCTAAGGCATCAAAGCTGTTTTGGTATCCGGGGTTCTCAGAATTAGCATCAGCTAATTTTCCTTTCACCATCCTTCTGAAACCTAACCATCTACCATTTAGTGAGTTTTATTGGCCATTTGAAGTGAAGCAGGAATTGAACAGTTGACTTCTCAGGATTGCAGCTATATTACGTATGGGCTTCTGTTGTACCACCCAGTAGTTTGAGGAGGTGAAAGTGTTGCAGTGACATTCTCAGTGAGAGAATTTGGCTGAATGAAATCATTAATTCTATTTCCTCCCAATTCAATGACATTTCTCATGCCAATGAAAGATTAAAAACAGTGGAGCAATGATGGCTGTCTCAGAAGGACTGCAATGCTCCCTTCTAGTTCATCACCTCCACCCTCTATGCCTAAAACCGAGTAGCAGCCAGCCAGATGCCTGCTACAGTGAGATGCAGTGGGAGGATAGAAAAGAAGCAAACCCAGGGACAAATCTTGGCATGAGAGAAATAAGGATCCAAATTTTCTACACTGAGGAAATAAAACAAGGATTGTGCTTCACATCTCCTTCATGCTTAGAGTAGGAACGCTAAATTGCTTTTACTGGCTCCTTCATTGGTGAGAGTTTAGCATCCTGGCACAGCTGGTACCAAATGAAGCAGATCAAACAGCTTAAGGTAGGGGACCTTGTGCACAGGCAGGGCTGGCATGTGTCCATTAAGCGAGGTTGTCATTGCAGTAAATGGGGCAGAATCGGACATCATGGGGAGGGAAGGGGAGCCTGCTGCCATGAGCTCATGCAGAGCATGTCAGAGACACACACACATGCTGGTTTTCTGCTGACACACCAGCCTGACACCAGTCACTACCAGAGTCCCTGTGGACTTCATGCCTGAACACAGGACACTCACCCCCATGTAGAAATCACTGAGGTTCCACTGAGGAGTTATTTCAGATCACCTTTCTGCTTCTTCAAAGCATTTTAACTGACTTCAAATCAACATCAAAATAGATCTGCTACCTTAGAACAAATTTAAATGGAAAAATGTTTCCTCTGATTCATTAACCCCAAACAGTCTTTCATTACAGGGACCATGGGAAAAATGACTGTACCTGATGAACGCGCATCAGAAGAGAAGAGTCATGAATGCAACTTTGAATTGAGCCATTATAATCCCAGATTAATTTCTCTTTTGGTTATGAAGTTTGCCTTCAAGTTAGCTGCACATTATTTGTGTGAAGTAGTAGTACAGATAAACACAAGCAAAAAAAAAAAAAAAACAACAACCAAACAAGGGGCTATAGTAGTTTGAGGAACTAAATACTGTAGCTGTCTTGTGCCCACAGCAATTTCAGCTGCACAGCTCAACCTTTTCTGAAACAAACCTCTGTATCATATGAGAGGCAAAAAAAGATGAAAGACATTCACATGCTCAGTGTAAGTTTTAATAGTGTGATCTGTGATCTATTGGACCTTATATGTAGACCTTCAAGGAACCTGTAAGATGCAGCTTGGAAATATCTAAAAGAAGATTCTGGACTTCTAGTCAGCATGCTAGCCCGTATTATGTTATTTCAAGTGATTTTGGAGCTGAAAACCTCTGCCATCTATAATAGTCTCATCATCATTCAACTTGTGCTAAGCACAGGGAATAGAGCAGGATAGAATAGAATAGAATAGAATAGAATAGAATAGAATAGAATAGAATAGAATAGTTCAGATATAATGACCATCTGGTCTGACTGCCTGACCATTTCAGGGCTGAGCAAAGTTAAAGCATGCCTTTAAAGGCTCTGTCCAAATGCCTCTTCAACAGTGGCTGGGGGAGACCTTGACCACCCCTCCAGGAAGCCTCCATGTTTTAGCTACCCTCTGGGCAAAGAAGTGTTTCCTTATGTCAAGTCCAAACTTCACACAAGAGACAGTTTGAATTATTCCTGCATTTTCTGGCACTGTGTACCAGGGAGAAGAGCTCAGTATCTCCCTCTCTACTTCTCCTCCTCAGGAAGCTGTAGGGAGCAGTGAGGTCACCCCTCAGCCTCCTCCTCCTCTCCAAACCAGACAAGCCCAGTGCCCTCAGTGATCCCCAGAGCACATTCCTGCCAGCCCCTTCCCCTGCTTTGGTGGCCTTCTCAGGACATGCTCAAGGACCTTCACATCCTACATCCTACAATTCTACATCCTACAAGGACATTGAACTTGATCACATAAAAGATTGTCTTACTAAATGCCCTTCAGTTGTAGCATTCAGGTTCTGTGCAGATCCCTGGGCAAAAGTCAAGTACTCCTCCTCCTTTTGTGCTCCTTGATGAGGTGCTTTGAGTGAGACTGTTTTGTAGCACTGCAGATGGGGTTTTCTTATGATGCTCCACTGTGATTTACACAGGCATGGCTGAAGGCTGACAGTGTTACTGCATTTTCTGTCTCTGACTTCTTGCACTCTGTGCTACTGTATTGGTCAAGTGTATCAAAGTATATCCCTACTATTATTATGCTTCATACTCAGGTATAACATTGAGGTCATTATTGATTCTCTATTAACTTTTGATAGTATTCATTTATTTATCTCCTTTGGTTCTAATTTTCCCTAAACAGCACCTGCCTTTTCCTTATAAGGTTTTCTCTGATATTTCCACATAATTTTAATGTTGGTCCCATGGTGTCTTAGTGATACCTCCTTCTCAGCAAAGCCTCAAGCCTGAACTAGATGATATTCAGAAATCCCTTCCATACAGCACTTCTATGAACACATTGTGTTTTACTCTGTATCTTATATTACCAAATTACAGATTTTAGTTTTTGTTTGTTTGTTTTTTAATATTCCCTGTGTGAAATTTATCAAAATTTGTCTTTTTGCTTTATGGAGATTTTGCAGCTTCACTCTTTGAATCTTCTGGATAAAGAATAACAAAATTCATTGCTAGTTTTTGGTTTAAAACACCTTTAAGTTATTTCAGTGACAGAAACTTAATTCCATACCAGCTTGTGGAAAACACCTCCTTATAATCACAGAATCCCTTTTTACCACACTGTTTTCTCAAGAATCTTTTGGGACTTTGCCTTTCTAATTTTCATGCTACATCTACTGGGAATATTTAGAAGTCTTAGACCTAAGTGTTCAATATTTCAAACTCCTTTTAGGTTATTTATCATATGATCATGTCCTGGCAAGTTACTGTGAATACTCTTGAGAAAATAATGCCATCATCACAATAGATAAAAAGGGAAATTGAATTTTTTTTTGTTTTAGATTTGCTTTTCTCTCCCCCCCCCCCCCCAAAGGTATACAGAGTTTTGCAGTACACCAGAATCAAATTATAAGAATGAATCACATCAGAAATCAGTGACCAGTTTTAGATTTCATTTGCTGGGATTCATCTGTGTTGGGGGTTGACGCTGGCCAAATGTCAGTGCTATAGTTGAGCATAGGAGGGGAAAGAACAATAAAAAAGTTCATGGGGTCAGATAAGAAAAACATTTTAGGGACAAAACAAGCTCAAAACTTTAAAAGGTGTACAGAAAAATTTATAAACATAATTAAAAGAGGATGAGAACTCAAACTTCTCATTTTCATTTCCTTCCCCACCCCCAGCCCTTCTTTCTTTCCCACTGACAGCTCAGGGAGACAAAAACATGGGGTTTTTAGTCAGTTTGTTATTTCTAAAAATTCTTCTTCTCACTTAGGGAGAAGAATCTCTTTTGCTATGCCATGGGGTCCTTCCCAGGGGAGACAGCTCTCTGTGAACTTTTCCAACGTGGTTCTAATTTTCACAAGTAGAAGTCCTGCCTGAATCTGCTGCAATGTGAAGTCTTTCCCACAGGCAAAGCAGTCTTCCCACAACTGTTTTTTTTCGTGGGTCATTTAGTTCATAGTGTTATAAATAACAAATATAGTTATTGGCTTTTGCATTTATGTATTAACTTTTGTTTTGCAAGTGATTACTGATTACAAAAATTCTGATATAGTACGATTTGTAATTACTGCTTTTGATATAGTATAATCTGTCACTTTATGTATGCACCATATAGCTTTTATAAATAGTAGTGTGATATACACAATTTTAGACCATAGCATAATAGACACTGAAATGCTGAAATGCTTTTTCGTGTAACTACCTCAGAAAATGGTGTAAAATTATTAGGTGATTTCCCACATTCAGGGACTATCTTATCTGGAAGACAAGATAACAGAAATCAGAACACCAAAAAAAAAAAAAAATTATAAACCCTCATTATCAGGGAGTGAAAATACAACAGGATGGAACCACAAGAAGAAATAAAAAGTCTAAGGTTAAAACCAAGGAAAAGAACATCTAAACTCAAAAGAATGGTTGATTATGTATAAACTCCTATGAATATGCATGTACCCCCTGTAATGTAACAGTATATAGGAACATGGTTTAAGTTAACAGGGTGCTTTGGCAAATAGCCAAGCACCCCAGTGCTGGATTTTATCCCTTTTCTGACTTAATAAACTTTCATAAATTTTTTAAATAGAAAGCTGTGTTTCTCACAATGGGGTTTTCTTTATAAGGATGAGCTGTTCTAGTATAAAAGCAAGAGTCTTCTTCTTTCTCTAGAAGCAAGGATTCTCTCCCTCTGTTCAAGCCTCCCACCTGAGCACAGCTTTGCCTTTTTTCATGGGCCATGGGGAAGTGCTGAATTCCTTCATGCACTTCATGAATTACAAGGAAACAGTTTGTTGTATTATATCCTCACTATGGCTTGCAGAATGTGAGAAATGGCTACTCACTTTTCATAATTTTAGAATGGTTTATTAAACCTTATCTAAAATACAACAGAATAGAGAAAAGGTTACAGCACTGGCTTGCCCACACAATGGAGGTTTTTCCCTTTTAGCCCTTTAACCCCTCCCAAAGTTCTGTCCATCAACTCCTTCTTCACTGTCCAGTGATGGAGATCTCTTCCTCAAATCCTGATTGGAGGTCAGGACAAGCTGACCCTCCCAAATGTCCTAACCCCAGCTGTCCCTTGATAACAACACAAGGGGGTAAAACATAACTATAAATCTATAAAACTTTTCTTAACAAGATACATATTTGTCTGTTAATTGTGAGAGTCAATCATCACATTACTCATCTATCACAATTCCCTTTTCCTTTTCTACAGATTATTTGGCTTGAACAATTTATCTCAATGAGTCATACTAGCATCTGTTGATGTGGGCAAGGACAGAGGGAACCACAGGGAAAAGAAACAAAAATTTCCCTAGACACCCTTATACAGAATGGATAGATGGACATTACAAAGGTCCAATATGGCTTTTACCCCCATCTATCTTGCCTGTGGGGTTGCTACCCATAGGAGGTGTCTTAGAGGTCAGTACAGAGGCCAACTCAGTCTTGCCCTCCAGTCCCTTTTGTATTCAAAGATATTTGGGGAACTACAGAGGTCTGGTATGGCTTTTTGTCCCTACCTTACCATGCCTATGGGGTTGCTACCGGCAGCAGGGCTATGGAGTCCTCTTGGTAGCAAACAAAGGGGCCAACCTGGTCTTGCCCTCCTTCGTCTTATTTTCTTAAGGAAGCTGCCCCATTACTTTTTATGGTCCCTTGTGCACTTCCTCTCAACAGATGCTCATAATTCTTCCTCATTAAAACATGAAAACAAACAAACAAACAAAAAAACCCAACACTTCTTGGGCTGGTTGGTGAAAGCTTGATTCTACATTTTGGGTGTCTTGGTCTTTTCCTGGTTTTCTCTTGGTCTCTGCTTGAGAGTCAATCTTGTTTCCCCTGGCGTGGATGTCACAGTCCGTTCTTTGGGTTCTTCCACCGGGCCTTTAACTCTATTGGCATGAGTCCATCCCTGCTCTGCAGTTCACATGGCTGATTCGGTGGTGAGCAGTAGCTGAAAGGGACCTTCCCACTCAGGAGTTAGAGGTTGATCTCTCCACAACCTGATCATCACCCAATCCTCAGGGTTAATATTATGGATTCTGAAATCTAGGGTGGTAGTTTGAGGAATTGTCCCTTTATGTCTTAGCCCTTCTAAGGTTCATGCTATAGACATATTTTTTGGCATTGGTTTCCCCTTCCTCATAGGTGGCAACTTTCTGGAGTGAGGGTAGGGAAAAGAAGGGTATCCCAAACATCATTTCATAGGGTGACACCCCCAAATCTGACCAGGGTTGGGTTCTAATTCTTAATAAGGTCAAAGGGAGACATTTTATCCAGGACATTTGGGTTTCAATCATTAGCTTAACTAGAGCTCTTTTAAGAGTTTGACTCATTCTCTCAACTCAACCAGAACTCTGTGGATGCCATGGGTGTGTAACTCCCATTTCATTCCCAGGGCTTGAACCATTTATTGCAATGTCTTTCATGTGAAATGAATTCCCTAGTCTGAATCAATCCTGTTTGCCATTCCATATCGGGGAATGATTGACTGTAGGAGTATTTTACTCACAACATTGGCATTGGCTTTAACAGTGGGTACTGCCTCTTCCACCATTGTACCTGAGGAAGCTCAGTAAAGTTTACTTGGATGTTTTGAAAGGGTCTTAAGGCTAGTTCTTGCCCTCCCCTGGGTGTTTTCCTCATGACCTTCTTATTCACTTTTTGACATATCACACACTGTACAGTCACCTGCTTAGCTATCCTAAAAATTCCTATGCAGCCCCAGTCCCTTAGAAATTGGTCACTTGGTGCTTATGTACTCCAATGTGTTGTTCCATCTATGCCTTACAGGATTTTCTTGGCAAGGGGCTTATTACATTTACCTCCCATCTGCTAATCTCCCCTTCTTTATCTTTTTTGGCTCCTATTTTGAGGAGTTCATCCTCTTCTGCCCCACTAAACACTGGGACTTCTTGTATTTCTCCCATGGGGGCTAACATCATCAGTTTTTCTGTCCCTGATTCAGTTGCATTTTTAGCTTTGAAATCCTCTAAATTGTTGCCTTGTGCCTCTTGAGTCGCCCCTTTTTGATGCCCTTTAACATAAACCACTGCTACTTCCTCTGGTAAATGTAAGGTTTCTAACACTTCTAAAATAAGTTCTTTGTGAATCAGTCCCTTTCCCTTTGAATTGAATAGCCCCCTCTCTTCCCAGTTTTTTCCAAAGGTAAGCACCATGCCAAAAGCATATTTTGAATCTGTATATATTGTTCCCCTTTTCTGTGCTAATATTTCCAGAGCTTGTCTTAGAGCATATAACTCACATGCTTGGGCTGACCAGTTGGAAGGTAACTTTCCCTTTTCTATGGCTACTAACCCTTCATCCATTCTAGCGTACCCCAATACCCGGTGCCCCTGGATTACCCTTGAAGATCCATCGATGTACAATTGTTTCCCTCCTTGGAGTGGTTGATCTGTTAGGTCTTCTCTTACTCTAGTTTGATAGTTTATAACTTCTAGGCAATTATGTATTAATTCCTCATCTTGCTCTCCATACAAAAACTGGGCAGGGTTGAGTTGGTTACTTACAATCAGCTCTAAATCACTGTTTATTAACATGCCTTCATATTTTAGCACTCGGGAATCAGTGAATCACTTCTCAGCCTTAGGATACTTCTAACTGAGTGAGGGGTATATACTTTCAATGTTCCCCCCAAAGGTTAATTTTTTGCTTTCCTCTACAAGTACGGCAGTTGCTGCCACTGCCGGAATGCAGGTCGGCCATCCCCGGCTGACAGGGTCTAGCAGTTTAGGTAAATAGACCACTGGTTTCATGGATCCTCCCCAGTCCTGGGCTAGTACTCCATGAGCTACCCCTCTTTGTACAACTACAAACAGATAAAAAGGTTTGTCTAAGGCAGGAAGACTCAGTGCTGGTGCACTAACTTTTGCTTTAAAGCTTCAAACATTTGTTCATCGTCTTATTCCCACCTAATCTCTTCTTCTACTAGCTTTTCATACAAGAACTTGATGGCCTGAATGTATCCCTCAATCCATAGTCTACAATATCCCAACAAGCCTTGAAACCTTCTAACTTCCCTCTTAGTTTTTGGCCGTGGGAGAGAGGCTACCCCTGCAATTCTCTCAGGGTTCAGCCACCGGCTCCCTTGACAAATCATGTCCTAGGTATTTTACTTCCCTCTGTACAAATTGGAGATTCCCTTTTGATACTCAAAGTCCTTGGTTCCCCAGAAAATATAACAATGCTATGGTGGATTCCCAAACTTCGTTTTCTTCTCCTCCTGAGAGAAGCAAATCATCTACGTATTGGATGAGCTTTATCTCAGGTTTGATGGAGAAGGACTGTAGTACTTCTCCCAAGGCTTGACCTAATAGGTTTGGGGATTCGGAAAACATTTGGGGTAACCTAGTCCACTGAAGCTGTTGCTTCCTCCTGGAATCGGGGTCCTCCCATTCAAAGGCAGATATATCCCTACTTTCCCCTGCCAGTGGACATGCCCAAAAAGCATCTTTTAAGTCTAGCACACTGAACCACTGGTGTGAGGGGGGGATATTACTTCATAGTGTATAGGTGTTAGGCACTACTGGGTACTGATTCACTGTTCTTTTGTTCACTTCTCTCAGATCTTGGTCAAGCCTGTAAGTCCCATCTGACTTCTTTACTGGTAATATGGATGTATTATGGGGGGGACATACATGGTTCTAAGGTCCTCTCTCTGAGTCCTCTCTTTGTCTGGATCACTAGCCATAGTCCTTGTTGCCCCTCCAGGGAGAGTGGATATTGTTGTACCTGGACTGGATGGCTGTCATCAACTATTTTTATTAGTATAGGTTTCATGTTCAATTTACCTAGATTTATCAGTTTTGCCCACACTATCTCATGAATTTTGCTCTCATTCCTCTTCCCTTAATTAGAGAAGCTTAACCGCCACTTTTCCTTCCTCTGGGAGTACTCCAATGTCTAACTGTACCTGTAAATATCTAATAGATTGCACCCTGGTTCTGGAACTAATAGAACATCCCCAATTCCTACTTGACTTGCCCCTTCAAACTTTACTTCCTTTATAACTGAGACTTTGAACCCTTCCCCTTTTGCACCTACTACTTGTATGGTATCTTGACCCTTTTTGCACCTGTTCGGGATTCTACAAACACAAGTTCTTTCAGCCCCCGTGTCTACTAGGAAATCAAATTCTTCCTCCTGGGGGCCTATTTTTAAAGTTATCAAGGGCTCCTGAAGATATTCTGTCCCCAGGAGGTAGAGCCCCTGACATCCCTAATCTTCTGCTTCTCCTTTTTTCTCAGTCTCATAGACCTCAGGTCCTTTTCCTTCTGGGGGCAATTCTTTCTAATATGTCCATTCTTTTACAGTAAAAGCAAACTGGACCTTCATTCCCCTGTTTCCCAAACTCTCCTTTTTGTGCACAGTCCCAAGGAGCTGCATGCCCCATCCATCTATCTTCCTATACTTGGAATCTCCCTCCCTTACCTGGGTAGTTCTTTATGTGCTGATTTCCTTCCCTAATGGCAATTACCATTACTTGGCTTTTGCCTTGTCCTTCTCTTTATCTCTCTTTACATACACCTTCTGTGCTTCCCTTAAAAGATCCTCTAACCTCCTTTCTTGCCAACCATCTAACTTTTCTAATTTTCTCTGTATATCTGGCCAGGTGTGTGTGACAAAATTTATCTTTAGTAAGATCTGTCTGGTCACTGTGTCAGGGTCAACTCCTGAATACTGCCTCATATTTTCCCTCAACCTTTCTAACCACTCTGTTGGGTTTCTTCCTTCTTTTGCTGCTCATCGAAAGCCTTACAGGCATTTTGATTACGTGGAGCTGCCTCTTTAATACCTCTTATAATTCATGTTCTATATTCCTCCATCTCTTGCCTCCCCCCCCAGGCTGTTGTGGTCCCAGGTGGGGCACATGTGGGCATTTTCAGATCCCCAGGAGGTCCTTGCATATGCTCCCTTTCCCATATTCACATCCCAGCTGCCCGGGATCATCTGTCTTTCCTCTGGTGTGAACAACATGGTCATTCTCGATTGCATTTCCTCCCATGTGTAAATATTGGGCCTCAGAAACTGGTCTCACTGCTCCGCTAATCCAATGGGGTCTTCTAATAGTGCTTTTTAATTCCTTTTTAAACATTCTCACGTCAGAGGAACTAAGAGGTACGGTTACTCTGAGAGGAAGTTACCAGGGGTACTTCCCTCAGGGGGTACAGTCCCAATGCTTGGCTCCCATCCTCTGATCTGCTTTCCTCTCTTTGTGCTACCCTGCTCCTGGCTAGGCCTATCAGGGGGCAGGGGAGGTGCAGTTGGAGCTACTGGATGTGGTGGGGGCAAGTGGTCTAACGGGTCCCACTCTGTATGTTCTGCTACCTTCAACATGCCCACCTTTGAGGATGAGGTTTCCCCTTCTCAGCAAGCAGCATAGTTACTCTTCCTGATTGAATGGTTTCTTAGCTCTTACATACATGTTTAATGCTTGGCATATCCATTCCTTGTCTGACCCATATCTCAACCAGTATACATGAACACTCCTAATTTCCTTTCTGGTCCATTCCAACACGCAGTACTGAACCATTTTGCTCTCATCCTTATCTCTGGTGTTGGGGTCATATTTCCACTGGGCTAGCTTCCTTCCCAGTGGACTGTCTGGGGGTATGCCCATTGGTTCCTCTTCAATCTCTGCTTCTTCCCTTGGGGATTTGCTACTCACCCATGATCCCATCTTGACCAGGTCTTCCTCTGACAGAGTCCACCTTTGCAATCACAGGCCCTTCTGACAGAGCTCGCCTCTCCAATCAGCCAACTACACACTCTCTCAGCAAGGCCTGCCTTCCCAAGAAGGGTGAGGGAAAGGGGAAAAAAAGAAACCAGGAAAGGAGGAAGGCTTCCCCTGAAACCGCCACTGGCTACTGCCACTCAGCCAGCTCGGAATACTACAGCGCTGGCCATGCCACCCCCAAAACCACTGCTGGCTCAGTGCTACAAAACCCTTCACAAACCCTTCTACCTCACGTGTCCTGCTGGCCATGGGGGAAAATCCCCGCTTTTCTCTTCATCACATATCCTGTCCTTCCCTCCAACCACTCAATATCCTAAAACTCCAATGGACCAGGGCAGGTCTAGTATAGTACTGGCGTGGAGTTCGCTTTCCTATACTGGAAGTACGGAGTAATTATCTGGCCAAAAAATAGTACTCACCCCTCTTCATCTCTTTATCCAGCCTCCTGTTGTCTCCAGGCTTCAGCCTGTGACCCCCGGTGGTCCTGGGATTGTCCAATAGAGTCCACCAAATTTGTGGCATGGGTGCGGTTCTTTTCGAAAACTCCTGGCACCACTGGGAGATGTTCATCCAGGATGAACACCCCAAAATTGTGAGAAATGGCTACCCACTTTTCATAGTTTTAGAACAGTTTATTAAACCTTATCCAAAATACAACAGAAGACTGAATAGAGAAAATGTTATGGTGCGGGAGGAAAGAATTTTCCCTACCATGTGCGCATCCACATAATGGAGGTTTTGCCTTTTAGCCCTTTAACCCCTCCCAAAGTTCTGTCCATCGACCCCTTCTTCACTGTCTAGTGGTGGAGATCTCTTCCTCAAATCCTGACTGGAGGTCAGATGTCGCCATAGTGACAAGCCTCCCTAGATGTCCCAACCTCAGCTGTCTCTTGGTAACAATGCAAGGGGGTAAAACATAACTATAAATCTATAAAACTTTTCTTAACAAGATACATGATATTTGTGAGAGTCAATCATCGCATTACTCATCTATCACAATAAGAATCTCTGAGCTGTGACACTCAGAGCACTTCCTTGTCCCCTTCCCTCCTTCTGCACTGACCCTAGTGCTGCCATATAGTTCTCCTCACATGTCTTCACTTTTTCTCTGACTCGGGAGACACAGGTGAACGTAGGTTCATTTGTTCTCAAGTTCTATTAATTGAAAAGATGTTATAGAGTTCTGCAACACTGAAAAATTGATCCTGCCCAGGGAATTGCTTTCCATGCCTCTCACTGCTGCTCATGTGGTCCCTGCTGGTACCAAGCGGGCTGTGCTGGCCACCAGCTCCACTCAGCACCTCTCCATGTGGAGTGCCAGAATGGAAAAGCTGCTGCTGCCACATTTACCTTTCTGTTCACAGTATGGCTGGTCAAAAGTGGCTAAGGAAAAAAAGTTCATTGCGAGCCATGCCGAAATAGCTGCGGCCGCGTGTTGCTGCCCCACTGCCCTGATCTCGGCTGCGTGGTCCTGGCCATGTGGCTGTTTTTGGACCAAGACAGCAGTGGGCGCTGCATTTTTAGCACCGCTAAGGAATTCAGTGGTGCTTCTGTGAATAACACTTCTGCCCAAGCCAAGCATTTAGGAGTATCTCCTCTTTGGCTGGGGAACATGATTTAGCCCAACAGCAGTTTATACTGGCTTCATTTCTGGTCTGACTGCAACAGTATAAAATACCTAGGCACAAAGCCTACAGCATGAAAAAGATGTTTTTGATTATCTTTGAAAGACCATGTCAATCAGAAGAGGTTTTTGAAGACTGGAAAAAAGTGAATCTTACTCTTCGAAGTTCTAGTTCTCGGTATAACCATATAATTTACTTGAAAGAGCAAGAAGTAGGATCGGGAAAACCACAGGCTTGTTAGACTCAATCAATCCCTGGGAACGTGATGGAGCAACCAGTGCTGGAGCAGAGGAATTGGATTAGATGATCTGAAAGGTCCCTTCCTATCTCAATGATTCTCTTTGCACCACTGAAAATGTTGTCCTGGAAAGTTTGCCTCTGAAGGAAAATGTTTTCCTTAGCTTGACACCAGATAATGAACTCCCCCAGGAACTAAGGATGAACAGGGTAGCTTCCACAGGATATACAAAGCACATACTTTTAACACACAGGACAGCGTGTTTGCAGATAATGACGGAAAGTCACTACACAATTCAAAAATAGGCACCCACTCCAATGCATATATTCAGAGAGGAGTGGTAAGCAGTGAAGAGAAGGAGAAAAGAGAGAAAGAATGATTATGAAAGAACGTAAATGGAACATACTTCTCTTAGCACATCACTGGAAAGTCTTTTGATACTGCAGAGAGAATGAAAGTCTGCACAGCATAGAACTAAGTTATGCCAGAAATATATTCTTGGCTGAAATGTTCAAGGAAACACAGGGAAAATGCTTCCCAGCTTTGGCTTTGCTTAACTAAAGATCTTCATGATTTTGAAAAAATTCCAGATGAAGACTCAATAGAGACACGCTAGAGTTGGACACACTGAAAAGTGGTTCAGTGTTTCTTATGCCCGCACATGCAAAAATGGCTGCTACTGAATGGGTCCTACACAATAAAAACAGTTGTCCTCTGCACCTTCCCATGCTACTACTTTATTGCAAGCACAACACAATAAAATGTGAGACAATTACTCATTTTTAAGAACATTTCAATTAAAACACATTCAAATACTGTATGTCTGCAGTCACCTTGGAATGGAGTGATTCTCAACTTATTTATTGTGGCTCCCATCCATCGTTCTCACCAGAAACAGAT
The DNA here is from genome assembly GCA_039654755.1 of Calcarius lapponicus. Classification (NCBI taxonomy): domain Eukaryota; kingdom Metazoa; phylum Chordata; class Aves; order Passeriformes; family Fringillidae; genus Calcarius; species Calcarius lapponicus. Next base: position 62,508,591 of record CM077464.1, read on the forward strand.
AAATCTGTATCCTATGTGAACACTATTTGGAACGTCATCCAGCGGACATCTTGCTAAATATGATTTTACAGTTATCAGACACCAAGATATCATTACCTTATCAATCTAACTGGATTTAAATTCTGACTAAAAGCAAGGGCAGGAAAATCCTACCAACAATTCAAGTGCCCTCTGCAGCTCCTGCCACTTCCTAGCCCTTAAGTATACTACTACACACCTCCACCTCTGTCATCTCCTTCAGACTGGAGGGGCATCAGCCTCCACTCAGCACATTCTGACTCATGATTGGTCCTAAGCACAATCCAGGAGCAGATGGCACTGGCAGCCTTGTCCATTCACATTACAGACTCCTGGGTGAATGTCGCAGTCAGAATTTATCAGAATGCCTAAGACCTGCTCTACTACAAAAACTTATTTATGATCCCCATTTATGGAAGGCTTTAAAGGCTAATTTTAGGTAATTCCCACTATGACTCATTAAATTCTCTTAGAACTTCTCACACACTCTATTCTCTTCTACATGTGATGCCTCAGACACTTCAGGTGTCCCGTTTTCTGCATAATTTAATATTTGATTACAGTAAAAGAAAGCACACATTGTCTTGAAGAACAGAAAAAACATAATCTATGGATATTTTTAATTCCAAAGGCAAATTAATCTTTCATGGCACAGTAGAATAAACAGTAGAATAGACACTCCCAAAACAGTAGAATAGAGACTCCCAAAAGTATACAATTAAAGCATCATTCTCTACATAAGGTACTTATTTTCTTACTAATCTTGTTTAAGTTATTTTGAAACTATAGCAGTTGATTTACAGCAAGTATTTAGCAAAGATGCAGTCTTTGAGAGGGAAGCTTTCCAGAGAGGAAGAAACCCTGATGTTATGCCTAGCATTTACAAACAGGGGTAAAAGTTATACTGCTTGAATAAGAGGCCAGAACTGTACAACAGGAGACGGGAAACTAGCTTCTCAGAGAGATTTTTCTTCATTCAGATAATCACCCTTGTTCAGCATTAGGTAAGAATTTTTCTGCAAGTAGTTTTCCAAAGCATAGGCAAGGACCAGTGAAACCAACCTGCAGAGATGGCACTGTTTTTCCAAGGTGACTGCAGACATACAGTATTTGAATGCTAAATCACATCATTTCAGAAGCAGAAAATCCACTGTGACATTTTTATTCAAGAGATTACTTGCAATTCCAGCTTCCTTGAATTACAGTCAGGAACTCTACACAGCAAGCAGAAAACCACTGTGGTAGTCTACTCAATAGCAAAAAAAAAAAAAAAAAAAAAAGAATAGTGCCTGCTTAAAAGACACCGGCTGAATAAACATTAAGCCTAAGATGGAAAGTGATTAAATTTCCTATGATGAAAATTTGCAAGACCAACCTGTGCATTCTATACAGAATACTGACAACCTCCACCCAATTATCAGCCAAAATGTATGGAATATGGTACCATATGGAATATGACATGGATCCAAAAATGGGGAAGCAACTCATTTTGTCTTTGCTTTTGCTCTGTAGCACAAGATCAGTGTCAGGAACTGAACTTACTATGCTGCAACACACAATACCCAATGTGTTCAAGGTTTCCTGTAGAGCAGCTTTAGAAAACATACCTTTGTCTATAGAACAACTTCTTGAAGTTTTAACTGACCCACTGAGTCATGTCATGGTGGGCAGCAGACTCTTGCCCAACTGCCATACACAGTTGACTCAATACATTGCTGATCCAGTAGAACAATTAACTCCTCCTTTTGCCAAAGTTAACCTTTATCATGATCTGATAAAAAGCTGTTCACTTTAACTGAGTTCTCAGCAGGACTAAATAGCCTCATGCTTAGCAGGCACCTCTAGCTCCCCACTCTCTTGGGCCCCCCAAAATCTTCAGTGCAGCCAGCATTTTCACCAAGCCTATCACTCAGCATTGGGGGTTTAAAATAATAAAACAAGGACAGATGAGAAAAATCATCTGAAGACTCACTTTAGCCTGTCACAGGATGAGTGGGAACTTTAAACAAGGCCTGCCTTAGGCTCAGATTTTGACAACAGTTTAAATTTAAGAAATCACTTTGGCAAGTTCTAAGGATGGCAGATCAAGGTCTATTTATAAAATGAACTATTTATTAAACAGGCATGAAATAACACATAAAAATCTTGATCAGAATTACTTACTACAAAGTATAAAAGTTAAGAACTACTAGTAGATTAGAGCATAACATATAATGCTGCACTATATCAAGGTACCTATAGTAAAGCTACCAAAAGAAATAGTAGTGATTAGGAGACAAATGTAACTTACGGCCAAAATGACAGTAATGTACACAGATTCCTTCACTTAACCCCTGGAAAATAACTGCAAAGCAGGCATCCCTACTCATGAGGGAAAGCTCCATACATTTCCAGGAAAATGTATAGAAGATTTCTGCTTCGTGAAAGTTTGGTGTAGCTTTTATAGTTTGTAAAGCGAGTGTCTGTCAGTCAGAAATCCAACCTATTTTGCTAGATCTCACTTCAACAGCAAGATGGTTTTTGCTGGTTGGGAGACCAGCATAAACCCCAAGGCATATAAATAACTCTCTATAAGACAGCTTGTCCTGTTTACGTTATCTGACTGGTTAACAACATGATTTCTTGTGGGGGAAAGTGAGATGTCCTGCTTACAAGCCAAAATAGTTTTCTCTCTTTTGATATGAGAAATCAATTTATACTTTCTTGATCCATCACAAATCCTTTCAGTTACCTTTATTGGTCAAGAACTCACACAGAACTGGATGTATCAGAGAAAAAATAGCTTTTAAGCTTATTTGAAGTTTACCTTAGAAGCACAAGAGCTTTGGCATCTGAAGAAAGTGCAGTTGAAACTGATTAAGTGCTACTCTGTACTTTTCTGATACGTTCTGCAACTTTACAGTTAATTCTTATGCAAAGTTCTTCTTCAGAAGAAAAGCTCTTGGGTAGCTGAATATTTTAGACTCTAATATCAGATGTTTTCTATGATGTAAAGGCTTCTTAGGAAGAAGAGTGTATCAAAGTCTGCATATATCCTGCTGAATCTTAATGAGCAAATTTAGACTTCAGGAACATGAAAAGGGTAGTCCCTGAAGCCCAAATGAAAGAAGCTTTGGATTTAGAGAAGATTTTGGTAAGATTTTCATACAGTGATTTAAAATTACTTGCATAATGCAAAGAATATGCCAGGCTATAATGCAGTATGATTGCTGATGATGGCAGACTAGCAAACTGAGTCACAGAATGATCAAATGCTTAAGTGAATTTAAGGCAAGCTGAAGTAAAAAAAATATACCCACTTGAAATTATCATGTAACTCTAATCTACAGGACACTTTTCCATATACAGCTATGGAGGTAGTTTGACTTTTTCCTCCTGTAAACTGACAGATTATTGCATTCTTGGATAGAACATAACATAGAAAAACTGTTTAAAGCTACTGAAGAAGAGGGATTTAAAAAAAGTTTTTTAACTTTTACATGCATGGCATGCATTAACTCAAACATCATAGTGAAACAACCCTTGAGGTCAATGGAACATTTCATTTACTAGGAATCAAAGCATCTTTTCTGATCAGTGTAGTGAAGAATGGATAAAGGAACAATATACCTGAGAATACATACTAGCTGCTAAAAATGAACAGCTGCAAAGCCAGGGACAAATTCTTATGGGTGAAGCTTGATGCATGCAGACTATTCCCTGCACTACAAACCTCCTACCCTTCTGTTATTCCACCTAATCTATGTTCATTAATAATTTGCATATTTATTTTTTCCTCAACTGTCTGTGTTAACACAAAAGATTAGTATGCTTTTGAGAAGATCTATTCTTTTAATGATTGTTTTGCCTATGTAATCATGCAGAGTAAATCGCAGCATTTCTAAACACATAAATTTTTATTCCAGTATTATATAGATCTGCACAGTGGACAACACAAAATCATTCTTCAGATTGCTATACCAATTGCCCAGAGGATTTTAAAAGATTATTATGAATATACATAAACTAGAAATCCAAGTTTCCACAGTAGAAATTATTTTAAGGTGTACTTACATGGGAATAAGGTATAGAAGAAGGTGTGGTATTAGAGGTATCATATTTTCCAGTTTTACAGAGAGACCGCAGTATATACCATTGGTTTAGAACTTAATATGTTACCATGTTAACTTGTTCAAACAGTTAACAATTAATTTGATGGCAAAAAAAATATTTTTACTTTCAAACTCAAGTTATTAAAAACCAGAAAACTAAGTTGGGAGTTCTGATTAGTTTTCTTAAGGGAAATACACTTATTTTGAATTTAGTCAGCATATATTACAAACAGATTACATTACTGTGAAGACATTCTCAAAGATCACTTCCTTTGGATCAACAAAACAGAATACAGTTCAAATGAAAAATATTGTTTTGTTAACATCCAATTGACTTATTTAACTTAGCTGTTAAATTGCTAATGCCAGAAGAAACTTCTAGAGATCTTACCTTTGAAAAGTCAGATACATTTTTTTCCCTTGCACTTAAATGAATCCATGCACTTCAACCACACATAAAATAAGCATAAAGACCAACTGCTGACTTCAAAAATATAGTTTCTAGATGAGCTAAACATAAGAAAAACTTACTTTAAACTACTACATTGTGAAGATTAATTGAGAAATTAACCAGTTTCTAATGAACTATGAATGTGTAACAAAGGCACATTGCCAATGTATGGAATTCACAGTTAACAAATTTGTTAACTGAAGATATGATTTGGCACACAACTTCAAGTTCTAAAGCGATTCCACTGAAAGGAGTCAGACTCCTGTGGGTCTCAAGGTAAACAGACTAAATCAGGACTGAAGTAGTCTGGTGAGCTGAATTCATGGCATTACATTTTTCTTTACAATATCCAACCATAAGCCTGATGTGGTTCCAAACCAAATGCACATTAACTGATAGCAAACACAAATCTCTAAATCGCATGGGTTTTTTTCTTCCCGTTTTATTTTTTTTTCTGTTCCAGAATGAAGTAATAAGCTGAGCAAAGGAACCATGACATATGATTGCATAACAAAGACTTACCAGACAAAGATTTTCACATTTTCTCATTACCCAAAATATTCAATAAACAGGATAAACTACAGGAACCACTTTTAAATCACAATAAAAATTATATACAGAAATGGGAAATTATAGTGGCTCTTCATGGTCCTAACAGATTTGGTGTCACTGACTGACATGGAGAACTAGGCCACTGCTATTTCTTCATCTCCAGGACTGCACTTCCTGGCCCCCTGTGTTTGGCACTGCATATATTGCAGAACTGGACAGAAGATACCTAAATCAAAAAAGAAAACAGGAATCTCTCAGAGAAATGTAGCCACATCAGAATGTGTGAAGATGAATGAAAAGTGCTAATGCCCTTCTTAACATTACTGCTCACAGTCAAACTGCTCCCAATCAACAAAGTCATGGATTGGTGAAGGAAGACAATATAGAAAAACATAGTAAGACAGGCTGTTCTGGAGTCAGAGGGCAGCACAACTCACCACTGACTCTGAGGGTATTACCACCACCTGCCAGAAGAGTAATGTCAAACTTCCTCCACACCAAAAATGAAAAGTATCACTGATTATCTTCATATATAAAGATGAGAGTAAGGTCACTTGGTGAGCTCCAATCACCACTGGATGCCTTAGTCCCAGCTCTGTCTTTGGGTAGTGCTCCACAGATTTCCAGCAACTGAGATCAGGGCCCAAATACTGTCATTGACATCAAAGATGTGTTTACTGTTACTCTCTGTTTAGCTCTGTCTGCATTTTGTGCATGCACTATTTACATTTCAGTATGTCACCGATAATCAAACATCAGTAACATGATGGATCACCTAAGGCCACATACTACTATGTAACAGGGGAAATTTGGCTCTGTTACATGCATACACCCCTGTATTCATACATACTGTCTATGAATAGATATCATATAATATCTACGTAATATTTAAAAATCCCACCTAATCAGTCACCTGCCCCAGAAAACTGAGAATGCTAGACAAATTTTAGATTATTTCTCACAATAAAATTTGTGGTAAATATTGAAGAAATATCTACTAGTTGTTGGACTTTCTTGTACAAATGATCTAATACATTCAGCTTTTCCTAACATATTTAGTGTATCCATGCTGTACCATATGGCTACAAGCACTTTGTTTACTTACAGATGAAGTGATTCACTAAAGCTATTTTTTCACTTCATGTTAATGTTCAGAGATAGATACAGAATCTTAAAGACTCACATTTAATTTTCTATGTGCTTTTGTTACCATTCAAATGCTTTCATTCCTATATTTAAACCCTGTTATATCTAGAAGTTATTTTTTGCTTTGTGTTAATTGAACAAACAAACCAACCCCCAAACAACTTACAAAGAAAAAAATGTTTTGACCGTAAGGATGATTACAAAGATATTTAAATATTCACTCTGAAATGACTGATTTTTGTCTTCCAGGTTAGAATAATTTAATATGGTTCACTTGAGAAAATACCTTTATTCTCATCTTTGAGTATGTTTAGTTCAAGTAAAAGCTGGAATGGAAAATGATTTAAAAATTAGAGAGACTGTATTCCCTGTATGTCTGAGGTGCATTATGTATTCTGATTGCAGAAAGTTATAAAATACTGTTCAAACAGTAGTGATTTCTTTCTACATTGGATGAACTTTAGTTGCAGTATCCTTAAACTCCCTTTTCTTGGTCACATACTACTATGTGGTATCATCACAAGTTACGACTATAATCATACAATTTCTCATAGACCCATGCCCTTCTCCACAGCTGACAAAAGAAAATGTGTCACTTTATCTTTGGCAAAGGTGTGAGACATATGAAGCTAATTGCTTACTGTGTTAGATACAGGTAGGCACTCTCTGTGAAACATGTGTCTGCAGTGGAACACTACCACACTGAAGGACTTGGATGCATCTGGAAACAGAGAAATAAATAAATTTCAACAGGGCTATGAAACAAATGATTTAGTGGCTACAGCAATATATGCCCACATTCTGTCATACACAGAGAAACTTCAATTAACATCTCTCAAAATAATTTCCAAATTATTCTGACTCATTCATAGAAACCATTAAGAGTGATTGTTTCAGGAAACACATGCCAGTGACGGAGTTACAAAACAATTTTTTCTGTAGCTTAGATACTGTATACCCTATCAGGAATTTTTCATCTCAATATATGCTACATGCTAAATTTGGGCAGGGAGAAGAGGAAACTAGCACCAAATAATGCAGCTGCTTTGAAGAAAAGTTAGCAGAAAAATTCTTGCACTAGTGTGAAGAGAACTAGAACACTGAGCAGTTCTAGAGCCAGCACTGCACACCACGATCCTGAAATTTGGCAACAAACTGCCTAAGTGCATGATGTGGATTTTCATTCTCAAATGAATATTTAGCCAAATCAGAACCCTAAATACAACATCCACATATCTAAAGAATAACCATCTCACTCACAAGCATAATTTGCATTCTACTTTGTCTCTTTTCACCTCAACACACATACTTCAAAGCACTAGCACATTCAATTCCGCCAGATTCTCCTTGTCTGTATATTGCTACACATGATCCCAGTATAGTTGTTTTTATTTATTTATTTAAGTGAAAAATGGTAGAAACCAGATAAACTGTAAGTGATTTTATCAGGCTGTTAACCCCTAGAAAACAAATAAATGTCTATACCTATGCTTTGTCTTATATATTCTTGCTTTAACAGGCCAGAACAGATATTCTCTTAGTAAAACTACTTCTTTTTAAGACACCCAACAACTATATTGATATTTCTGGACTATTGTTGCCTTGAAGAATGAACATCTCTGAAATAACATCCTGAATTTCTATTTTCACAACTAACTTTAGAAGGTGTTGTAAAGCTATTGGTTTTAAGATGTTGCAAATGTGGCACCCATGACTGAAGCCAAGAACTCACCACCATTCAGACAAAAAATACATGTAGAAAAAGTTTTACAGTCTACAAGTTCAGTATGAATAACAACAGACGTGGACAAGATTTGGTGGCTTAGGTTCGTGGTTCTAGGGTGACGTTATGATGCTTGTATCCCCATTCATGTGTTCTGTTTATGCTGGATGTTATGTTCTGTGCCTTCAAGACTGGCTCTGAAGAGTGAAAGTTTTGTTTTGGTTTCTTATCAGCTGCTCCCTCATGGCTGGCAGGACACAGAGATGGGCAGTACATAGTGCTGCTTTTGCTTTTCACTTGGCTCTCGCTCTTGCTTCTGGTTGCTCTTGCTTCTGCTCATTAGCTAGTTTAGCTAAGCAGTCCAAATTTCTTCCTGGACTGTTTCTCCTTTCCTTTTTTTGGACCTACTTGAACCTGCTCCGGACTGGGACCTGGGAAACACCGAGAGTTTGCACCTTGTGGCCTGCAACAGCTAACCCAGCACCAGAGGGACTGATAAGAGAGCAACCACCCCCAAGAGAGACTTTCTGAATTGTCATCTTTTTCAGAGCAGTGAAAGAGTGGTGTCATCCGGTATTGTTCATTTTGTGTGCTGGGGGATGCTGTGCCTTTTAAATAAACAGGTTCTTTCCACTTGTCTCCAAGGAATTCTTCCCGAACCAGTTGGGGGGAGGGGCTGTGTGGGTTTGCTTTCTGGAGGGGCCCCTCTTTGGAGACTCTCTCACAAATTTGCCCTAAACCAGGACAAAATCTGAGAATACATATGCTGATGGAATTAAAAGTTGCCTTGAATTCCATGTATTCAAAACAGAAAATAAAGAAGTCAAAGTTGAATAAGAAAGAGTATCTGGGTTTACTGCAACAAAAAATGTTCAGTTAGAATCCACTCCCATGTTAGAATTCAAAAGCAAGCTTTGCACAGGGAGATTGAAATTTATACAGTGATCACCAAAGGAGATTACACATTTTTATGAGTAATTTCTCTTAAAATACTACTAAAAAATTTACAAAAAAAATTTTACAACCTCTTTTTTTTTTCCTAGAAAAGCATCCTACCTGAAGGAAGTATTGGAGACAGACATGATTCACAGATATTCTCCTCTGAAAAACAAAAAGAAAGAAAATTAAGCTTTGTTAACAAACTTCATGTTTACTTTTTATAAAGCAGGCATGAACATACTGCTATTACAGAAATGGAGCTTGGTCCTAAAGCATTTACTTAAGATGCCTAACAATCTATTAAATATTGAAGAGCAATAATGGAGTAACATTTCTAATAACAACATGATAAATATTTAGCTTTGATGATGGTAGAACTGCAGGATTGAGGCTGTTTAGGATCAGTGCTGAAGAGACGAAAGGCATACTGAAACAAGGAGCATGGGATGGGTGGGTGTTAAGTCTGCAGCATTTTGGAGCAGAAGCTCTGGTACTCTGTCCTGTCAGCTTTTGTCTCTTGCTATTAACACTCAGCTGGTGTGAATTACAGTGCTGTTCACATGCATCATTAGCACCTTGCAAAATATTTTCAACTGTTTCTGGGAGGCAATCTTCTTGTATCTTTTGCTTTGGTTGCAGATTATTACCATCTGGTTGTCCATATTGGTACTAAACAGCATTTTCACCTTCACAGAGGAACTGCAGGACAAAAAACATTACTGGCTATGCAGAGACTGATCAAGAGAAACAGCTGCATGCTGGGTGTTGTAGTTTTTGAGATACAAGTAATTCCTCTGCAAAGGGGAAAAGCATCTAGTATCCTCCTACACTCTACAGATAAGGTAAAAAATGCAGGCTTTTGGGCAGCTTCCAAAGCAGACAGGAGGTATATAAACAGTCTATAAAAAATAGTCTTTAAAATATTGAAAGTCATCATGTTTCCTCTGTACCCACCATCCACTAGAACACCCTTCATCTGAGTTCGATGCATTTTCTTCAATAAAGAAAGAGAATCAGCAACGAGTATCTTTTTGCATCCTTCCCGCAGCAATATCTGTTGGTGCAAAGAACACAAAAGACAGTGGTTGCTGAACAGATGGGTATATCAACTATCTTGACAATAGTCACCACTCTGTTTTTGCTGCCAAAGCAAGTGCAAGGAATGTTTAAAACTTTTCAAGGTATTATAAAGGAGGCAAAGGACGAACCTTTTGTTGCTATCACCTCTACCTAAATGAAAAGCCCACAAAAAAACCCCAAAACCCTACAAAACAAAAACAAACATCAAAAATTAGAATTCTTTACAAAGATACTATTATCGTAATTATGAACATCTTTCTATGAGATGGTGTTGACAAAATAACAATAGAGAGGAATTTTTACAGTGCCCCTCAGAATTAATTTCCAAACCATTTCAAAATTCTTCTTCCTGTATCTTTCCTGTCTTCTTCAGAAAAGATATTTGATAATCATAAGATCTTCATAAACACTGCAATTCAAAATACATTTTGTTCAAACATATATCCTGCTGAGGAGTCATTTAATAAGCAGTATTAAATGTCTATGCAACTAACCAAAGGTCCCTAGTTCATTCCTCTTCAGCAAAAGTCTCAGCTCCCTTTTGACTTAGTATTTTTCATTAGATTGACCTGTCATTGCCTGAAATGGTTTTGAAACACAGAAGAAGCAAGGGCATAATAATTATACAGAACCTTATTGCACAATACTTAATGGAGCAAGTATGGAAAGACAACAAACCCGAGTAAGTATTTTGGACTTTTACTTCCTCCTCCCAAACTGATGTTTGGAAATTTGTTTTCCAAGACAACAATTCCTTTGAAAACTGCTTCCCAAAGATACTCACGGTCAATTATAATGTGATCAACCCTACTAAAAGAGAGGTAGAAAGAAGCAATGTTCATTCCTTTCTTCTGCTCATTTGTATTACTGGAGATACCGAGCATTATATACAAATATATATATATCTACAAAAGATATATGCAAAATACAGCTAATGCAAATACCTAAGAAATACAATAATAGATTTTACAACCAGGTGGACACTGTCAAAAACGCTACCTTTTCACATACACATTCTGAAGTAATAAAGACACACTGCTAAGAATGATACGCAGATAAGACTGCAAATCCGAAGTACATAAAAAAAATCAACACTAAGTAACACTGTGAGCATTTCAAATTGGGCATATCAGTGGGTGAATGAGACTTTTCTAGTATTGGAGACATTGAGCTATAAAACATTTCAGAGCACCAGCAAGTAAATGCAGATCTACAAGGCAAACACTTAGAAAATAAATAATTTTTATCTGTTGATAATCTCAGGAACATTCTGGCTATGTCTTTCCCTTGCCAACTTTATTCAAAGGCAACAAAGAATGTAAAATTTTGTTTTAAATAAAGAAAAAAATGTTGCTAGGTTTGAAAAAAATACAAGAAACTTTTAACAAGGACAACTGAATGAGACTGTGTCAAGTCCAGCTCCTGGCCCTGCAGAGGACAGCACCAAGAATCACACCAAGTGCCTCTGAACATTGTTCAAATGTTTCTTGAACTCTGACAATCTTGGTGCTGTGACCATGTTAAATGAAAGAAGCAGAACAAAGATAGAATGGAAGATGGAAGTGTGTCCTAGCATTTCTTAATTAAAATACAGTGTGCTAATAGATAAAATTCATTGAAAAGAAAGAACAATGAAGAGGGAAACAACAGACATCACTAGCTCACTGGAAAACCTCAATACTGTTTGATGCCTTAAAACCCAAGAGTAACAGAAATATCTGATTAAACATATATTTTAAGAAATATGCACTTTCTCCCTTTATTTAAACAGCACTAAGATCTTTCCATACCACATTTAACGACTGACAGACACAGACCTTATTTTGCTAGAAATGGACTATAGTAGGCAGCCATTATTATATGAAAGGAAAAATTGCAATGCAGAATGTAAAATATCTATTCTCAGGGTAATAAATTCTCAACACTTCTGTGGGAATTTATTTGAAGACCTCAAAAATGGGTAATTTGAGAGTTACAGAAAGCAAAGGGAATTTGAGTCCAGAGAGAGGGAGCTTTAATAAAGGGGAGAGAAATAGGTAACTATGCACCCTAAGGTTAAGTTGAACTAGTTAAAACTGACATTGGGCATAAATATGTGATGAAACCACTTTCCAAGAAAAAACAGAACTGAGGATGAAACTGAATTTTATTTATCCTTTAAAAGCATGTAATTGTGAGCAAAAGCATGACAGTATCATGCACCTACAGAAAGAAGTTTTAGGCAGAAATAATGCTTTTCAATAAATTAATGAAAATTGCTAAAACCAAAACTGTTATTGTGAAAAAAAGTTTGTTTTCTGGCTATATTAGGGAAGATATTAGGGATAAACCATTCTATTTGATTGGAAAGTCTTGATTTACATTTATAAATCAAGCCTAACATTATCTTTAAAGAAAAGCACTGCAGTATGGAGTTATTTTGAAAGGGTATACTCAAAACTATGGGAATTAATTCAGGCCTTGATTCAGCTTAACCCACGAAGAAGCCCAAGTTTCTCAAAGCCAGTTAAGGAAATTCTTTCAAATAGCATCACTGCCACATTAAAAACACATTCTTTTTAGTCTTTACAGCCAAAAGGCACATGTCCCCCTGTGCAAGCTCCCACCTGCCCTTTAGTGCCTCCAAGGTGTCTAAACAGCATTTTTAGTTATGTTCAAGTTCATAGCCTAACAATTTTTTCAGGTGCTGTTTCAAGCAGCATTCATTGTATTGTCATTAGGTTCCTCTAGTTCATAAACTCTATTATGAATGGATAGATGTGAATTCTGTGAATGGATTAATGTCTGTTACCCATCAGAGTTCCTGCAGGTTCAAAGTGCAAACTAGTAAGTCAATGTTTGAGTAAAATAGCTAATCCACAAAATCTCAACAAATTGCTTCTGTATTTTAAAGCTAGGGGAAAAGGAATCTTAGAAAACCAACATCTTTCAAAGATTTATTTTAATGACATAGGGTGAAAAAGGACATACGGTGAAAAAAGAAGCATTTCTTTCTAAAACAAGGGAGGTATTTAAGCCTCTTCCAATACCACAAGCAGTTCCTACATTTCATTCAGATAAAAACCAAAGCTGAAAAGACACCTATTTTACAGATTTGGAAAGCATAACAGGCTTATAATTAATTCACAAGTCTACAAATAAGGAGATTTTACTATCAGCCTTCTCTGGGAGATGTGTGATACAATGCTTTAGAAACCTGGAGAATGGTGATTCATTTGCACTTAAAAAATGCACTAGGAATGTGTAATTTCTAATAAGTAAGCAGGTTTCTCTTTAAGACAACCTGTCTAATTTATCTATAAATTTATGACAGCAACAAAGTAGATTTCAGAAGCAGTAAAAAAGCTTTAGACTGCACTTTATTTGATAAATGCTCCTATTAAAATTCCAAGAGCTATAACTTTGTCGTTTGTGAATGTTACTGTATATAAACACTAAAATCAGCATTATTTCAGCAGTAAATAAACTTTCATCATTACAATCAGGGTCATTTGATTATGTGCTATGGTTTTAACACATTAACTCAAACAATGTCAAAGACAAAACATCAAAATTAATTATCTTCATGGGTAAAAAGAACCAACAAAAAATCACTTCAAGGTTTAATCCCAATTCAAAAAATCACTTAAATATTTCTCTGCTTAGGGGAATAGTTAGAAGGGTGCTCAGTTTTAAGCTCATGGCAGAATTGCAGAAAGAAGTTGTACATGATCTATGTTTTATTTTTGCCCAAAACAATATCTAATTCTGCTTTAGCACTATGGTTGGTTGGTTGGTAGTGATCAGATTTCAAAGGTTAACCACAAAGGTGAGGTGAGCTTAGAGTAGCATATAGAGCAGTGGCAGCTTTTAATCTAGTGGATGGCAATTTTTTTAAGTGAAGCCATCAGTCTGCAACCTGCCAACATTATTAAAAAATTCAAGGAAGAGTCCATATTAAAAAAAATTACAACAAAATTTGCATTAGTAGACTTTCTTGTTGGATTCTCTAATGCATACTGTGAGTCACACATACTTTGGTAGCCACTCAGTTTGATTTACTTGGTTTTGCTGGGATGGAAAGGACTGTTCTCAAAAGGACAAAGTCTGTCAAAGGCACTGCTTTTAACTCCTACCCGTATTTGACATCACACCTAAGTAAAGTTGACTGGTATGGAAACTCAAGAGTGTAATAGGAAATTTGCATTTGCATGCCTACATAGGCATAAAACAATTTTATCAGGGCTTGCAAAAGGAGCCCACAACTAAACAACATAATGTCACAGTGGTAACATATTTTGGGAAGCCATCATTATGAAAAGACCAGCACAGTTTTTGTGTTAGGCAGTGACCTGCAAGTCGAGCAGCAGGTTCTCTTTCCACCTGCACTCCTCCTTTGTGAATCCTAGCACAAGATTCTTTTTGCCTTTGAAAATGGGAGCAATAAAACATATGCGTACAGAGCTTGAGATCCAAAAAGATGAAGATATAGAAAATCCTAGCCAATAAAACTTGTATTTCTGAGTGAGTTCAAAATGTCTGGCATATGCTCCATGCCACACATCAAGAGGTTTCTACCAAAAGCCAGAGTTCTGCCAGGCCGGAATAAAGGCCAGTGACTTCTCAACATGAACCTACACAACATGTGCAGAGGTATGACCAGACATCATACAAACACACTTAAGACTAGCTTCAAAACAGCTAATGAGGCAGCAATAACAAAAATAGTCCCTCTAGAAAATTTGAGTCCCTCTAGAAAATTGGCTACTTGGTGAGTGTGCAAGACCAGCAATAAGATCTCTAAATTTCAATGTAGATATACCATCTGATCATGAACAGTGCATTTCATGTTGCCAGTAACACTTAAGGAACAGACTTATTTTAAACTATAACTTACACTTCTCTAATGAAATATTGCCTTTTTTTGGGCTATACTTTTTTCTATCATACAAGAAAGCCAAGCACAAATTACATCAAGCTTCGCTAATTTCTATTATCCCTATGAAATCTAAATTTTAGCCCTAGAGCTACCCAACTCTGCTTCAAAATCAATTCATTTGTAATCCATGAATCATTTCAATGCTAACAGTAAATTATTTTAGATATCATTCTTGAAATTAAATACATGCTTTTAATCCAAAAGGAATTCTGTTAAAAGGTATTTGAAGAAAAAATTGTTGTCATATTTTGGGGATGGAAATTGTATTTCCATCCCCAAAATATGACCATACTGATGTCATTGGCTTTGTCTGAAGCCACGCAATGTACTCTGTATATGTGTAAAGCTGAAGCTATGCTTACAGCACTTTCTCAGTTTGCCTGCAAACACAACAAATTTTGATTCCATGAGAATCCAGGAAAAGGAGGATCAATGGTGGTACTGAGAGCAGCAAGATTAACATGCAACTGTTGAAATGCAGCATGGTATTTAGCCATCCCCCATTATGGAAGGATACTAGCTTTGGACTTCACCCAATGAAGTCAAAACCTGAAGTAATGTTAAAACATGCATCATATGCAAACATGTATCTATTTACAAGTGTTGAGAGATGAAGAAATGTAAAATGCTTCTTTGAAATAGCTGAAGTCATAATCTGAAGTTCACATAAAAATAAAATAATGGACAAGCCTTAGAAAGGCTTAAACCCTGCCCTGAAGGGAGATATGGCCCAGCAAGATACCAGCCATGACCTTAATGTAACCATTGAGTTCATCTGTTTGCTTGAAATGTTGAAAGACTAATAGCAGATGGGGAACAAATGTTTGAAGCTCAGAAAATCAGAGTTTCAGGTGCCTACTGAGCTACGTTTTCTTGGACTCCGCATAGTCACACTGGAGGCATCTGTATTTTTCAGTAGAGCAATGGAGAACATCATAACAGAGAATTCAAGTTTGTGACTCCTTTTGTAAGAGAGAGATTTAAAATATGCAGTGCAACACAATCTGCTGGCTACTTACAGGGAACACTGAAAGATATGCTTCTTGTAAGCTCTTACAAACCCATCTCAGAACCAATCATGCAGGGGACTGCACATATCTGTATAATTATGCTGGGGTAAGAACTTCCATAATCCAGTGAACAGTCCATTTAAAAAAAAAATGCATAAACAGCAACACAGGCACAGAATATTCTGAGTTGGAAGCAGCATTGAGTCCAACTCTAAAGTGAATGCTCCATAATACAGGAATTGAACCTACAACCTCAGCATTATTAGGATCATGCTCTAACCAACTGATTCTGCACCACTGACATGAATTTGATTTTAAAAGTTCATTTTCCTTCAGTTAGTATGACACTTAACATAAGACTCCAACACCTGATGAATGTTTCAGTGAGGGCATGTTGCATTCTGCCTCCATTCTGCTTCTGCATTCATGTGAAACAGAACGAGAAGTACTGGTCATGACTTTTCAATACTAGACAGTTGGGCAGTGTAAAATAGGCTGAATCACTCAAGATGCTTCCAGGCTTCTGACAGTATGGACGACACTTAGAAGGGCTAGATGCCATCAAGAAATCTTAGCAAATTTCCACTATTTTTGTCATAGTTTTGTGGGGGCCCACAATGTCCATGACAAATGACTGAACAAATCACAAGAGCAATTTCTTGTGCTGTTCAGTGACAAAGACGGTTTGCTGTCTCTCTGAAAATTAGTATCCCATGAAGAATGCAACATCTACCTGCAAGTTGTAGTCCTGAAGAATTTTCACTAGTGAGTCTCTCAAATTAGGAATCTCCATGCCTTCCTTAATGCGGTGGATCAAAAGAATAGGATCAACATGTGTTCCAATATTGTTCAACAAACCAGTAATAAAAGCTGTGAAAAACAAGAGGCAAAGAAATTAAGAAAAACAATCCAGCAGAATACATGATTAAAGGATACTATGGTGACAAGCTACTTGACAGTTCTCTAATAAGTAAAAACACTAAGTCTGTTTTACAGTCTTTGTATGTTTCTTGCAGCTGTATTTACTTGAATACAAGCCTTTGGGAAAGTGAGGAAGATACAGTCTGGCAACTTACAGAACTTCCAGTGTATTCAGCAAAGTAGTAACTGAGTCTCCAGCACAAACTCACAAGTAAATAATGCATTTTGATTCAATAAAAAGAGCACTCAAACAAATAGTGTTTAACTACTAACTACTTTATGTGGTAATTCCATTCCCAGTTCCAGGGTATAAATACAAACTTTCAAGCACCTAACCTGATTTCAATGTTTTTCTAAACATTGGTGAGAGTGACATGATAGAAGTCTTTTGCTCTTTGAAGAGCATCTGGGTAAAAAGCCCACTAGAATGATGACTCAAGGCTGTGTTTTTCCTTCAACCCCCGCAACTGAGGAATATCAGTAGAGCTGCTCTGCACACAGGCAGAAACTGTTACATATGAGTTACTGAGAGAATTCTGTATGCTTTGAATCCCTTTTGCTCTAAAGGTGTCACTGACTTTAGTGATGCATTCAAGTATGGGTAATTTGAGAATGCCATTCTTCTTGAGGTTTAAAAGATTCTGGTCACTTCTTCCTTTCAAAATTAGCAGCAAGGGATGAAAAGATACATATGCTGATACTAATTCTACAAGACTCTCAATTCCCCAGAAAAGAGGTCCCAAGAGAGACTTTACAGTCTTGATTTAAAGCCCCAGAAGAGGTTGCAAAAACTAGTGGAGTAGATAGTTAAGAACATTCTATTTTCTTAGTAATTTAAACTTTGAATCTGCCTCCTTGACAACAGTGATGCTTATGTTTCTGAGTCCATCTAACCTTTTAATTTGGAGTTGCTATTCATATAATGAATGAAGGGCAAAATGCACTCATTATTACCAATCTTCTTTGTAATACAGAAAAAAATAAATTAGTTATTTTACTGAGGGAAGAAAGGTGTAGGCTTTTCATTTTCAGAATCTCAAAGGGAAGCAGTTGTAATACAATAGTATGCAAAATACTCATCCAACCTGCAGACTGTGTTTTGATGCTGTCTAAAAATAAAGTCTCATTCTGCTAAACTAAAAGCACTACTGTCCCCTTGATTTGTCATTAAGGACATAATTATGCAGAGCTTATTCAATGTTAAGCCTCTAAGTATTCATTGTGTAGCACACCCTCACACTCCCTTACTGCAAGTTTTATGCACAGTAGGACGGCTGTGTTGTCCTTCACAAATTAGAAAACTTCCCTGACCATACAAAAACACCTTCTCTAACATACATGTGAATAATTCAATCCTTTATTTGCAAAAGCATTACACACATGCAAGCTTCCCAGAAACTATCCCACTTACGTGGTTTGTCAATAGAATATAAAATGAGATCTTCCCAAAGTTCTCCATCATCTTGTTCCTTGGCAAATTCAATAGCTTTATCGACATCTTGCAATTCTTCCATTATCATCTTCAAGGCACTGCGGCTATTACCCATTCTGCCTGGAAGGAAAAATAAGAGACTATAAATGCTAATTGCTCATCATGTTGAGTGCTCTTCCAATAAGAATTTTCTAAGCATGAAATTGACTCAGACTAATTCAACTAAGACCCAATCTAGTCTATTCAGATGTAGGAATGCAAATCAGTATAATATGAATAAGTGCTTGGAGCAGTTTGCTGGACTGGGACCTGGAGGCTTTTGCAAGGATGTGTTGGGTCTTTTTTGGGGTTCTGAACTGCAGCAACATCTAACATGAGGGGGAGTGTGTGTATGTGTACAGATGTAAACTATAACATGAAATATCAGCCGACATGAGCCCTCTTAATTTGCAGTAAGTATAGCACAGCTTACACCCATGAAAAGTAAGAGGAAACAGGAAGAAGCAGTGGAAATTATGAGCTATTTCCAAAATAAATTTATTTGTAAATCTTACTCTCCACTGGACTGAAATGGTCCACAAAATATTCTTATTCCTGAACCAGAGATAGTTTAAAAAAATACTATTCTGTTCATGACTAATACATAAACATACATATAAGTCTTCCAATGCCTCTCATTCAAAGGTAGGTTTCTTGGCCAGCTGAAGGACTTAATTTACAACTAACTTAATGGAAAAAAATTATAGAAAGCAATATAAGCAAATCTTTCATCTCAGCAAAAAATAATACCAAGCTTCTAAGATGTATTTAGAATAAAGCAATTGTTTAATTTATCATCTCTTTTCAAAACCAACAGTATTACTCTTCTCTTGGAGATTGTATCAGAAATAACTCCCCACCCAACTCGCTCCCCCATAGCCTCTGCAGCACTTCCAGAACCCCAGAAGAACACCAAGTAAAAAACATAGTAACACAATATATGAAGTTAAGACATCATATCCATCCAGTGCTTTGTTTTATTTTCTAAGTCATGTTATTCGGTTTAGATATTAGATAATATATTTTCACACCATAAATTTTATTATAAGTTTAAAAGTGTTGTAATTGATCACAGTTATTTATTCTGATTTACTTACTCAGAAGATAGACTGTCTCTTCTACAAAGTTCCTCTGCTGGCAGATCTCAAGAGCCTTGAATGCAAGGGATGAGAAGAGAGAAGAGAATACTTGGAAACCATGCACCATGAAATTTTATTGATCACAAATTCTGCAAGAAGCTTGAAGTGATTTTTCTAGGTAGTTACATTATTCATTTTAACAGGAGCACAGCTCCCTTAATAAGCAGTGCCAAGTCCTCTGGCCTTAATTAAGAAGAGAAACTCTGTGACTTCCATGACTCTCTTTAAAATTCTTCTCTGAGACTGAATAAATCTGGGGACAGAATAGGTATTTCAGTCTGGACTATGTCAATCTCTGCCTTTAATTCTACTGGAAACTTCTTTATTCTGCCTCCAAAAGTTGGTTAATACAAAACATTAAGGTTATCTACTACCAAGACCTGCTTCCTGTGGATGGACTTACGTAGTCTCTAGTGATGGAAGTCTGCTTGACATTCATTAATAACACAAGGCTGAAAATGGTTTCAGGAGAGAGAGTGCCCTCCAAATTTTGTACCAAGAAGACAATGCAAAATAACAAATGTGAAAGAATATGGAGGAAGCATTTTTTGTAAATTTGGTTTAAAGACCTGAGGGCTAAGTATCTTCAGCAGCTACAGAATCTGTGTGTAGTTGGAAACCAGCCCAATTATAAAAACTACCAAACTGATTAACAACAAGTTTGTAGTAACAGGAAATCAGTAGGGCTGGTATGCCATAAACAATGCCATGTCTGTTTCCAATTTGGAAACAGAAAGCAAACTCAAGATTCATAGCGTTCCTGTAAAGACAACTGTTAACCAACCACCACACTTGGAAATCAAAGTTTTAAGTACATAAAGTATAGCTACAATAAAAGATGAGGTAGGAATTTACTTTTCCTTCCAATTCTCATTATTTCAGAAGGGTTACTATGAAGATTAGAGGTATGGACAACAAATTTTGGGCTAGGGGTAAGCGAATAACCAACTAGATACTTCTGGTGAATGAAGGTATGAATAATACTATAAGTTATATACACAGCTGACAGCCCTCTTTTTTCTCTCCACTTAAAAGGTAAACTACAAAGCACCAGGTATTCAGTAGTTCTAGATACTGCCATTTCCTGACTGTCATGCTCCCTCTAGAGGAAAACAGGGAACATTCCTACTTCTTTTCCAGCTCATTTTTAAAATGCTTGCTAAACTGCACTTGACTAAAAGTGGCTTACTTCTAGAGAGCACAAATTATTTCTTCTTGATAAGTTTATAATTTCATTAGAACAATAAAAAGAGGAGATTTTTTTTCAAACAGAAATTGCTTTTTGCAATTTATACACTGTGTTGGAACTTGCTTAACAGGAAGTGAAAACAGCAGTAACTGGGAAATTCTTAGTCCCCTTTTCAATTTCTTAGAACAAAGATATGTATGTCACAAGAAGTGTTATTATACAGCATGCATGATAAGACGTATAATTACAGAATTAATAGTATCTTTTTGTCTCTTCCTTAGCTTCTTACTGAAAGATGTTAACATTTTAACATTAAGGTTAGAATGACACATTTTTTCTGACATTCTTCTCTCTTGACTTTGGTGATTACTGCACCACACCTTCCAGAAGCTGATGGGTCTCTGACCTATTCTTGCTCATAGCCTGTATCTTCAGCAAAGCAATGCCAGCAATGAGCATCAGTTTCACACAGCACTTTTCTGCACCACCTGCCACTAAAGATTAATTTGCCTCAAAATTAAAGAAAAATGCAGGTAAAGTTTTATACATAAAACCATGATCACATGAATAACATATAAGGCAGAAACTAAGAATCATAAAATTAAAAACAAGTAAGCCAATATTGTAGACCAAAGTTTCTGGCTGGAAACCTCTCAGGCTCACTACCTAAACTAGTCAATCTAGTTTCAGGTAATGATTTCAACAAATCCCAATTCTCCAATCTAAGAATGTATAATAATTTAAGAACGTATTTTCCAGTAGACAAAAGCATGCAAAACAAGAGAGGTACCAGAACCAGTACTAGTTTTCTTTGGAATGTTAACCATGTAAAATACAACATTCAATATTACCCTTGAAAACTACTCCACTGTGTCATCATTATAGCTGCATATGGATAGGCAAGGTCTGCTCTGCTCAGCCATTAACAGGAACAAATCAAATAATAAAATACTGACCCACCTAAACTGGAAAACTTAGAATTTCCATTTGTTTCACATTAATTCAGGCAGGGGAAACAACTCAAGATTGGCCTTACCTTTATGCATTTTGTAATTTGACAAGAAAGACCAAGGAAGGAAAATTAAAAAAAGAAAAAATATTAGAAGATGGAAACCTGGTACTCTGTAAAACCTCAAGTGTATTAGCCAAATTACAAAGACAAAATACTTTTAGCCCTGTTAGTTCAGTGACGTATATTGTGTATATTATTCAACAAAAACTTAAGGCCTTACAATAAAAAGACAGAATAACTACAGTTACAGCTACTGGTTTTTCAAGATCTAACACTAACAGCTCCTAGATTTGGCAAAATGATTGTCAATTTCTTGAAACCATAACCTACTGTTCAGTCAGGCTAAGCACTGATGACTAGATATGTTGTAGCTAGAACTGTAGTCAGAACTTCTGCATTAAAAATACCCATCAATTCCTGCCCTGTGAGCTAAGAGAGGAAAGTCTCAGGTGTCATCAGCTCTGCAAACCAAACTGCAGCTGATGGTCACAAACTTAAAGGATCCCTCATATTGGCAGTAGAGGGCAGTACCAGACACGGCTTGAAATTCACAGGACTACAAGCTACAGACCAGGACCTTAATAAAAATCAAGGACCTATGCTTGGATTTTTGGGGCTTACCTTCTCCAGTGGGCAGTGTGTGCTGTCTCTGAGAAATGGAAGTAAGTTTGGTCGATCATATTCAGCATAAAGACTGATCTGTTTCTCATGATATCGTTGGCCTTTATGGTGGTCTCTTTTGAAAAGCTTGTGTAAATACTAGAAATCAAAAAAGAATCAGAATTTAAACTCACTTATTCAATATTATTAATGGAATAATAGAAACTCCTGAGCTGGAAGGGAACGACATAGATAATCAAATTCCAACTCCTGGCCCTGCACAGGACAGCCCCAGGAATCACATTATGTTCCTGAGAGCATTGTCGAAATGCTTCTTGAACTCAGATAGGCTTGATGCCTATCTGAGTGACCACTTCCCCAGAAGTGGTCAGTGTGCAGTCACTGTAGTGGGCAAAGCTTTTCCTAATATCTAACCTAAACCTCCCCTGACACAGCTTCACGCTGTTCTCTTGGGTCCTGTCACAGGTCAACGGAGAAGAGATTATGCCTGCTGATGCTTCCCTTGTGAAGAATGTGTAAATGCTACAAGGATTCCCCTCAGTCTCCTCTTCTCCAGGCAGAACAAAACCAAGTGACCTCAGCTGCTCTTGGTGCGGCTTCTCCTCTAGACCATTCACCACCTTCGTTGCATTCCTCTGTATGCATCCCTTCTGTAAACTGACAGTCTGTCAGTTGCCTTTGCAAAGCTCCTAGGCTGTGGACTGCACTTTTCATAGATCCCATAATCAGATCTCTAACCCATAAATCATCTCTTCACCAGATGAACACCTGAGCCCTATCTGTAATCAGCAGCAAGTTTAACTTCCCTCTCTAATACAGCCCAAACCCACAGTCACATATGATGTGATTACAGTGATACTGTAATTCTGTACAAACAAAAACAATTTGACAGTGTATGAAGTTACAGCTCCAGAAAACCAAGCAATTCACTTTCTCTATGGATCAGCAAAACGTATTTTAGAGCTGCACCCACCAACCAACCCCATTTTTGGGTAGGGAAAAAGGAGGAATAAAAGCAAGGAGTAATTGACCAGAAAAGATGAGTGCCTACAATGCTGTAAGGAGATGTTAATAAGCCTGCATTACGTTATCAAATTCTCACAGATACAGATTTTTAGATCATTTAACTACTGTGAAGAAGCTATGGCTATGCTAAATAGGAAATTGGCAGAAGTAGCCACTTTGATGATTTATGACATTTCAGTGTCAGGTTCACTTTGACAAGATAAACACACCTGTAAAAGGTATGTCCAGCCAAGAGTTTACTCAGCTCAACCTTCAAATCAACAGAATACAGGAATACTTACCACATGCTGTAACTCAGGCCTGTTTTCTAATTCTTCCACAACTCTGTCAATCTGAAACAAAACAAACCTGCGATAAACATCACATTTACAAGACTGGAAAAAGGACAGGTAATAAAAGCTAGCATTGGACTGCCATGTCATGAACTTGTTATACTCACGGAAATTTTATCTTCATTATCCAAAAGCATGTCTACTGCTTTCTAAAACAGAGAAAGAGAACTCAAGTAGGTAACAGGCACACATATTTTCTTACCCTCTATATAGCATTATGCTTATTCACGGACGTGTGTCAGATGGACAGACCTACCCTTTTCAGCAACAAAAATTCAGAGAGCAGTTTACATAACACCAGCATATCCTGACAGTACAGCATCGCAGTATTCTTCCAGAACACTTCTCCTAAGTTCCCTCATTTACAGCAGTAAATGCTGTGTACCTACACTGCAGGTGAAGTATGCCCACTGAATCACCATCAGTCACAAAAAGCTATTGCCAAACGATGTAGAAATACCATTTGTTCCATCTCAAAAGAGAACTGCAGGGTGATGTAAGAAACATGCAATTCAACCTGCCTCACAACTGGATTCCTCCAAACTACCTGGAGACCAATAACATTAATCAAGCAGACAAGACCATGTAAGCCAAGTGGCCACCAGGATTCAGGTTCTGCTTCCTCTTTCCAGAGCAAACTTTTGCTTCACTTTTGAAAAATAACAAACCACAGATTCTTGATATGACTTATTCTATTGAATTAAACAAAAATTATACTTTTTTCCTCCATGAATGGAGAAAAATGGTCATACTAAAGATGATCACCAACAGTAGAGATCCATATTTTAGTTACAGTGCTTAAACAACTATAGCACTGAAAAAAGATCTACTTGGTTATCTTCCCAGTGATCACACCAAAATTAATTTGCTTGGGTTTTACAGACAGCTGGAAAGTAAGAAGGTAGAATTCAGCATGGAATAAACACTTCATGATTTTTGGAATTTAGGTTGATAACCTTGTAAAATTTCAGAAGCAGATTAATTTTCTGTGGTGAAAGGAAATGGCAAGTACATTTAATATATGCTTAAATAAATTCACTATCTCCTTTCTTTGGCTTATTAATACTATTATTTGATTCAAAATACAGAAAGAATAACATGGTGAAATGATACTCTGTGTGAAATGATATTCAATGTTGTGACTTGAGAATCACAACAATGTTCTCAAATAAAGCGGACACTCACTTTTCTCACTGAGAGTGACAAATGGAAATGGAAAGGAAACACAAATGGAAATATGAAGGAAAAAAATAATCCTTGGGTCAATTATTTTGTGATCTAGGCAAACAATCCTCCTTATCTCAGAATGTATCCAGATGTAGCAAACACACTCTCTGCCTTAACATAATCTATAGATAATTTATTTTTAATCTGTTAAACTGTATTTAGAGGAAAGTGAATATAAAATCATTAGGATCACTATACCTCTGAATCGAAATCCATGAGCAGAACAATTTTGTCTCTGATAGAACTGAAGAGATTGTGCTTGTGGATCAACTGGAAGACATCCTTGTGCCTCAGAGTTAGGTAGATTTCTAGGGCTCTGCCATAGCGCTGATCATAAGTGTACCTGATGAAAAAAGGATTATAAAACATGTAGTATTACATACTTAGGTGTAGGAAAATCACTTAGGAGAGAAAATATAAACATACTCTAGAATGTAAAATGTTAGAATACTACTTGATTTTATAAATATCTAAACAGACCTGTGATTCATTTTTGTAAGGGGAAATAAACATCAGGCAACATTAATTTCACCTCTGTTTATATTGGCCTTCATTTGTGTTTGGACCTGCAGTTTTCTGCATTTTCATTCGCCATTTTCAACTCACAGGGAAAGACTCACAAAATGCTAGCCATTCAATTCTTGGAAACCAACTGGAACACTCTTCAGAGCTTAAAAA
Organism: Calcarius lapponicus; assembly: GCA_039654755.1. Lineage (NCBI taxonomy): Eukaryota > Metazoa > Chordata > Aves > Passeriformes > Fringillidae > Calcarius > Calcarius lapponicus. The sequence goes on from CM077464.1 coordinate 62,534,135, forward strand.
ACATTGTTCTCTTAGAACTTGTGGACAGACTGTAACATAGCAATAGACAGTAATTCTTCGTTCTTCAAAGAAGCAGTGAGAAAAGAACACAGTGAGCAGGCTGAGAAAATCAAAGAGCTTTATCCCTGTACGAAGTGACCAAGAACCAGATCAGTTTTGGCACATTTTCCAGTCACATATTTCCATCCATGCAGTAAACCTAAATACACTACTTCTTAAATAGTGGGCAAAATCCCCCACCATTTTATTTTTACATGGGTAATTCCAAAATGCACACTTCAGAAAAGAGGTTTCCTCTGACAGCATGTAGATGAATGTTGGTTATTTACTTTGGAAAGAGGAGTTGGAAATCCAATCTCATGCTTAACAATTTGCTTTCATACTCGATGTGAACATTACAAGGAAGGGTAAAGAATTGCTAAGCTGTGCAATCAGCAGAGAGGAGAGGAGAGAAGGCCAACATTCTGTAGATGCCGCAAAGAAGAGAGCTAAACAAATACGAATAAACTGCAGGACACTATTTTAAGTGTATTTTTTGTAACAGGAGTTTAAAACTGTACTCACAATTCTGCAAGTGTTCGTAGCAAAGTCCTGTTCTGTGGATCTTTCTTCAGGTGATCCACTACAGCTTGAACTATGATTGTGTTGTTGTACAGATCTCCAGGCCATTCTTTTATTAGCGTTGCAAACCCCTAAAAGTATAAGAGATCGTAACAGAAATAGAAAGAATGGCCTAAGGAGCATTTCAACACATCAAAGCTTCAGCTAAGCCTCTGATATGATACCTGCTGTCCTTAACCTTTAAGAAACTTTCATGTGCCCACAGACATGTACAGTGCAAAACACAGATTTTTCCTTCTTAGGATGATGTTATTATGATTCATGAAGCTGAGTCTCTTTCAGGTGCTGTAGGCTTTGTGCATCACCTCAACCACTTATGCTACAATAAAAAACCTAAAAATAATAGTCTAATAAATAATCAATCTTACAGTATTCACATGCTTTGAAGAACATTCTATTTATTCTCTTAAAATTAAAATCCAACATTTAAATATTGTCATTATTGTGGAACTGTGCACTGATAATCTGTTTGAATACATCAGATAATTTGCTGTCAGAATTCTTCAACGCTAAGGGTATTTGGCTGGCAATAACTATGGGACACATTGATGTGGAACACATCAGGTTGCAGTACCTCATAGTCACTTTCCAAAAATTCATGCAAGACCATTTCATAGATCAGAGGTTTCAAAACTGGATCTCGTCGTGGCAAGTAAGGACTAATTGCCTATAGGAACAAAGAGAACAAAGTGTCAGATGGTGAATGACATGTAACATCCTGGTACACTAAAAAAAAAGAACTGCTGTGAAACAAAAGAACAAGGCTATACACAAAACATGGCCCCTGGTAATCGCTGGAAACCTTATAAACTCATACTTGTAAGCAGCACTCAGAAGTTATTTACTTTTGGATTATACACACTGGAATTTTATAACTCGCTTGAAAGAACTATCATTTGAGAGACAGGTGGCAAGATACTAATTAGAATAGGAGAATCAGCCATTGTCCTTAAGAGACCAGTAGTCATTTGGAAAACAAAACCTATAAAAAACCCCTCAAAACAAGAATGTTTTAAAAATCCATTTTGTTAAGTCTTAGCCTTGTAAAAAGGTATAAGGATCCATTAGCTGAAAAACATGTTGTAGTGGATTGACCCTGACTAGACACCAGGTACCCAACAAAGCCACTTTCTCACTTCCCTCCACAACTGGACAGAGGAGAAAAAATGTAACAAAGGGTTCATGGGTTAAGATAAGATCCAGGGATCACTCACCAAATACCATCATAGCAAAACAGACTCACATTTCATATAGTAATTGAATTTTTTAATAACCAAACCAGAGCAGAATAATAAGAAGTGAAATAATCTCAAAAACACCTTCCCTCATCCATTCCTCCTTCCTGGGCTCTACCTCCTTCACCCCAGAAACACAGGGAGACAGGGAACGGGGATTGATTGACAGGGAATGATTGTCAGCTCATCCCACATTGCTTCTCTCGCTGCTCAGGTAGAGGAGTCCTTCCCCTTCTCCAGTGTGGGGTCCCTTCCACAGGAGACAGCTCTCCACAAACTTCTTTAACATGAATCCATCCCATGGGCAACAGTTTTCCATGAACTGCTGTCATCTGGGCCACTCTTCCATTGGATGCAGTCCTTCAGGCGCAGTCCACTCCAGCATGGGCTCCTATGCGGGCTGCAGGTGGATCTCTGCATCCCCTTTGTCCTCCATGGGCTGCAGAGACACAGCTGCTTCATGGTCTTCACGATGACCTGCAGAGGAATCTCAGCTCTGGTGCCTGGATCACCACCTCGTCCTCCTTCTCCCCTGATCTGGTGTCTGCAAAGTTGTATCCCCTCTCATATTATCACTCAGTTCTTCTCTGGTCACAGTTACAAATGTGTGATAACTTTTTTTCTTTGTTTGTAAATCTGTTATCCCAGAGGTGTTCCTATCATTCCTGACTGGCTTGATCTCGGCCAGCAGTAGGTCCATCCTGGAGCTGGCTGGCATTGGCTCTGATGGATATGGGGGAAGCTTCTCCCAGCTTCTCCCAGAAGCCACTACTGTAGCTCTCCCACTACCAGAACCTGATCACACAACCACAATATATGTGTAATTTTGAATTATGACTTATGTTGGGGTCACCACATTCTATGAAGGGCTATTTTTACATACCCAGTCGAAAATTAATTTGAAAATATATCTCTCCATGAAAAGGGTGAAGGCATGTGATCTGTTACTGTATAGAAGGTGCTAAGGAATTGCATTCCAGCAAGCAAGAGATGAGAAGCTGCCAGAATAAATTATCTCATACCCTGGAATTTCAGCACAGCATCTAATTAACACTACTATTCCATGCAACTAGAGGCAAAGATTATTTCCACCTGCCAATATAAATCCCACTGCTACTAGCTGTCTGGGCATTTAGGGTTTGTAGCTGAGGGACCAACACCAGTGAAATTCCTCCAAACACTCAGAGATGTTGCCTGTTGCCTGCTATTGGCGCATGGTACAATAGCATTTTGTTACTGAAGTTGTTTGAACAAAGCAGGAGAAAAAACATCTTACTACATTTTAGACCTCTCCTCTACCTGTGCTGTCTGGACATGGCCAGTTTTTGAAATGTAGTGCTGCGAACATCAGCTCCCACCAGCTGTCGCAGGATTTATCAGTTAACTCAGGGTACAGTCTTGATGGCTGCTCTGGGGTATATTCCTGACCCCTTCATAAAAAGTCTCTTTTGACCATAGAGAAAGCAAGCTAGACATTAACTGGATACTCAAAGGCAGAAGACAATCTCCAATGGCTGTTTTCACTCCCCTTTCTACCTTCCTTCTACCTCCTGAATGAACAACCTCCCCTAACAGACTGTTGCAACTCTTGGCTGCAGTTTGTCCATACAGCAAGCTCTGGAGAGGTGTAGTTTCCTTGTGTGTGAGCCAGGCTGCTTCGTGAAGGAAGTGTCTCCTGCCCTGTGTCCCATCGCTTTGAGGAAAAAACACAGCCACCTCCTGCAGTATGACCACCATGCTCAGGAAAGCATACAAGAAGCACGTAAGAAGCATACAAGTCATTTTTGAGCCTTGACACAAAGGTGACCCATGCTGGAGGTTACAAACTCTTCATATTTTATTTTTAAGCTGCAGTTAGGGAGCATGGTCAGACAAAAAAGCTTCTGAATCAGACTGCCTGACTGCCTTTGTACCAATTATTGAACTATGTGGTAAAGTGACTTTAAATAAAAAAGGGATACTATACAGAGAAATATTTTCTTCCCTTGTTTCTTTTCAAGATCTGCTTTCAGACTTTTCATCAATAAATGTAAGGATGAGGTATATACAAGAAAACCCATATAAAGGTTGTACATGAGATAGCCTTAACCATCTCACCAATAAGCCAGAACATCAATTATTTATTCCTCAAAGACTATCTAAGAGATGAAAGAGCCTGTTAGGATAGTGCTTCTCTCTGTTATGCCCACTACAGTCTGGTGAAGTCTTTCAAATGTCTTCCATCCAGTGTTTTGGTTAAAGCACTGCTGCTGCTAGCTGATCATCCTGGACCACTGCTGAAAGTCACTGATGTCACAGCAAACAGAACAGACGGTATCCCTCAGGCCACAACAGCCAGCACTCACAGAGTTTGAAATCTTCCTTTGAATCCATCCACCTTCTTCAGCTGCTTGAGCTGAGACATTAGATTTTTATACTGAAGTGACTTGAACACAAGTAATGCCATTTGGGTTTTGCCTTTTTTCTTTTGTATCTTCTCTGTATTCTTCAGATGTATATTTGTAACTCTGTCACCTACTGTAGTAGTGACCAGTTTTCCCAGTACTTTTCCATAGCCTTTCCTTAAGCAAAAAGACAAAACAAATTCCAGAGCTCCAAGCCCCAGGAGGTACAAGGCCCTCTTGGTTCTTCCTGGGAACCAAGGCTGAGAACAACTCTTTGAGATACATTTCATAGGCAGAGCACAGCACAGTGCTGAAGTGCTCCAGAGAAGAGCTTTACCTGGGGGGGGAATTGCATCACCACTTGTCCTCCTAAGTGGTGCTTTTTATCAATTATGCTGATTTCCTAAAACCTTTAAATGTGTACTCATCCCTGTAGGGGTGGGCTTTTGTGGACACCTTTCCACAACTGCTCCTGAAGGCCTTCAAATAAAGATTCTCTTTTATATTACCTTCCAACTAAAATTATGTTGAGTTTCATTTCCAGGTTGAGCAAAAGGCACCACAAGCATGTAACTCCCTCAAGCCACCACTGCAGATCATTGCAAGGCTCTAGAACCTTGAAATTGACACAACTAGGTTTTGTAGAGGACATTCATTGAATATGAGAGACGTCAAGATATCAAAATGCAACCTTTGGTAGCCAAACAGGACTGCTTAATACAGAACATTCAAAACCCCCCTAAAATCACACACAAACAACACTCACCCCATAGAATTTGACACTGGGGTATCACTAATTCCTCTGCGTGGGAAGGAAATTTCAAGCCTTTAGTTTACTGTCACCTTGGTTATTGGCAAATCATGCTAGATTTGAAACATCAGATTTCAGGCAACAACTTATAAGCAGTGCAAATTCTTCCAAGACAATTCTGTTTTGAAATAAACTCTGTTTCCACATCTCAATAGTCTCCTCATCAGGGCTGAAAGCCATTATAGGCCAGTTACAATATGGTGTTTAATTTCTGTAGGTAAAAAATTCCACACAAGTGATCCCAAGCATTACAAGGACCCCTTCATTCAGATCTGGCCTAATTTAGTGCATCCTTTATGATACTCAGACATCTTCAGAAATCTAGGACAAGTTATATGCAACTGAAATAGTGAAATAAGGCAAGCATTTTCTAGAACTGCAACTTGAAGCTGAATAATGTAATGGACTGCGTCTCATGTTTTTCTGAGAGTTCCTGGGCCTAGGCTCTACGAAGAAAAGAGAAATTCTAAAGGCTGAAAACAGCCAACTGTTTAGAAAGGTGGTAATTGAGGTGAGATGTTTTTGCAACAAACCTGCAAATATTTTTCTGTTTTACAGTCTGCTGGATGATGTAAGTGGAGACAAGACAAACATCCCTTCCAGACATTTGCAGCTAAAAAACAAAATGAACCCAAAAGAAGAAACAGTGTATCACAAATTCACCTGTACCTGCATTCAAGTCCTTTATTGGACTGAAGTAAAGAAACAGAAACATAGGATTTAATCTTCCAAGTAGTAAAGAGTGCATCAAACCACAAAGAAGTCATACTAAAGGCAAGGCTGTTTTTGCACTGGAGCGGCCCTGAAACTGAAGTCAGACATTTCTGAAATTCATAATGCTGAAACACTTTTGGTTTTTGAACAGAATTAAATAGCTCAAAACCAGCAAGGGACTGCATGCTGTGAGATCTTAATAGTATGTCCTTTTTGGCTCATTGAGTTTGAATAGGAAGACATAAAATTCAGAAGTAAATGTACACATGTTACCAAAGGGAGTGTGCATAAAGTTTTCAATTGGTTTAGCAGTGACAGTACTAGGTTTTATGTCCTGTGCAATTTATTAACTGAGACTCTCACATTAAATGTGTACTGTTGTAGTAGCTGGCTTGTGACTAGGGAAAACACCAGGCAGCGCAGACTGCTCCTCTTTCTCACCACCATTTCTAGCACACCGCATAGGTCTTCACTGCTTGAGCTGTGTAACTGTTGCAACGGACCTGGATTTGCCAGAATGACTGGCACCCACATAGTCTATTTTCCTTAATACCTGAGGTAGTATTTTTAGGACATACTGGAAATGAATGAAAAGTAAATGGGAAAGATGTATTTAACTGTAAGCATCTTAGCAAGTAAAAGCTTTGGGGGTGGGTCTTCCACGTTGAAGACTGCCAACAAGTAAAATACATAGCACTATGCCTCCAATCTTGTTTTAGTAATTTACACATCAGTCGGAAAGACAGCTGTCTAGAAACAAACAGAGATCTGGGGCAGCAATACCAGAACAGGGCCATTAAATGTGATGCTTTAAATACTTGGTTGATACAAACAGTAAGTACAACATATAAATTACTTGAGTGCAGTTATAGAAATTAACTTACTTTAAGCTGACCTATTTCTTTAAACTTGTAAACTTCAAATTCCCAGAGTTCTGTGTTTTTGCCAAGGACTTTCTGGCACTTTCTGCAAGGAAAATTAAAGAGATGAGAACAAAAGTAGGTACAGAAAGTAATACAAATGCGACAGCATTACTAAAAGGATTCCTTTCTTCTCCCTATCATGACACTTGTTGAAGTGACTTATTTTGGCAACCACCACTTTAAGTACAGCATGCCAGGTTCTCCTCCTTTCAAACCTTAAAATTTTGCTGCATCCAAGAGGATTAACTGCTTATTATGCATTCACCCGTAGTGATAAGGGCCATATTAGCTTTCATAGAATTATGGCATGGTTTGGACTGGAAGGGAGCTTAAACATCATCTAGTGAAAATCCACACACCACAGACAGAGATGCCACCCTCTTGGTCAGCTTTATGAGTCTTTAATCTCTTTAAATTAAATTAAATTAAATTAAATTAAAAAATAAAGTCTTTAAATCTCAGCTGGGAAAAACTGAACACTTAAAAAGATATGTTTATGTTTACATGTACGTGAAAACAAAAACCTTGGGTAATTTCTGATCCTTACTTTAGATTCCCATATTTGACATTTTTGTTTATATCTACACAAGATCAAATTATTTTTTGATGCTCTTACATGCAATGACACACTAATAAACTGAGTTTATCAAAATCCAAAGAAAACCTTAGTTTTGAAAATCTAGTGTGACGTTGAAAAATCAAGGCTTACTTTCAAAAATATATGCTTCAATTCCAGTTAAAATTTACAGCAACATTTAGGTCACTACAGGCAAAAAAATATATGGCACTGCAATACACCTCTATGTTTTGAAACTTCAGAAATTCCAGAACACACAGAAAATCAACATCCATAAATACTTCAGAATCAAAAAATTGATTTTGCTTTTTCCCTACACAGACACACTTCAGCTAGCAAAGAAGATCTTTAATACTAGGTTACCGAGCAGCCAGGTCATACTCTCCTTTCTCCATCAGGTGGTTTATATAGGCTAAGCCAATGTCCTAGAGTGAATGAAAACAGAGAATTAGCTATAAAAGTTTGGAAGTGAACTACCTGACTACTGTAGAGAACTACTGTAACAGTAGTGCATACAAATGGAAATTCAAGGATCTAAGTGCATCCCCTGATTCTCCTTTACAAGTAGGGCCCACAGAACATTCAATACAAAATACTTGCATAGACTGCTTACAGTCTAGGTGCTCTTTTAAATAATTCTCATAACCTCACTGATGCTGAGAAGACTACCACCTCTAATTATTAAGGATTGTTTGAAACACATAGCTGATTTTGCTGTGCTTGAATTAATAAAAAAGAAAACCACCAGTCATTGTATAAGACATGCTCTTTGTCAAAACAATTTGCAGAGGAGGGCAAAAAGTTGGTTGAGAATATAAATCCTAATGCTGCTCAATAAAGCGCAGGAATAATGGAGAACTTAACAAAGATTATTAGTTATTACATACCAAATTTTCTTTCTCAAAGTTCATCACACAGGTCAGTTGTAAAATGTTTCTGATATGCATTTAATATATATTCAAATTTTGGCATGAGCCTCCTAATGTAATCTCAACACTCATCCATTTTGACATAACCCAGTGTACTCATTGCATAACTTAAGAATCACATCACTAAAAAAAGCACATTGTTTCTAGAAAGAAAAAAAAAAAAGAGGAGAAAAGAAAAAAACAAAGCTGTACAATAAAAAAGAAGTCCTTGTTTCTTAAAAAAATTAAATATTTGCATCTTCTGAGGCACAACATTTCTTTGATCCATATCAAGGAAAGTATTGACCATAGCAGAATATGAATAGGGGTATGCAACAACTTCAACTGGTCAGCCTACTACAAAGTTAGAAAAAAAATGCACATACACAAGATTTTAGGATTTCATTATGCTATAGGAACCACCTTAGTATTTTCAGCTTCACCATTCTCAAGAAAGAGGCTAACAGAAATCGTCATTCTCCTGTGGACCAACTTCCCAGTGAACAGAGAAGATGGTTAAGGAAAAGAGATGTAGATCTGGTTGTTTTAGGATCTCTGTGCTCTGCTCAAGAGGTGCAGAGGAGCAGTGATAATTACTTCCATCTAAAAAATCCCCAAGGCTACCAGACTTGTCAGGTATTCTGAATGTGGTGTCCCTAGGCAGTAAGAGCATGAGCTGTTTCAAATCAGTGTACCACTAAACCTTCACTTAGGGCTTGATGTCTACATTTTGTTTCCTCAACACATTCTGTTGGCTTTTGCTTTAGAGACCAAAATCTCAAAAACTGCTTCTATTTCACTGAATTTAATAATCTATTGCAGTGCAAATTTCTGCAAAGCAAAAGAAAAGCTGTGGGGTTTCTTTATTTAGTTTGGTGTTTGCCTGTTTGGCTTTCTTTTTTTCCTCCTAATGCACTGCCAGGATCCCGTTTAACTCTTTAAAACTTTTGCAAGGGCCACAGAGTAGTTTTGTTAAATGCAAACTCTGTGATACGTAATGGCATGCCATTTAAATCTTAATTCAACATCTGGACTACACAAGAGTAAAACTTTTTAAGACATGCTGATATACAGTGTGCTTATAACACCAGTAATCTGGCCAAAAAATTAAACACATCTTGAACACTTTGTACAGATTTCGATTTAAAGCAGCATCAGTATTAGTGAATTTAAACAAAAGCAAACGAACAAAAGATAAAATTAGTGACACTTTTGTGTCTATTACACCATTTCCCCTTTTGTTTTAAACATTGATACCCTTTGTTGCTCTGTGAAAGGGACTATAAACATAGGAAGTAACTGTATGTGAGAAAAGGAGCATCTCTTAAACTTTTTACAAAATCCTGTCACATTTACGAGGTATAAGTTAAGGAGAAATTTGTCACTCCTGCCTGCAATCTCTAATAGTGAAATACTGCGTGTTACTTAAAACAACAGTAAATTTAATACAAAAGTAAAAGCAAACAAAAGTCCCCATCAGCAATCAGAGAAATGGAATTCTCTTCCTTTCAGTGCCAATAGCACCTTTATAAAATGCAGATCCTTTCATGTTTCATGGACTAACACTCCTGCTCTGCAGCTGAAACCAAGAAATCGGATGCCAGGTGGAGTATGCCTAACAGTTATTTCCTGGTGTTATAAAAAACAGGGAATATATTTGTTGCATCTTATGGCATTCTAAAAGAAATAAGATATTATATTTTGGATATAAATTTTGAGACTTACCAAAATCTTGTGCTTTTTTATGGTTTTTTGACTGATCTCAGCTGCCATCAAAGCTTCCTATATTCAAAAAGGAGAAAACAGAGATACCAGTCACATACACAATCTTTCAATACAGAAAGCTCTAGAACTGTATAAATCAACTCTTTTTCAGAGTAGGGTGTTGGAAGCACTAGAATTTTTAATGCCATGGTTGGATGAAGAGCTTTGAATTCATACTCAAACAAAAGCAGTCAAGCAAAGAGCAAACTACTTTTGTTTCCATCTGGGTTCACTCCACATTATTATATTAAAATCAAATCACAACAAAACACACAATGCAATCATATTTGATCATTTTCAAAAGAGACCACTTCACTACCAAAACCTGTGAAAAAAGTCAACAGGAAAAGGGGTGAATGGGGAAAGCTACCTGCCAGTTCCCCAGCCCAAATGTCTTCTTCAGTCAGAATGATTTATATTTAAGTGTCATTTGCTGTTCTCCTTCTTCTATTTTTTTCAAATGTATAGAAAAAAATCCGTCACTTTTACAAATAAAAATGAAACCTTTAAGATACATTGTAACAGACTTGCCTACTAACTTGAATGGCTTTCATACAGGCACACACACAGCTGTCACTTGCAAATTACTGGAGTCTTCAGGGACCAAATGCTGTGATTTACATATATTGCAAAACTACACTCATCATACAAGTTTGCTATTCCAATGCAAAAGCATCCACAAGGATTTAAACAAATCTGTGTGAGAAATATCATATTAGCAAAAGCAATACATGTTGAATAGATTTTCCACATTTTTTTTCTTATAATGGGCACACAACAAACATAAATTAGAATCTGCAAGTTAACTTTATGCATCATAACAAATGTTCTAAGTCAATAAATGCAGGATATTAGAATTCAGACCACTGTGTGTGTGTTCATATGGTATGAAAGAACTTATTATTGTTTTAGGTGTTTAGATATGCATAATCAAACATCAGTATTTACGCAATGAAATGGTGAGCTGTTTTTTTTCTAAGAGAGCTGTATACCCTTGTCTTTTAATATTGGATGAGCTTTATGTGAGCAACACTACTTTCAGCAAGTGCAGGTACAGTTTAAGACCATAATATTTTACTTTTAAAAGCACATCTCATTAGTTAACTCTTCTGCTATTCTAAAGCCAAAATGCAGCTTTAATAATTTTCAGTGTCAGCTAATACATTTCATAACTGATGATGAGAGCAGTATTTTCAGCATCTAATTCAACTACCTCACTTGAGTGAAATTTTGATTAGTTGTTTCAATAGTGAGACTAACTCTGTAAGAGATGGAGTAATGTATAGTTAAGTCCCATCCTTTACAAGCATTTAGTCAATCGCTGTAGGAACAGAAATGTCCAATCCAAATGACCTAGCAAATTCCATCATCCTACTCCAATTTCCAAACAAGGAAAGTCTGAAGGAAAGAATGATGTAAAAATTACTTCGTATTTCTTCTTTTCAAGAAGCCAGTCAATGTGATCATCTTGGTCCCGCTCTTTGGCCACAACCACATCTCTTGGGCTGATGATATAAAAAAGCGATTCACCTTCTGAATACTCTGCAAATGCATAACAGTTTTAATATTTTTACTATATTTTCTTTAAGTAAAGTTCTGCTTTTTAGCATACCCTTGAGGGGAATTTACAAAGAGGAAGACAGCAAGGCTACTCCTGCAGGACACACTAGTTTGGATGCTGTATTCTCCAATAAATTAAAACTGGTTTAAATGGCTAAATATATTTAAAAAAAAACACTACAACTTATTGCAAATTCTGACTCATCCACTATGTGCAAACTTTATGACGGTTTACAACCCATTATTATACTCTTAGAGGACTATTACACTACACAGACTGTAATAAACTTATCCTTCTCATCAAGGTCAAGGCCATCAAAAGCATAAATGATAGATGCCATAACCCCTGGGGACACAGTACATCATTACAGCAATGCATTTACAATGCTGCAAGTTAAGGCTATATGTATAATGCATTTTCTTACACCACAAGCCTTAATTTTTGAGTAAGCTGAAAGAAAAAGTAACTAAAAGGTCAAATCAAATGCAAAAGATGACTGCTCTGAATAGTTATCATTTGGACAGAGCCATGAAGAAACATGAATACTTTGTAGGTACAGAATAGAAAACCACTCACTGTCCAGATCAGTTTCTATAAACACATACAAATACACTCCTGAAGTGATAAGCAATTCACAAAATAATGCTTGTCTTAAAACATACATAACATTTGGACTTTTCAGGTAAACTAGAATATTCGTAAAGCATAAAAGTACAGCTGTGGACATCAACGTTCTGCTTTTTTTTTTTTTTTTGGAAGATGTATAAAAAAACCCCAATTCTACTGATAGCAGCATTGATGTTTTTGAGGTCAGGAGGAATATACTATATTTCTGGTGGCTTAAGGGCATAGATGTACACAAAGAGGTTTGCCAAGCCTATGATTTGAAGCATGCTCCCAGAGGAGATACTTAAAATTCAGATTAATGGATTTTAAAAGCCAGAAGAAATGCTTCTGTATAAGATAGGCTACATAATCTTCACCAAGGAATTCTGCATCAGCTTTGCCATGCATTTTTCGGAGCTACAACATACAGATCAGACAACTATCCCATCTTTAAAAGACAGCATATATTGTGCCAGGGCTTAATGTCCCTTCCTGTTACATAATAAAACCTATTTTGTAGGTGGAGCTTGCCAAAATCCAGTTCCTATTAATTCCATTTTACCATTTGAGGTCTGTAATACAACTGGCAGCTTTGTCATACAGAGAAGCTAAATATCAGTGGGCCCCTCTTAAGATGACCCATGTACATCTAACTGTTGAAATTATTCTCATTCAATCTTTCCCTCTAGAGCAGCTTTTCCAGACATTGTGCCACTCATTTCATTATTCCTGAAGCCCCTTGTGTAAAAAGAGCTCCTATGGATCATATGTTGAATAAATCTCCTTCAAAGATATTGCCTTCGACAATACTGGACATTACATGAGGTATACACTTCTGCCTTCTCCAGTATGTCTGACCTAATAGATGGCATTAAAATCATGATGTTTAGATATACACATTTATTTTCTTTCATATGACTGGTTCTTGTGGATTTCCACTCTACACTTCAGTGTCATAAGCAGTTACAGCTGCTCAAGGAGATGACAAAAAAAATGACATAAAAATGAAAAAGGAGGCTAAGTACACCCAAATCTTTTTTTAAGCAGGTCTGAAAACAAAACAAAACAATATTGAGAATACCTACCTAAATGATAATCCCGACATTCATTTTCCTGAAATCCTCGTACTGTTAATGCATCGGAAGAGATCTCTTCACAGGACTCAGGCAGGGGTTGTACAATATCAAGTCTAGGCCTTGCACAACACTCCACTTCCTAGAAAAATGACACCTTAGTCACTTCCTACATGATTTACCTTAGAAATACCAACTGGTGGTCATCTAGAAACAAGGCTGAAATTGAACAGCTGCAAACATTCACAAATGTGCACTACTTTGCACTGGCTACTCAGCTGCAAATCATATAAGTTGCAAAGCTGTGCTCCACAGAGTAATTGCATCTGGAACTCAGAGGAAAGTTACTCCAAGTAACCCAAGTTACTCTTTGATTGCTTTCCTTGAAGGAGATCAGTCTGGAGGAGGAGGTGTAGATAGACATAGGTCCAATCCTACCCCTGAGTTTGCTCACTACTTCTCTGCTCTTGGACACAGAGGTTTTCTGGGCTATCACAGATGACTATTAACTGCTTCATTCAACAAGCAACAGAACAATTTAGAACATATACCCAGCTGGGCTCATGCCCTGAAGGACAGAGCTCTATGAGCCTGGTATTCTGGTATTAAAATAACTTCTTTTTTTTAAGCTGGTATTTGATTTTAGGCAGCCAGCAGCAGCAGGAAAAATTAATTTGAGAATAATACAAAACCTTTGCTGTTCCGGTGAACTTAGAGTAAAATGAACTTTCAAGTGCAATGTAGGTGGTTATGGTAAGATGACATCATGGATTTTCACCTTCTGTTCAAGTGAAATTGCTCTCTTCAACTAGCTGCAATTTTAATTAAGTCAAGGTCCAAGACAATCCTATATTTTCTACTTCAGGCTGTGAATTATAGCAAAATATAGAATAAAAGAGCAAGAACATATAGAAAGTGGATTTAAACAGCTCTAACTTACTCATTTGGAAGTAGCACCACTTGGGTCATTTCTGAATTTAACTCTTCCAGGAAAAAAATACCCAAACCAAAAAAGCTTTCAAAGCAAGTTCAATTGTGATCTAATTTGTAATAAGTAAGAAGCTGTCATTTGCAAGCTGTGAAATCAGGTGTAGGAAGACAAGTGTTCCTTGCAACTAAAGGACATTTTTGTAGTGAGCAGCAATTCTGCTGCAAGCTGAGGCAGTTTGGGCTCCACACTTAAAAGACAAGTGAACCAGGACACTAACAAAGGAGTTCCCATCACAACAGGAGACAGATGCACCACCAGGGACAACTGTACTTCTGTTCCTCCTACAGCTACCCAGAGAATTGAGAAGTTAGTGAAGTCCAGCATTTGGAGTTTGTTTAAAAGGCTAATTTAAAGCAAATACATGAGAAAAACTTTTTCCTATGTTCAATTACCATTATATCACCTGAAATTCCCTTTTCATCTTTCCTAAAGCAATTAAAATTACTTCAACCTTTAGCAGTCACTACCTTGTTTACACTAGCTCCTTTCCTGTACTACTTTTTCATTAACAGTGGTGTCCCAATTTCCTTGCTCCCTAGCATTTCAACCACCTCTTCCTCCCCCCCTCCTTATCCCACTTGTCTGCTTTCTTGTCTTTCACCGACTCTCCCACACTGTGCTGTTTCTTTTGGGAAAGAAATGTCACATTGCTGTGACATTATTTTTCTCCTTAATATAAATAAAGAAATAATAATCTGACATCCTGAAGTAGAACTAGAAGCTAACCCCACTGATTTCAGAAGGCTCATGCATTTGTTTGAACCTACAGCATTTCACTGCCTAGCAACTTGTGCACCCAGTTTCTTAAGGTTACTATGGTGATGGTTGTCTAATGCAGACATGCTTATCAAAGAGATGATCAAGAGCATCTGCCATTCTCACACTGCAGCTTCAAGGATTTCCTCCACTGCCTTTCCTTTTATTTGGCAATACGAAATCAATGTCGGAGACAGACACAGCACTTGTTCATGCACAGTAAAAATGGCTGACAAGAATTCTAAATTCTACCTCTCCACACATGGATCTGGGTGTACGCAACTAAAGATCTTAGCAGAACGGGAAACAATGATGCCACTCACTCACAATCATTCATTCCACTCCACAGTCACTCTTATGCTTGAGTTGATCAACTTCCCTACTCTCATTTCTTTTGAGATACAGTGTCAGCAAGCTCCTCTTATGGCCAAACAAGATTCTTTATTTCTTCTGGTGCAGAAACATCAGGAAGAAAGAGAGAAAAGGAGAGAAAAAGGAGCGGGGGGCGGGGGGAACAAAGGAAGGAAAAAAGAGCAAGAAGGACTAGCTAGAGACCTTTTCTGCATTCTGCAAGAAAAAAAGGAACCCAAACATGATTTCTGAAAGGTAAGCACGTTAGTCTTCAACATCACCTCCACTGACCTTGTTTTATGGATCAGAGACATTTCAAGCACTGTTCACTACCAGCAGACTACAATTTTTTTCTCAGATAATCATATTTGTATGACTAGTTTAAGGGCAAACTCACAGGCCAAATTAATGTTGTGAAGAAACTCTGATATAAAAAAAACTACCGTTTTTTCGGAGATCTCCTTTACATATGAAAGTATAACAAGCTGGTCACAGAGAGGTGCAAGTCCACTGACGTAGAATTCAGTGTCAAATTGGAAAACTGAAATACAGGAAAGAAAAACAGACTCAAAACCATGAATGTGTATGAACTTCTACCTAAGAAAAATTCGCTGATTTTCAGAGACAATCAACAGCATACAGCACTGCTTTAGAGAACTGAAGACTCCATATATGTAACAAACCCAGAGATTTCCCAGTTGGACCAGATGAAGATCTCCATTTAACAGATTAAATTACATTAAAGTTTGCAAAAGGAAGTGTTTGTGCTCCAGGTTGTTAGAGATGAAACATTTGAAATGAAGATGCAGTCTGATTTTCAGTAATCACATTGAAAAAGGAAGCAAAACAAAAATCAAACTCAATAAAACAAGCAATAAGTATTACAACTTCATTGGTTTGCATATCCACAGCATGTTCATGTGGCCAGAATTGCACCTGCTACATCTATTGGTATACAGGAAAACACAAAGATCATTATTTATTTATCATCACTTTAAACATCACAGAATAATTTACAGAAACACTCATTACAAAGAAAACACAGTTCATAGTACCTTTTCTTGTTTATAAAACTGAAAACATAATTTTTCTGAAATTGGTCTTGAAGTCGAGATAGTTACGTGACATTATTTCAAGAAAGAGAAAGAAAAACAGAGTGCTGAACTGTATTTACAAAAAGACTTTATAAATGAGACCTCTGCCACAAACAGCTCTTTGTTCTTATTCTGCTGAATTTACAATGCACCACTTTTTGTGAACTCCTCTCTCATGGGGACAAAAACAAGAATCATCCAAGTGCTTACATTAGCAAGCCTTGTAACTATAAGCTTTTAAAAAAACACCAGATATTTCATTATTTTCCCTCAAAACACGGTTTTAGGAGAATCTAAGCATAAGTAAGAAACAAAAAGTTTCCTTCCTTACTGTTTAGCATATTAAGCTACTAATATATATATATATATATATATATATATATATATATATATATTTACTAAAATTTTCTAGCAAGGCAAACAGAAAATACAGCATAATGACATTAAAAATAAAGCTGATTTTCTTTAGCTAAGATAATAAGAAGGAACAGGAGAAATAATTGTCCTCCCACAAAAGGAGAAAGAATACAATGAAACAGAGTATATATTTGACACCTGTCTCTCTAGGAATAACCAAGCACTGTTTTTCTTTTAATGACTGCTGACACTTTGGTAACACTGAAGCACCACACTATAGCACAAGGGTAGAGCACTCAATCCATTCACAGAGAAGAGGTTCACATGTGTAACCATGTACATAATTATCTTGTTCTAGCCTACAAGACTGATGAGATTACTTTGACTCATGTGTCACATGTTGCTCTCAGTGATGATTTAAAACAAATCAGTTCAAAATCAACTACATACCTTATTCTCAGTTTAAAATTTAGTATTTAGCATTTTAAATTAATATGGAAGGCAGGAGAAAAAACACAGAAAAGGAAAAACAAAGTGAAATCCATAATACTACCAAAGAAACTTTAAATTCAGATTTATAGAAGAGCTAGGAGAATGGTCTCAAAGGCATGTAAAATACTGTGGTTTGTATTTGAAGAGGAAAACAGCAAGGTGAATTATCATTTTTAGTTATTATAGAAACAGCTTTAAAATCCATGTGTATTTCTTTGTCTTATACTAGAACTTAAGTCCCTTTTGCCAGTGAAAATGCTTGTAATGCCCAATGTAATGGTGTATTTAAGATTAACAGAATACTGATATGTGAAACATAAATAAACAAACAAATAAAAATCACCACTTCAAGTTTTGTTTTTGAACAGAATATAGTTTCCTTGGTTTCACTATCAGCTTTCTCTTAGCTCATCTTTCTCAAGAGGCGTTGTTGAAACACAATGCTCTAGCTCTGCAGCTACAGCCTTGAACAAAGAATAACTGGCATAGACAGTGCTTCTTGACCTGATAAAAACCTTTGATGCTGCTAATCAAAAAAGTCTTACTGAAAAAAGAAGATGGAAGTAACAGCTGCACAGAACAATAATAGGTTAAATTGACTTACTCTCTGGACACTGTGTCATGATCAAGGAGGAAAAGAAATCCAACATAAAGGCAATGCAGAAATGCTGTTAATTTGAAAAGGATCCAAAATAATTAAAACAAATGTAGTATTGAAGTAAATGGAAATGACTGAGGTATGGCCATGTGTCATACATGTTTATGCCTGTCGTAAGAGAAGATAGAAGACAGGCTGACAGTGGATCTACTCCATGTTCAGCATCTATGTACAGATGTCAAATAAATTACCTGGAAGCAAAATGAAGAAACCTGTAAATATTTTTTGCTGCTCATTAAATGAAATGTATGAAATACACTAAAATACAGAAATGAAACTATATATGCTACAATATTTACCTAAACTGCATAGCCACTTTCTCTGGGATTTAAAGATCCATGCATATGCAACACTGAAACTAAAAGGAGTCCATATTGTTTAGTCAAATCTCTGAAAGCAGCCCCTGCTTTACCACAGTAGATTTTGAAGAGTAAAACTTTGGTTACAGTCAGAGTGTTTTACCTCTAATTCCACCTAAAAGCACTGGTGGTGGAGATACCATCTTGGGAACTCTTAACCTTGCAACCTATAACAATGAATACAAATTTTGCAGATGTTTTTAGTGAGCTAGGTTAATTTATGCAAACCAAAACAGAATACAAAATGGCATGATTTGATTAGGTATTATCTTGTGCATGGAGTTGCACTTGACGTAAAATATAACTTTTTTTCCCCCAACAGTATGCGAGTTCAGTTCCAACTAGAGGACTAGAAAAGGCCCCACACAAATACCACTTAAGCTACAAAGCCGATTTTCTAAAAATCTCTTTTTTTCCATTGAACCAAGAACACTTTGTTAACTGACGAAAAATATTGTCTTGAAGAATTTTGGGGCTTAGAAATTCTGAGGTCTGATGACAAAGAAGTCAAAATCTTGAAGAATTTTGACTCATTTTAAGAAGCAATTTATAAATTATAAGTTTGGCTTGTGGCAAAACAGATGAACAAAAGTCTAAGTAGAATCAACTATATAACTAGGTTAGGGTTTTTTCTTCTTTTTTTTGGCTTCTCAGAGTATAGCAGACTTTCTTCAATGAAATGTTTGCATAAATCACCTTATGAAGTAAATTTCCTGATCATCACATTCATCAATTAAGCCTTACATTCCGTCTACGTAAACAGAAATATGTCGGCACATTAGATCCCATTAATCTCATTTTACAAACAAGAAAATAAATACTCCCATGTATTCAGATTGAAATGTGCAATCTCAATGCATGATGCTAACTTGCCACGCAGTTGGGAAGCTACTCCCTTGTAAAACATACAGATGTGTTGTTACAAGCGTAGCCTTGAAACATGTAATTTTTAAACCAGAAAACTGCTTTGTGGGAAATTTGGTAGAATGCAAAGGGAGACAAGTATTCAAGAGACATCGCTGCCTGGCTTGTACCTGTAATTAAGCTGAGATTCCTCAGATAAAATCTGGACAAAAGTAAATTGAATAGAAATTCTCTAATCAACTTGAAGTCTTTTACATACTTCTGGTGTTAATCTCTATTTTCTGCTATCATTAACAACCTGAGTAACTGAGGCAGAGGTAAAGTACTTCTCCATAAAAGTACATAAAAATCCTGCCAAGGCCAAGGAAGAGTAGATTTCCTATTTTCCTTTGAAAAGGCATTATATTAACTGGAAAGTCTAATTAGTTATTTAGCAGTGAGCCTTCTCTTGGGCTCCAGTTGAGGAAGGGTTCCCTGTTCAGAGCAGAAGCTGTGCAGCATTACAGCATTTGTACACGCTTCAGGAGTGAGCACAGAGGTCAAGCACTCTTTAAGAAGGATCACAATGGCATTTAGTCTACGTTAAGCCTGTAATTCAATACCAATACCTTCTAATCAATACACTACTTCACAGCAGTTGCTGACAGAGCTAAACTGATAGAATCTGCTCAGCTAACATATGTTTAAACCTAAATAGAAACACTCACTTGGAGTTTATCTTTGACACTGAATGAAGACTCTCAGAGGTAATGAACTGTAGCAAAAACAATAGTGAGATTACTGAAGAAAAGCGCCACTAACACACTGAAAGATGTAAATTGAATTAGCAATGCCACATGAATCTCAGTGCATGAGACCTGTATAATTCACCTATTTTCTCTTACAGATAATAACAGCATTATCTTCTTTAAGATAAAACATGTATAATAGTTCAGTGGTGTAACTTTCACACTATCTGGGTTTAGCATCACAGCAGATAGTGAAACTATTTCCCACCTTAGAGTAAGTATAGCTAATTCTTGAGACAGAAACAGAAGATGAGGAGGTGCTTTGTTAAACAGGATCCTATGCACCTAAATTGCAATGCAGGAAATACTGTTTCCTTATTCACTGGGCTGCAAAGTACTGAAGAAATATTTATTATCTACTAATGCCATCACAGTTTTCTATGATACCACTATGGAACTCAGGGGCCTTCAGAATGACTTTAAAACAGCATAAACCTGAAACTGTTGACTGTTTTATCATAGACTCCATATGTATTACCCTGATGACCAAAGAAGCAGCTATGAAGTTTCCTGTTCCACTTCTGGTTTTCTTTCCAGGTGAAAAATTGTAAAAGCAGGGAGAAAAAAAAAATTAAAAAACACCACACCACTAAACATGACAAAAGTAATACTGTGTTAAGTGTTTTGCTTTTTGTAAGTCTGTTGACAAGATCTTATGAGTCAAAATATCTGAAGGATACTCAACTGTCCTTGCATTGAAGGATTATATTCTTGTCTTGTATAAATTCTTTACTTTATGCAAGCATATAAATTTATACATTCACTTTGGATATTAGTGGTCTTGCAAAAAAACTATGCTGTTTGCAGGTCTGATATAAGATCCGATTTTCTGGCTATACCTTTGAAAAGTAATGATGAAGTAAAATCTAAATAGATGTTATGGCATGACACACTGCAGTCAAGAAGACTTTCAATGTGACTCTATGAAAGACTATTAATTTATACTGAGACTTGAACAAACAATGTCTCTCTCTTTTCCATCCCAATCCTCCCAGGTTCTAGAGTGCCGTGGACGGCATTTACCAAAGCAATTTCAGTGCTTTGACTTGAAACCAGAAAATAAAAACTCAAGCACATCATTACCAGGTTAAGTGAGATAAAATACCAGAGAAAACCGCAGGCCAGAAATTTTAAGATGAAAAAATATAAATGCATAAATCTTTATCCTTCATGTCTGCACCTACATAGCCCAATGACAACTTTTTATGCTTTTTAATCAAGTTCCAATGGACAGTCACCTAAAACTAGCACCATCCATATAAGCACATTACAGATGAAATATAAGTTACCTCTGTTCACTTGTCAATATGTGACCAAACCCATTTAGTTATTTTCTAAAAGCTACTTACAGATACAGAAAATATTATATACAAGATCTGAGGCTAAAACTCATAACCAACTTTTCCTTGATAAAATTATTGTGAATATCCTAGAATTCTGCAGTTAAATAGTCTGTTGTTTGCACTATGTAATCCTAAACATCAAATGGCATTCAGGTCTCAGTTAATTCTCAGGCACACCACCAATCTCTCAGTATTCAGACTCCCTGCAGAGCTTAACAAGTCTCCTAGATGATTTTCAGAAGCTATTTTAGAACAGTCCTATCCTGAAATCAGAAAACAGAGCATACACACACATATGCCATACACCATTCCAAACTGACATGATTCAGGATCTTGCTTGAGCATCCTATTTACAATCTCATGTTACTACAGTCAAGGGAGCATCAAAGCCTACAAACTGTTGCCCATTCTGGTCTGCAGAGTCAGAGGGTCTGCTTATCTTCAGAGGGCCAGCACTATCTGTTCCTAGATACCTCTTTTCCCCAGCAGACACTTCTGGGGACAGTTGTGTCTTTTTGTTTACATCCCCACTTCCCTTCCAAATTTTCTTTGAATTCCACTTTGTCAAGAACTTTTCCAATAATCAGTAATAATAAAAATTTATTCACATCAGATTAGCTAGAAAAATAAGAAAGCAAATGAAAATATGAAATTCAGAAGCCAAGAAAGGAAACAAAAATAAATTAAAATCAATTTCCTAGCACTACACCAGAGATTTTTGTGGGGGAAAAAAAGAGAAAAAATGTTATGAATAGTGTAGTCAAACAACATATAATCAAATAAAGTAGTATCTATTTTCTCTTTACTGCTACACTGACCATCAATCATTTAGCCAAGATGAAAACTTAAGTTCTCTAAAGGAATCTTTATGAAGGGAAAGTTAAGGTATCCACTGTTCACACAAGTATCTTTGATATTACATGATCACAGAACTTAAGGTTCTCTAGAAAAAAACCCTCACACCTAGGCAAGAGGGCATAATAAAAACCTCAGCAACTAAAAATGAGGAGACATTTACATTACAACTACATGTTGCCTCCAAAGCGTAACAGTTTTGTTCTGGTTAGCATGTAGAAGACTTTTAAAGCTTTTTGAAAAGGAGTGAATTCATACAACCATACCTATTTCCACATAGCGGTTTGGTAGGTCACGCATTTCACTGGCATGCCGTTCTTTTACTGAGCAAATCTAGGAAACAAGAGATTTGAAATGTTACAATAAGGAAGCTGTAATTCCTAAAATGACACTAACTTTGCCTCAATAATAAAAGCAATTTCCAACATGGATTTCTTTATTTTGAAAAGCACAAGTTGTGAAACAGTAATGATGCATCAGTAAAGAAAACCACACAGAAAAGTAGTGGCTGTAGTTCACAGCCCTATAAACATGCTGGGAGAGAAGAGGACCACATAGGACCACATAAAAGAAATGTGAAAATACATGCCCACTGTGGTTTCTTCACAGAAGCATTTATTTATGAGTTTGGTTTTGGTGTCTTCTCACACTTTGCGTCTCATTACCTTTCAAGGTAACTGATTCCTATTCAGTAAGTTTGCTATTGCTCCTCCCAGTTGTAAGAGGGGAGTATGTATATACAAAGAAATGCAAATAACCAAATGTTGTGAAGCACAGGCAAATAGAAGGGGGAAGACAGATGCCAAACTTAGGACAAACCTCTTCATTTATAAAACTCTAAGCTTAACACTCGAAAAGCTTTTTACATGTCACCTACCTCACTCCACTCTCCCTTTCCATCTATTCCTATCAGGCACTTTTAATTTCCCACTGTGCAGTGATGCAGCAGTCTGTTATTAGAAAACAGCTAACAGGCTTGTAATAAACTCATGTCATATGCTGGTCTGAGCAAATGATAATCAGTCTGCACCACACAAGTTTGAAATGCCAGTTTCCTGTTGAAAGATAACAAAACCCTAAGCAGCCTGTCCTTCCACCCATCCTTTTTTTTCCTCCCATGGCTGACCAAAATCATGTGGCTGTTTCAG
Source organism: Calcarius lapponicus (assembly GCA_039654755.1). Taxonomy (NCBI): domain Eukaryota; kingdom Metazoa; phylum Chordata; class Aves; order Passeriformes; family Fringillidae; genus Calcarius; species Calcarius lapponicus. The sequence continues at coordinate 62,557,368 of CM077464.1, forward strand.
AAGCTGCAACCTCCTCAGCCCCCACACCAATCCCCTCACAAAAATACCTCATGGTAAGTTGTTCTTCCTTAATGCAAGTCCAAAGAAATGAATTCAACAGCACACTAAAAGCTTTCCAAAGACGAAATCTCTCCAAGGAGGGAAATGTCCCTAAAGATTACATTACTGCATGCTCTCACACTGAGATCTGTCTGACCGCTGGGTGCCTATCACTCCTCCTCCTTGTGAGGGTCAGTCCAATGACATTTCTAAGGCGGCAAGAGTTCTGAACACTGGTCAAACCAAATTCTATTTTTTTCGATTGTCTTTACTTTTCAGAAACAATCCTCTGTTTGTCTGTTATAACAGCAAGCATTTATTACAAAGACAGGTAATTGCACCTTTACTGAATTTCCCCAGCCAATAATCAGTGTTAAATTATCCTTCCAGCAAAGGCTGCAGGGATACATATCTGGGCGAAGGCTTATGTCATCTCGAGGCACATTGGTAATTCTTTGCTTGGAGATCATGTCAAGTATCTTCACACCCTGAAAGTTTAAAACCAAGAGAACTTTATTCAGTATGACAAACTCCTACTCACCATTTTGTATGCTAAGGCAGTCAGAGCAGTTTACGGCATAAATTTCAGAGCAGGGCTGAGTGTGCCACCAGAAAAAACTGTTGATACAAAACCCCATCTAACCCAGGAAGTGACAAAAGGAGTAAAGGGATCAGAGCAATTTAGATGTTTTAAATTCACATGCCAAATAAAAAGACGTAATAAGTGAATGAGTGACAGACTAGCAATTCCAGTCATGAACCAGTTTGGTTTATTAGGCTGGTGCTACTCCTGGAGAAATAAAAAGAATCCCAGCTTTTTCACAACAGTCCCTGCAGAGGCACAGAAATTTCCACCTTGGAAAAAAAAGCAACTGCTCATTAAGATAAACGGATTCAGTCTCAAGATATGCATTTCAACTCTTATTAAAACAGGAAAGTGAGCATATTTAAACAATGCTCGGTTTTTGTATTTTTTTTTTTTTTTTACGTTTTGTGATTTTTTTACTCCCTCCTCAGGAAATCTCTTACACTAATAGAACAAGAAGTTAAAAACCAGGAAGATTAAAGTCATTCAAGAGATGGAGGAAAAAAAGAACCAATAATTAGATTTTTCTGTATCATTTAGACAAGGTAAGCTATAACCTTTCCAAGAGCAAAATGGAGGTTAATTTCATATTAAGTAATGACTTGTTCTTGATAATTTAAAACATAAGCCTCTAAAATAAAATATTTTAGTAGGTCTTAGAGAGTGAGTCTTCATATCACAGAAAAGGGGGATGGAAAAGACCTTGAAAGGTCAGCAACCATGATGCCATGCCATGTTAGGATTTTCCTAGCGGCAAAACAGATTTAAAAGATTCCCCTGCCTATTTCTGTCCCCCACATTGTGAGTTTCTATGTCCTCAGCTGTACCAATACACAGATACAACTGTTTAAAAGTCATGGGGGGTCATGGTCTAAGCCAGGTTTTGCCTCTTTTTTTTAACCACAAGGTAAGTGGTATGAGGGTGGCCGTAGGGATTTTTTTTCAGTGATCTTTGTCACTGAATAACTGTGCGCATGGAACACACTTCCACTAGCATCTCATCAGCTAGCAGACATCAAGGTTTCAAAAACAAACAAACAAACACAAACAAACAACAACTTACCAAAACATCTGCAATGTACAAAACCCAGACCTCTAAGTAACATAAACAAACTTATCCTTTGTGTTTTCCGAGCTCATCTGATAAAATTTTTAATCTTGCTTGAATTGCATTTTAATAAAGTTGCTTTTTATAAATCTTACTACTTTATCTCCAAGGATGATTTTCAGTGACCCATACCACACCTTCTGTTTTTCTACATGGCAGCAAATCTTATATGGGATAGACCAGCTCCTGTTTGAAGTAGCTTTCAAACTATAAGTGTTGAGAGACAGTTGTTTAATATAATAAGTTTTACATAAGAGTAAGCTAGTTAGAGTTATAATATTGTGCGATATAGTATGTTGCTTGCTTAGGTTTACTTGCTTAGCATAAGTAGCTGGATTTTTTTGAAGTCTTGGGTGGTAAGCTCTGAACTTACACCTAGATACGCTTTTGGCTGCTAATTAATTATTAATTAATTTTCTTTTTAGTTGCTGGTACAGTGGTGAGTTATGGATTTACTGTAAGAATAATGTTCATGACTCACTGATATTTTAGTTGTTGCTACGTAATTTCCCATGCTCTGCCTGTGAGCAGGTGCACAAGAAGTGAGCAAGGAATCAAAAGGGCCCCTGTTGGATCTTTGGAGCTTCCTACTGAAAAAGGACTCCAGTCCTTGAAGTTAAAGTGTGGTATAGTGTGGGATAGTGTGTATGTGACTCCTTGAATGGTGTGAGAATGCCTGAGCAGTAGCTTTTCCTCTAACAGATATGCCATTTGCATCATGAATTGAAAGGCCTTCCACAGCCAACTTCCCATCATGAATGAGCTAAAAGCTGTCCATATGGGAGTCCAGCAGTCAAATGCCTCTAAGGATTTATCCCTTAGATGTCTCAGCTTGTATTACTTGCACTATTTGCCATGGAGGAAGGAGAAGAGGGAAATAAAAGCAGAAAACATGGGTTACCTATGCATTGGAAAAGCAGAATCAGACCTTACCTAAATATGAAAACTAGGTAGCCATACAGACACAGTAAGAAGCAAGGCTATAAACATTTTCTCTGATTTGGGAAAAAAGTGTAACACAAAACCTTGCTAGAGAATGGAGTTTAAAAAATTAAAGGGGAAGAGAAAGGGCAATAACCAAATATATTAATCTTTTGGAGAGCAAATGTCATTTCATTTTTCTTTGAAATATAGGCCCTGATCATGGCTTTTTGTCTCTGACAGATGGCTCTCAATGTTTTATTAGTACTCTGTGTTCTGTTGTGGCACATCATCTCTAGGGATAGCTCTTGTCCTATCCATTCCAGCACATCCCTAGAATGTGTATTTTAATTATATGGATCCGAAAAGAACAAAACCTTCAAATAACCTAATGTTATGTCAGTTAAGCCCTCAGTGAAGCTTCCATTCTAACAGAGTTATTAAAGGGAAGCAAATAAACAAAGGTCCACCTTTAACAATTTCATATCGAACTGGTTTTGATATAGAAAAAAGAACAATGCTTTAAAATATTTTAATAAATGCCTCTGTTTAGGATGGAAAAACAATAGGAAAAAAAAAAGCTAGCGTTTCAGAAGTACTTGCAACACATTTTAAAATATACTTTGGAATTTAGACATGATACACATTAAAAACATATTCCTCACTGCTGGGCTGCAAAACATAGAGCTTGACCCATCAATTAAATATACAGTGATAGGTGAAATGTAACACTCAGAATGAATGCAATGGTTTCCCTTAAAATTACACTTAGAACAAAAGGGGCCTATTTTTTCTAAGTCTAACTTTCTTCTACTGGCCTAACAAAATAAGAAATTATTACTGTATTTTTTTATAATCTGCAATATTGAAATTGCATTTGACAATGTCATTTCAGTACGAATTACAAAATCCAGACAGTTTATTTTTTTTTTTTGGTGGGTGGAAGAGAGTGGCGATGTTCTATTATTTATATAGAGAAGAATTACATAGGCATTCCTTCCTCAGTTTGCTTCAATAAATGGCACTAATCAAAATTCTAATTAATAACAGTGTACATTAGCGACCATCACAGTGGTATGTGGAGCTACTTTCCTAATTTCTTCAGAAGTGGCAATCATATTGGAGAACCCTGACTAATGAGCAGAAAACAGCAGATGAAATTCCCAGAAAGAAATTACATATAAACCACTGTCCTTCAATGCCTTTTATACCCAATTCTACAAATTCACAGTTTTTCACCTGAATATTTTGTCAATTAGCATTGAAAAATGTCAATAATCAGTGTAACACAGAGATTTTTTGTACATGTAATAGAGGTGAAAAATACTTACCATATTATTAGCCCAAGCAATTAAGTGCCCTCTCCATTTTATATTTCTTATATTTCCTTCCCCTTCATGTAAAACGGAAGGCTTCCATCTATTCATCCAACCTCTTTCATATAACAGCAACTATGAGGAAGTGCAACAATAAATATTTGACACAGTACTGTATGCAGACATTGAAGTTACTTTTTCTTCATTATCCCTTACTCTGTTTGGATTTAAGAGCAATGAAAAATACACACCTATCACAGAACAAAAGCAAAAAACATCAAACATTTTGCTATACTATATTTACATCAAACATCTTGTATATTACAGAATTCCTGTTATATTTTAAAAATATTAATAAGAAGGCCTTTCATCAAGTTTCTCCAAAGAACAGTAAGTATAATTATTTACCTTTTAAAGATAAAGAAATTAGGGTATTTCCAAACTTAAGTCTACAGTACTAGTGACAACAGTTCAGAAAATTGTTAAAGAAACCAGGTCACCTCACTGATCTCTACATTCATCAATCTCGGTATAGGGTCCTTCCCTCCAAAAAAACCAAGCAGTCAAAGAAAATTAAAAGATCCCCAAGCCTGTGACCTTTTGCTTGCCTCCATGTGGAACTACACAGCATTCCACAGGGGTCTAGGGATACTGTGGTTTAGTCCCACATGTGCAAACTGCACTATACCACAAGTGCTGCTGATTGTAAAACTTGTTTGACTAGTAATCTCAGGTTCTGCAACTAAGGAAGGTATTTTAGAATATCTAAAAGCATAAGAGATGTTATGGGATGCTTTTCAGCAGTAAAGAAAAACCCAACTACATGCAGAAAGTCTGCACAGAAAGACAGCCCATATCGGTTAGCTGAAGCATGGTGCTAATAATGCAAAGGTTGCATGTTCGATCCAGCTATGGGCCATTCACTTAAGAGTTGAACTCAATGATCCTTGTGGGTCCCTTCCAAATCAGAACATTCTGATTTTGTAAGTCTCATTAAGTTATTTAACAGGATTACAAGGAATCACTCTGAGAGAAGCAAAGTGCAGCACTTGGAGGGATACCTAAGTATGAAGCTGAGACATCTAACAAGATCATAGTCCTGCTAACTTTTGCATGAGTACACCCACATACAAATATATGCACAACCTGAACCCAAGCTCCCGAGCTCACACCTCACACTGGAAGGTGTGAAACAGCTGTCTGCAAGGATTTCTACCATGCTAAAACCCCAATGGAGTACTCTTCTTGCTAATATTTCCTATCTAAGATCCAGCTGTATGCACTTTTTTATAGATGGTTTCCCGCCACTTGTATTTGGATAAATACATAAAGTGTTAAGACATTAGTTGTTTAAAACAAGACCTTTAAACAAAATACAAGATTTTAATGGCAATTATCACACTGCCTGTCTCCTAAAGCCACCAGATGGCACCAGAAGACAAGTATTTTCTCCAAGAGTTTAAAGCAAGCATTAGGTAGGGTAGTCTATTGAGAAATTTTTGTGTGAATTGCACTGCAGACATCAAACTTTTAATTCAAGCAAAGTGATTTTGCGTCCTTCACATAGGTCACATGAAGGCCCAACTTTTAGACAGTATAGTTTTTTTTTCCACATATGAAAAGGTTACTGAGTAACTTTCACAGAACATGGTATTTTACAGCTACCAGGGCAAGCCACTGAAAGCAGTGTAACATCTACACCCACAATTCAGTGCTATATGCAGGGATTTCCATTAGAAGACTGGTAGGTAGATGTTAAGCACAGGAGCACTCCTCAGCCCAAATGAATGACCTCCACTCAGATGCTAAAGATACCATAAAAAAAAAAAAAAAGTGCTATGCTGATCTAGACTTGAAAATTACTTTTTTCCTAAGGAAAAGTTGGACAGAAGAAGAAATGCTGCTTAGATGCTTATACCATCCAGTAAAGACAGCAGCAAAATACGGGGTATTTGCACTGAGGCTTACTGGACAAAGATCAAAAAACTGATGTGGATGGTGTGAAAGGTTAAACCTAGATGATGTCAATTAAATTAATTGTACTTGGAATTTTTTCTGCTTGTGACTGAATTGTGATTTAAATTAATTTATTATACTCAAAATCCAGAGCAAACTTGGTATGACACTTTGCATCTTTTTTGTTATTCATGGTTTGTGAACATCATGCTTTTTCGTGACTCTGAGCAACAAACTGCAAGGAAAAGTAAGTGATCTGAGAAAGATCTTCTGAAGAGAGAAGATAATTTGAAAAATTCTGCTTCCATCTATGCTCAACCCTAAGAACACAAGATTTTAAATCAAGGCAGTATAAGACAACAGGCTCGTATCAGCTATAATAAGGATGGAAATCGAATCACTGAAACACCCTATCATTCCCATCTTCAGATCAGCAACTGAAATAGGTCAAACACTGAGGCCAAAGGGCACTTCACACTGTGGCTTAAAAAAATCCAATCTCAAAACATGCTTAACTAAATTATCTTCAGTGCAATTATCTGTGTGCTGTTGATATACATACTGAGATTTATTTCTTATTTCTTAGAGCAATGGCACCTGGAAATTGAATTTGTGAACTCAGAACTTTGGAACTGCTGTCTACTGAAAGCATTTTGGAACTGATGTCTACTGAAAGCATCTCTCTCAAAATGAACAGCCTAATTTATTTCTTAGTCTTCCTTTCTGTCTCCACATTGAAATGTTGATCATACCAAAAGGTAATTTAAAACTTCAAAATACTTGTAATAAGAAATCCATGGTTTCTAGAGGGGCTCTTCCTACCACCTCCCTCTCTTTTTGGTAGGAGAAAAATATTTTAAGACTTTATTTGCCATAAATCCCAAATTATGGTAGTCAGCATTCACAGTGCTTATATTTCAACAGCAGCCAAAATCCCACTTTCTTGGCTTCTCTGCAATAGTTTGTTTTCCCTGTTTTTCATTTGCTCTCATAAAACTTTCTAGTCTTTTTTTAAATACAATACAGTTGTGCTTAGAACACTCTTTTAGTGTTTCTTGCATGCACCGCAATTTTATAATACAGCTAAAATAAAATAACCTTTAGCATCAAGGTCCCCACCCACACTGTTTAACAGCCCATTGCAATCTTTTGTTAGCTCACTAATTATTTTGCGAGTCTTAACTGTTTATGATTTCCACCAGATCATTGAGAAAAATGAGAAACTGAAACGCATGAGAAAAGAGCATGGAGCAGGACACTTTTTGGTTTCAAAAAAACTTTGATTAGTGAATACATGAATACACATTTTGGATTAGTGAATACACTTCTCCATATCTTTTATTAACAGGAGATTAATCTACACCAAAAAGAGCTCAACACTCTGTTTTAGAGTGCATTCAGGAAAGAGAATAGATGAGTGCTTGGACTTAATGGAGCCTGTCATGCAATCAGCATTAACACTAACTACATGTAATCCTGGTCTTAAACAATGTACAGGAATTCCCAATTCTCTCAACAAAGAGGTGAATGATTGCAACTTTGGAAGTATCAACATGGTGAAGTAATTCAATTTAATTTATTCTCACTATCACTTACTAGCTTCAATATAATGAAATAAAATATGTCTGTTCTCACAGAAATTTCAAAGGAAACACACTTTTAATGATGCCTAGCATCACTACTTTGTTTCAACGCAGTGACTTCTGTGTAAAGATTTGGAGAAGTTTTAGCGAAGAAAAAGTGAAGTGAAGAAAAAAAGGCTTAAGTCTTCAATTTGTAACTGAAGAGCCACTTTTCCATTCCCTACTGCAGAACTGTTGGATCAGCTTTTATCTCACAAAATGAAAATTAGGAAAAAAGTCCCTGCAATTTCCTTGTCCTTTTCTTTGTCTACGTGTGAGGATGAGCCTACCTTTGTGTGATGGTTTAGCCCGGAAACAGGATTTCTGGGATGCTGTGGTCAGGGCCAATGAGTGCTCAGATTTCAATATTGCCATCTGGCCCAACCACTGGGCATTGGATGCACCTCTGAGAACACAGGGTAAAAGCAGGGCTCTCCCCTTGGCAGTTCCTCTTTGGATTTCCGGCGGGAAGGAGTTTGATCTCTCTCCCGGCCCAGCTGCTGGCTGGGCGGGGGGCGGGGAAAAGCCATGCGGCCCGGCCCAGGAGAGGTAGGCCTGGCCCCCCAAGGGTGGAAGGAAGAAGTAAAGAAACGCCGGGAAGCAATGGGCAGCCTGTTCCCCCCCTTGGAGACAGACAGAGAGAGAGTGCAGCCTGTGTTTGTGGCTGTTACCTTGAAATTTGGTAAACATGGCAGCAGGTAGCCCGGCTGAGGAGATTGGGGGGGGGGGGGGGGGGTGCAGCCAGGAGTCTAGCTGCTTGGAGGACTTTTTAACCCTTCTTGGACAATGAAAACTTCACAGAACATTAACCCTTCCTAGACGAGAGATAAGAGTAGAGGAGGACGAAGGAAATGGGCGAGTGATGAAGGTCTGGACCAGAGAGAGAGTGAGAGATGTTGGAGGAATGGAGAAGATGGAGTGGCATTTTATGCTGGACTCTTTTGTGTAGCCATGGACAGAGCCACGTTTCCGTGTGATACAGAGACTGAGTCCAGGGGGAGAAATGCCCCAGAGCCAAAGAAGATTCAGTGTGGGTACCCCTCAGTCCCAGGGGTATATAAAATATGGGGGGGACAGATGTCCCAAAGGTGAGAGACTGTGCTTTTCTGGAACTGGACAAAGCATCCTTAAAAAGACGACCCTGGAAAGCAGCCCTGATCCTTGTTCTGGTGGTGAGAGCACCGTAACAAGATGGAAAAGGCCACCACGACACATGGAAGGACTCCCTCTCCTCTTGAGGAACTGAAAGTTGAGCATTCTAAAGGGTGGTGCTGGACCCAGAATTGGTGATTTTGGAAGATGTATTGTATTGGGAATTTAGGGGGGAGGAGGAGGAGAATGTTTTTGTGAGGTTTTCATTTTCCTTGTGGTTTTTTTTTCCCTTTTGTGTGTAGTTTAGTTATTGTTTTGTAGTTTAGTTAATAAACTTTTTTTTTCTTTTCAAGTAAGAGCCTGCTTTGTTTATTCCTGGTCAAAATCTCACAGCAGACACCAGAGAAAGTGTATTTTCATGGGGGCATTTGGCCTTGTGCCAGTGTCAAATCATGACACTTTGGCATTTGTCCTGTGTTTTGGTGCCTATGTCACCACTTTCACCTCAGCCAGGCAAGACCACAAAAATCTAAAATGCTATTTCCATGGTTACAAGTGATCACTACAGCTATTTATTGTTTTCAGCATAAAACAAATATTTACAGGCACAGTCAAGATTAACAAATACCAGAGAGTAACACAGAACAGCATGCCTCATGAAGACTTACTGTTTAATAGTTCATCCCTAGGAAAACATACAGCAACAATAAAAAATTATACTTTGTATTTGAAACAGACAATGGGACTGGAATGAGCCCAAACAAGACAGAGAATAATGTAAGCCTCAAGCTTGTGGCTGAAGATGAGCTTTCAAGATTTCATCACAAAATGTTGTGTAGGGAGCTGGGGTGTGAACAGAGAGGAGGGCAGCAAGTGCAGTCAAGGGAAATCAAGCATGGAGGCCGAGGCACACAGCAGTATCAGGAGGTATGCGATGGCAACAGCGAGAGATGAAACAGGAGCTACTGCTGTACTTCATGGACAGAGGAGCTAGAAATTTTGAGATGTTTAATACAAACAAATGCCACAGGACTTTTATTAGGCTTCACTTTTAATAACTCAACTGCCACATTCCAGCTGTTGCTTATTCAAAAAGAAAGCTACTGAATTAACACCTTGAAAACCAAATCCTGCTGCCTTGCAGGCAGAGAGACACTTTTCATACACTTAGATCCTCTTCAGTTGCCTCCTCAGGCAATGAAAAAAAGGGTTCTACACAGACATTTGTAAAGCACAAAACTATAGATTACATGCACATGGGACTACGATCCATTTCCTTCACACAAACCAAATTTATTGCTGCACAAGGAGAATTTTTTAGTGATAAAGAAGAAACACTTATCCAAATACCCATAAAGAAGAAACGTAAGCAAAAAAAAAAAAAAAAAAAAGCTTATTAAGCAAACAGGACACACTGCATATCCAAGTCTCATCTGTTTAATAATGTGGAATACATCTGGGCATTATGCATTGCAGCAAGGAAATAACAGACCAGTTGTATTTTGTTTTACTTGCTGCCACAGTTTGTTTCCTACTTATGGTAAATTATCCAATGCATGGACAGAAATTGCCACAGTATTTACTCCTTCTTCACTTAAATCAGACCTTTGAGTATTTACTGAGTGACATTTTATAGCTTACAAAGCAATCTGCCTTTCTTGTCTGGTACTCTTCTACCCAACATAATGCCAAACAGCTGACTATCTGCTTTCTAAAAATGGACTGTGCTGCAAACAGCACCCTGACAATTTAATAATTTGTCAAAGTACTTCAGTTATTATGAAATACATATCGTAGGGTTCAGAGGTAAGGTCATCTCCTTACTCACCACACAAAGTGCATCTGCTGACATTAAAAAGCAACAATTAAAATATAGCTGAGACATTCCTTGTCAAACTTGACTTTAACATAGAAATTCCACTACCCCTAACAGCAGTCACAGATCCTCAACAATGCTTTTCTCTTTCCACTTGTGTACTGTTTGCAATCACCATGCTTTCTCTGTATATGTTGTTGCTCCACCTGGAGTGGAAAGAAATTTAGATTGTCTTGTTTTGCATTTCAGGCAAGAGTTACCATGGGTCCAAAATTCAGACACATGTTTCAGAAATAAGTTTTTTTTGTTTGGTTGGGGTTTTTTTGTTTGTTTTTTCTTTAATGAGAAATTTCCCCCAGGTAACAACAAGTTCTCTCTGCTTTTAAAAAAGAAAAAAGAGTCTAATATTTAAACACAAGCATTGATATGGTTTAAATGTTAATTCTGGGAGGATAAATGGGACAAACATTATCAGACACATCTGTATTTGAAAACCAGTTCTTATAGTGTATCTTCTGCAGCAAAAGAAATACAGATGTTATTAAAAAGATTTTTTTATATATTTCCAACAAATATATATACAAAAACCCATTAATATATTGTGTAGCTACAGACACAGATAGATATAGAGAGATGACACTGTTGATAGTCACAGGGTAAATCAGTTTTATTTTGGTTCTGTAGCCCTTAAAATGCTTCAGACTGGATATGCAAATCAATATTTATTATACAAAATATAGGCAAATGAGGAGACCCAGTCCTTTATAATACAGAATAATCTGCTCCTATACTTCAGAATACATTTGCTTAATTTGTGCTGGGTCCCCACTACCATGCTAGGTTGAGAAGACTCATAAAACCCCTTCATTAGCACACATTCAGCAGAGTGACTCAATCACTCCAGAGGACTCACTCTCTTAAAGTGTTTCACTACAAAAACCTTTGTATCTAGTTATTGATGTTAATAGAGATGATGTCTCTGTCAAGAGAGGAATCTCAACTTGTCCTGCTCTCCTTAAGTTATCTTTACATAAATCACAGTAGCTGATACCTTGACTTTGCATTTGAAATAATCTTCAGTCTTCTTTCTTTATTAGTTCTGTCTGTTTAACCCTCATGACATAACGGATACTTGGACTTCACAAAAACATTTATTTAGTTGATGTATTGGGAAAGACCAGCACTCTAAGAGTTAAATCAAGAAAACCTTGTTTTCAGCTTTACCACCCTCATTTAGTTGGCTTTTACCCTGTTATTTTTTGAGATTAGAGCCTTTTTTTAAAAGGTAGAAGGTTATGGCCTGCAATAGCACAGTATTTGTCTTTTCCCTTGCTTTGAAGCTCTATTGTCTGCTCTGGACAGAAATGCCCTATTATTTACAATATATAGTATTATTATTTCAGGGTTACCGTCATCTGCCAAATAAGCACAACAATGCTGTGGTTAATTGCAGAGATGAGGAGGGGAACAGGGAAGCACCTCCTTTTAGTATGGCACCTATTGCTTCTCACTGCAATACTGTCAGTTTCCACAGTACCTGCCTTATTTCTAGGCACAGATAATATAAATTCACTTAGGAAAAATGGGTGAAATAAGCTTTACCAACTCAAAATATTATCTCAAGTTTAACAGAAATTCTTTTCTTTTAAAAACTAATCCTTTAAGATGCAAACAATTTAATTAGTTCATAATAGGTTTTAGAGAAAAGCTTCTCTATATGACTACTTAAGCAAAGTTAAGCAACCATATAAACAAACGCACAGTAGAGTTAAGCTTACAACTCACAATGATTACCCAGTTACCCCAGGGAGCGCTGCTCTTAAGTCAGCTTTAGGTCAGGCTGAGCTTCTAAGACGTAGCAAATCCCAGCATTACACAGCAATTCACCCAAGTTCCAGACATCCACCTGTGGAGGGAACTGAGGACCTGCACTGTGCATCCCTGAAGCATGTTGCTAGGGTCTTTTTCCCACTTCCATCTCTTGAATATTTCCAGGATGCCCTGAGTGGATCTTTGAACTGAAAAATGTATTTTTTACACATTTTATATTGTTATGAAGAATATTTTTCTAAAAAAAATGAAGGCAAAGCAAACAAAAAAACCCACTCCACATTAAAAATGCTTACATACATTATGTCACCATTCCCAGAAAGTAAAAACAAAAATGGATCCAGCAAGCCTTTGGATTAAGAGTTCACATGATATGTATCATGTTTTTTAATGCAGCTCAGGCAAGGAGCATACCATTAGAGCTTTAAGCAAAGCTTTTCTTTTACATTTGCTCCAACATGAAGATGCTCTTACTGTTACTCTTACCTTGGTGTGGATGAGGACAACAGGCAACATGGTTCCCACCACTACCAGCCACCAGGGATGAAGTTAGTGTACATGCAAAGGCTAAAAGTGCACTGACCTCAGGAGCCACAGGAGGACTTGTCTGCCTCCCTGAAGGAGCTCGCCTTGGTTGCTTAACATTGCTTAAGTAGGCACAATCCCCCAGACACAGGGAGAGAGTGGTGAGGTCCACAGCCTGAGGCTGTATGCTTCAGCCTGCTTCTCACTCTTCAGCTGCCTGTTGCCTGATGCCTCCATACTACACTTTGGCTTTAAAGTTAAGGAGAGGCGTAAATGTTCAAAAAAAGCAAGAAAGTAGCTTTCTTAGTAGGTGGAATTTAGCTTCCTGAATTTTCAAAAAGCATTTTGTGGTTGCTTTTACAGAAGTACGTATGATCCTTTTGGAGGAAAGGAGAGAAGGGGAAAGGCTTCTACTGCAAGGCTAAAAGCTTTATTTGTTGGTTTTCTGTACCAATAAAATCAAATTTCAGGTGTCAAGTGACATTTGCTTCAATGCTAAATACCTTATGTTAAGATGTCAATTAAAGTTTTTCTGAGGAGGAAAGTTCCTCAGCAAAGCATGAATGTATTAAGAATGAGTATACCATTCCCCAGAGGACAGAATATAAAACAACCTGTCAAGTAATCAAAGAGTAACCAAAGAGAATGTGTTAACTCCCTGATGTTTTTTTTCTGTTCGGCATCAGGTGAATGCAAGATCTTTTACCACCTGACGGAGCTTGTTCTATTAATTCCTTGCTCCTCTCCTTCCATGCCCCTTTTATCAGCACTAAAAAGCTTCACAAACTGGTGGCTGACAAAGACACACACTGACTGTGCATTATTTTAAAGACAACACCAATTTCTACCAGCCAGAAAAATCTGTCAAGCACACACAGCACTTAAATAACTAAAGCACAGCTATGCTTTGAAACATGTTACTGAACTGTTAATGAAATTTAAGATGCATTCAGCACTAGAAGCCTGTAGTTTTTACATGCTGGTAAGACCAATTTGGAGCATTTGGTTTGACGCATCTGTGAGGATTGTTCATCCTTAGTTCTTAACAGAAGGCAAATAAAATTCCATGAATTCAAGAAATTGTTCCAAATAAAAGTTTTCATATTTTGACTGAAAATATGCAATGTGATATAAGATACCTGTAGGACACGGAAACACCTAAAATCTGAAAGTCAGAATTGCATCCTACACTAATAAGACACTTAATGTACATTTAAAACACCAACTGAATCCAAATAGAAGACTACCTAGGGATATAAGTGCTTGGAATGGGGTGAGCTCTACTATACCAAGAACTCCCCTTAGTTCATTTTAAAAAACCAACAAAACCCCTCACCATGGACAAGAGCTGATGAAGACACTTGGGTTTATTTCCTTAAAATAAAACCCCAAACAACAAAACAAAACCCCATCTCAAGAAATCACCCACAGGTAACCCGATCAGTTTTAAGGTCTAACTTCTGCTCCCACTTCAACAAATTAAAATGGAGAAAATCTGGCCCAGGACATATAAATTACATTTTTTTCAGGCTATCTAGACAGAATGATATTTCTACTCTGAATCTCAACTTGTTGCGACATGTTTTTAAAATAAAAATTGCACTTTTTCTCCCCCTGAAATCACTTTTAATTAACAATGCTTTAGAATACAATGCATAAAGAGAAGGAAAAAGCAGAAGTCTTTGTTCTAGGTGTTGTAAGTTACATACATAGCCTTCTGAGCTATATCAAGGGCTCTTTAAAGGGAGCCAAAGTTCATTATGAATGCTTACCTTTTTTCCTCCTGTTACAAATTGCTTGAAGTGGGATCTTACAAATTGAGGATGAACAGCAACAATCTGGGGATGGTGGGGAAAAAGGGAAAGAGAGGATTGTAGCTTAAGTAAGAGTTTACATGAAGCAACACATCACTTTTTAAACTAGGTAACCCTTTGTCAATTATCAAGTATTACAGCTGAGTTCTTTCTCTGAAGTAAAGTCTAGTTGCTTCAGACACTTGGTTGTTTTTCTTAGAAGATAATTCTTCATATTATATGCTGTATGACAAGGGTGACACTGAGCATCATGTTGCATTGAATAGCTACTTTTCTGCAGAGCAGGCTGCAGAATTAGGACCAATCAGAACAGGACTGCTGTGAGCAAGTTACCCCAGTTAAATCTCATCTGGGGCCTGCCTGAAGGGCACACATACCTCAGCCCTGCCAGAGGACAACATTGTTTAGCATCTTACACAGTCTCTTTGCTTAATGTGTTACATGTCAAGTGTGGAGATCCAGCTGTATGAGCAGTAAAGGCCCTAGGCGGCAAGTGAGTCATATCTGGCATGTGTGAAAACTTAACGATCTCATTCCTTTCCCCCACACCCTAAAGAGCAGCTGCAACATGGAAGACCCCAAGCAGCTAAATGCAAACATTTGCCCACACAGCCTTTCCTCCTGTAAGAAATGTTTCTTGTTAAAAAGTACTGGATTTTCCCACACGCCTAATAGATGTCCTTTTTTCACCAGCCAAGCAGACACACTTTTCTAAAGCAGAGTTAAACTCAAGTCTTCCCTTCAGATAGGGCACATCAGTATCACTGCCCATTGCCTTATTTTGAGGCAGGTTTAATGGATATGAACTGGTTGCAAAGTACTGGCCTCCCATTTAGCAGAACCCTCAGAATTTGTATCACAAATCTACAAAGAAATATGGTGAGACGGGTAACACCTGAAACAGGAAAACTTCTCTTTCACTTTCCTTTTGTATTTGAAAAACTCAATAATACTTCTTACAAAACCAAGATTGGCTTTCTTCCTACCTAACCAGATCAAAAGCTTTTATATTGAGATAGAAAACTATTTCCTAGTTACTTGAATAACATTGTAAGGAAGTGGTATTCCTCTCTTTCATTTATATCGCATGTGACCTTTCTGTTAATAGACAATACCACCATAATTACTAAAGATCAAAACAAGCACCTACTTTAATAGGACAGTCAAATGTTTCATGAAACTCTTCTGCTGAATATAATCCAAACACTTGTACCTGAAAAAGTATATTGAAAAATGAAAATTATTTACCTGATTTACACTGAACAATTAACACTGAAAGTAAAAACCTAACAACTAGAAGATTAATTTGAATGCTAACATGACATCTTTTTTCCTAAAGGAAGACACAGTTAACAATTCAGAGCTAATTGATATGGCTTGGTCTTCTACAGTGACATATCTCTATATTAGCAGCAGTAGGGAAATACTTTTATGAATATTTTTCCTTTTTTTTTTGTTACAATCACAGTAAAAACAGTAAGTTCCTTTTGCTTTAGGCTGATCCAAACTGTTTAACAGATAGCAACCTAACTATGGTAAGAGCAACACAATAACATTCAGGAGAAAATAAATTAAAAATTCTTCCTTTCTGAGAAAGAATGGTAGGATTTTTTTTTCCCTCCAAGCAATACAGGGTTTACATAAGAAAAGGAACTTGTGACAATAAAGCAAAACCAGCCTGAAATCCAAGTTCCATATATTTCTAGGCATCCTCCCCTCCTCCCAAGTGCATACAGTGCTATTTTGTTTTATTCCATGATCACTGGAAATTTCTTTCTCTGAAGAGTCCTCCCTTCTCACTTATATCAAGGTATCAGTACATTTAAGAGTCAGCAAAGGAGTTGCAACCATAGGCAATCATATTTATCAGAATCAATCCATCTGAAGAAGCATCAACACTGAATTTAAAAAAAAAGTTTCGACTGTCAAGAGAATGAACAGATTTTTAAAATGTTTCCTTGCCTTTAATTCAGAAAAAGTACAGAGATATCAAGTGTTAATGAAATACTATTAGATTATATAACTACAGAATAAGGTACCTCCAGATTATTTTAAGTACAGCCCTCTTTTGGATTCATGTCTCCTCATTCAATAAACAATATTCCCTTTCCTCACTCTCAGATGAGACAGTTGACCGCCTAGTTCCTGCAGAATTTAGGAATAAAATGGGGCTGAAGACTTATGGCCAGGAATTAGTACTGTTTTACTACCTACGTTTTCCAGGAAGAATAATAAATGGTTTGCTTTCTCATTATGTTTTTAAGAGGTTTCCGCCCACTGTCAGAAATTGTTGAAACAAACTCATCCAAGAAGGGATGAACACCACTGGAGGAAGGGAGAAAAAAGAGCATCCCATGGAGTGATCAGTGAGGAAATGTATCTGACAGCAAATCTACTTAAGAATGCTCTCAGATAGGCTCTCATTATTTTCTGGAAAATTTTCTGGAAAAGGTAATCCCTTCAGTAAATCTGCTCTGCATGTTCAGCATTAGACTCAAAAGTTCTAAAAGATCTTTTAACCCTATTTCTTTCTTCCCATCATGATTCCTTCAGGGAAAAAAAAATAGTAACGAGAAAATATAAATCCCTTTAGAGAGAGACCTGAAGAATAAAGTCAGTAAATATCAGTAATGGGCCACAAAATGTGAGGCTTAATTGCTCTAAAAAGATCAATTCAGAGCCCAAGAACACCCAAAATTCCTGCAGACGGTCAAGAAGACAAAGTAAAAATATTAAACTTCAGGGAAACTACAAGAGGAACTAAGCCATCTGCAAGGAACTAGGACATCCTTAGACTGGCTCAAAGTTCAGCAGTCTCCTGAAGTTAAAAACATCTCCAACCACGTCATTTTCCTTTCAAGCTTGTCTCCTGGATACATCTCCTAAGCATTATCAGCTCAGTCCATTACTCATTAGCAAATATACTGCCTCTAACAACACACTTTAAAAATACTTCTGCATGTACTGTGCAGGGCTGAACTACTGCTCCAATGGATTAGAAAAATCAATATTTGGAGACTGTGAGATGTATCACAAAGCTGTGATTATGTAAGCCAGCCAAAGGGTTGTATTTGAATTGGACCTGGCTGTAAGCCTTGAAAACCTTTGTGCTGATGTCTAGAGGATTTTGCTTTCTGGGTTTTTGTTTTCATCAGTTGGCACATCATATTCAGTACAACAGCCTACACAAAATAAGAAACAGAAGAAAGAGAAAATAAGACAGAAAAAATAAAGGGAAAAAAAAGAAAATACACAGTTAAAACATAACACTACAAATTCTGTGAAAGCAGAATCCTCAAAAATTATAAAACACCCCTCTCAAATTAAAAGTAATTAATCAAAATTAGCAACAGTGCCTTCAACATTTTCGTAATATATCACTGAATACGGCAATATGATATTTCTTTTGGAGTATTACAACAACATAGAGTGAGTTAAGAGGAAAAAACAATTCCACAAAAAAAACATGCTATCATGTTTACTCTAGGGACATCATCTAACAGTTTATTACTTCTTAATGTCTCATATTCTTCAGAAAGAAAGTGAGTCTTTTGCTATTACAAACCTATATTGGATTTATCTATTTCTACTTTCCATGCCCACTCTGTTCACAATGCTCTTAGGCAGCTGGAAAAAGGATTTTATGATTCCACTACATTTTGCTAGTCCTGTCTGATTTTAAATATCCAGAACCCACCACTCCAGTCCATCCAGACTTAGCTGCTTCTTTGCTTCCACACGTGGAAAAAGTAAGCAGCCTTCAGTGACCAAAAGGCAGAAAATCAAGTCACGTTTCTTGAAAAGCTATCACTATAATTCACAGATATTCTTAACATCAATGCTGTTACAGGCATTAGAGATGACACATGAAAACACATAAAAACATGAGTTTTCAATATAATTTCTATTTCTTCATATTAAAAAAGTTACAAGCCAGAATAAGAGTGCCAATTACATTCTTCTTATTAAATGACATGGAAGCTTTAGCAAAATCGGGAGTCATATCCAGGTTTTTCAATATAGTATACAATTAACTACATACAAAACTAACACAAAAAAAGCAATCTAAAAATCTCCACAATTCTGAGGATGCCAGCCTGCTTCCTGTCCTATTTATTTGAGCACCAAAATTCTCTTATACCCTAACATTTCAATACCCAGCAGCTAGACTAGAGGGCTGGTGTTGGTTATGATTTCTGCTCCTTTCCATGCCAGTGGTGATCAGCTGCAGCTGACTTCATTAGAAAGGAAGGTTTTCAAAGAACCAAATGTGTAGTACAGAAAAGCTGCAAGTGGTTCCCAAAGCATTTGTTGGACATGTATGACATACATGTGACAGGTTTTCACATTGGGTCTGGATGCTGACTGTCAAGAAGAGGGTGGGAAATTGTACTGTTCTTCTATGCTCTCCCCCCAGTCTATACAGCTAGATCAAATCTAGTTTGAGAGTCAGAAAAAAAAAGTAGTAAAATAAAATATATCGGCCAGCAGAACAGATATGAGGAGGAGGTTCTCATCATAAGGCCTTCCTGCAAGAAAATAAATGGCTTCCATCTCTATAATATTTGATCCACTTTGATATGTGAAAATGCACTCTGCTTATAGCAAAAGAGAATATATCTTCATTAATTGGTAGAATATACTTGCAGCTGACTCAAAATTCCCAGATCTCTTCTTTACATCTGCTTTTTTGTTTAAAACTGATTTAAGAAAACAAAACTGTTTTACTGTACTGCTTTACTGTTTTTCCTCCCTTGTTTTTTTTAAAAAAAGGATTTCACTACTTTTACATATTTAATCAAGTTAATAAAGACTTTGTACTACTTTTACAAGTATTTTAACTGCTCACAATATCAACACTCCCACTGTAATAAGGTAGGAGCTATAAGGAATGAAAGTTACGCTTTTGTTATGACCAGAATCTGTAAGTGCTACATTATCTGGCTGGGAATCTGCCATTTTCTTATACAGTAGCACAACATAAAACTATTTCTTTTAATCAATTTTAGGGGTGGATTATTTCACAGACATGTGCCTTTCTGGATTATGTGGAAAATCTAACTTCTAAAATACCCAGATCTTTCAAACCTCCAGGTGAGTTTTTCACAAGTGTAGAAGATCGTGAAGCATCAATGTCCCTGGACTCTATGAATGCAAATATGCTGAATATTGTACCTGTGATACTACATTCCTGTGGCTGTGGGACTGTATTTTAGACTGCCTTGTATAGTATGTCATGTCATACATGGGATTCACAACTGCTATTTCACTAAATGAAGACAGAGTCACCATTTAAAGTATTGAAGTCTTTTCAAATAGAACCACACCAGAGTAGTGATTATGGGTTTTTCAGTATATCTGAAATGATAAAAGTATATTTAATATTAGCTTAGTATACAAAAAAATGTGTATGACTTGCAGGCTCACCACAGCATAGTGGACTACTGACCGTCATCCACAGTCATATTTGAGGAGCCCTTACAGTAAGTGCTTGCTCCCCGACACCATAGGAAAACTTAAACCAACAATGCTAGCTCAACATTTTTATTAGCTTGCACAATTACTGACCCTTGCCTTATCTTGCTTAGACAAATGGGATACTCTTGCGGTGTTTCACACAGGATGTAGAATTCTATAACCACTTTGATAGGCACTAGTATCCTAATTACTGTGCCAAGATACTGACATCAAGATATCTCACAGAAATAAAAGGCCTGGATACACAAACTGGCTGCCTGCCTGTTGAGGGATAAAAAACTCTATTTGGAACGAAAAAACCCAAACACACACAGTCTAAAGGGGTTGTTTCCCCATTTTTCCCATTGCAAATTCCAGCTGTATTTTAATTTAAAGAACTTCAACTGAATGCAACATTAGGATTACCAACACTCCTCCTCCTCCAAATCCACTCTGTAAGAAATGTTCTCCTGAGAAATAAGTTGGATATTGAGAAATTATTTAAATTACTTTTAATGCACTGCATTTGTATATGGGCACTATATTAAAAATAAGCTTAAATACACACTGTGCATTAGAATTTTATCATTGCAAACCAACATTAGAAAATACTGTCATCCACTGAAAAAACAAAAAGACATTCTTATAACTGGAAAATCAATCACCAAAAGCACTAAATGTCACAGCTCAACATTCCAGAGAAGCACTGATAATTGCTACTTATACACTACACAAATGATATATGTCCTCAGTCAAGGAAACCAGTTTTTTAGGAAACTGTACATATATTGATTTTACATTTATTTAATGTGGCTGTTGTAAGACACTTTGTTCTTCTGATAAACTATGATTGTTTATCAAAAGATTCTGTAATTCAAGAGAAACATTCATAAAGTGTGTGAAAATGAAAACCACCAGCCCACAGAAATCATGTCCACAAAATCCAATTTTGTGGATTTATAGCAGAAAGGCATTAAACTACTGTCTTGCAGGAACAGCAGAATAGTCACTGAAGTATAACTGGCACAGCAGTAATGATTAAGTTGACATGACCTCCTGTCGCAGCTGTTAATCAGCTTAATAGCAGTTACATTATTGACATTCTTGTAATTACTTCTCCTACAGCATATTTGTGCAAAATATATTTGACTTTAATTTTGAGTATTCAAAGGTGAGTTCAGTTCTCAAAATGTATGGTCAAAGTAGTGGTGCTCAATGCAGGAATCAACTCCACAGGTTATCAAAATTATCCTAGTATAATACTAGGACTACCGGCTACCTCAACAAATATATAAAGAGATTTGTTGTACCTTCCCATCTTCTGAGCAAACACCCATGTGCTCTCCACTTTCATCCAGGCTGATTTGATTGATCTTCACTGGGCTCTGGAGAAAGAAAACAAGGAAAAAATTTTTTAAAGTTACATCACCAAGGACATCCTTTAACATTCCTTGCACTTTCAAAGATTTACGTGTTAACGACTGAATAATGTTTAGTTGCATGAATCAAAAATTCCTCACAGAATAGGTATTTCTACGGCAAAGCCAAAAGACTTCTTTCCAGCCTTCTGCCCCACTCCAAAATTCTGACCATCCTTTTGCAGTTACCTGCCTCAGGGCTCTGGAACTCCCATGAAGTGCCAGGCTCCCAGACCTTAAGCATCTGTGCCTGTGCACCATGGCTATTAGTTCTTGCAATCAAAACTTTGGATAAAATATGGTGACCACAGAGGCATCAGGGCAACTGAAGATTTTCTATTTTGGTCTGATGGCTAGTCCTGTAATTATTTGTTTTTTCAAATTCCTTCTCTTACTTTCATTTTTGGCTCTAATACTGTTCTCAGACGTATTAAAAGTTATTGAAGTGCAACATAGGTTTACTTGTTCTTAGACAAATATGGAGAAAAGCCTGAAAACCACCCCAATTTAATAAATTTTCCCTTCCCTATGCAAATATACTTCTGGTTCTAACCTACAGGGTTAGACAGTATCTGCTACTGCTTACTTAACTTAAACAGCTACTCATACCTGAGGTATGGAGGGCTAACTCATAACATCATTTGGATAACCTGATGCATATCCTCTTGCATACAAAAACCAAGTCAATTATATTCAGGTACCAGAAACTTCTTATGTACCACGATCCTGATTTCACCCTCTGTAACAAATAGCTCATCATTTCAAGAATCACTGACGGATCTTCCCACAGGTAAGTATTTTACTTTTAAGAACCACTTTTCTTATTCTCATAAAAAATAGAATGGATTGAACCACAACATAGACCACTCCTGTGGTTCTGAGCATGATAAAAGAAATCCATCATATGTTTGTGTAAAAACAAAGTGTCACTGGAAGAGCACTGGAGTTGTGGGATCACATCAGATGCTACACAACTGTGTCTGAAGTATCACAGGTGCTTATTTATGCTATGGCAGTTGGAACTGCATTAAAAGTATATAATAAGCATATAAAAACACACTCTCCACATGGGCTATTCTACAACAGATGAACTGAGGTGTTTTCACACCCTCTGGAAAGTTTTTCCCTGTCGCAGACATCTTTTGTGAAAATCCTTTTCTTTAGGATTTTTCCTTCTGAGAAGCTAAGAGGCCTCAGAAACAAAATGTAAACAATGGTTATCTGCTGCTGTGGAATGCAACAGGTGGATCCGTGATTGGTCTCCTGTGGATGTTTGGGTTTAGTGACCAGTCACGGCAGGGCTGGCTCTCGCTCTCTGTCCGAGCCACAGATCTTTGTTATGCATTCTTTTCTATTCTTAGCTTAGCTAGCCTTCTGAGGAAACCTTTCCTTCTATTTCTTTTTAGTATAGTTATAATGTAATATATATATATCATAAAATAATAAATCAAGCCTTCTGAACATGGAGTCAACATTCTCGTCTCTTCCCTCATCCAAGAACCCTTGTGACCACTGTCACATTTCCCCCCATAATCTTTCACACACACAACAAATTCCAACTCAGAGAAAGGGAAGCTTTCCTCCCATCTACTCTGAAAATAGCATATGCCCAAATCATATTTTCTAGAAGCTTTTTTAAAATCAAGGTTGATTGAACAACTGAACACTGCACTGCCAGAGTGGTCTGATGAGTTGCTTTCCTGCTTTCTTGTGCACAAAATATATAACTCCTGATCTCACCACAAAATGGCAACTGGAAATATTGAAATTACTGCCTATCACAAAGTGGTCTTTCTACAGAGTATTGTTTGCAAAGAAGTTCACTGGGAATTTAAACCAATTTTGGTTTAAATTGACTTATGCGCTCCAGAAGTATTTTTGTTTGCCACAGACTGGTTATGCTGAGTTGCTACATTTCAAGGTCAGACACCAGTGCATGACTAGCAGGGCAGGCAGCTGGTGCACATTCCACAGCTGTGTTTCTTCTGTCACATTTAGGGGGTATCAGCAGAGGAGTACAGCTCAAGCCCATCAACCTGATTGTGCGGCCAACATCCTTGTAAAAGCTCTATTCTCAGATATTACACATAGAATTGGCTAATTCCAAGACTGGAGGATGCTGAGTGAGGCATCCTGTATCAGTTGTCAGTCTGACTTTCTAGAATCTTCATAAACAGCATGTACTTTCATTCCTGTCTTGCCTTGAAAAATGCCTTTCTAAATTTCTGTTTTGCTTATCAAGGTGCAAGAGAAGACTGCCTCTGTCTAGGGGTGGCCATAGGGAAAAAGCTAGCATTTCTGCACCATTCCCTCTACTACCAGGAACACCTCTGGCCTTCTGAGAGGACAAGCATAGAAAGTTTAACTCAGTTTATCACGGAAGTGATATGGGTTTTATTGTTCTGGGCTGCATCTAAGTTGCCATTGCCACAACTTTCCCACTAAGCTTCTTCTCTTCATTTGTTATTTGCAATTGCAAAGACAAAACGTCTGTCTTCAGTCTTGGCACAGGGTCATACACTAAGGTACAGTGTTCTACTAAAGCCTCTTTATTGGCCTTACGGTAGAGCAGAGGTATATAGCCCAGGAACTCTGTCCCCAGGGGGATAGAGAGCCCAAGAGCCCAGTAGCTCAGGCCAGGCCGCAGGCAAAACCCATAGCAAGTTTTTTAGTGATTGTCAGCGAGTGAAAACAGCTCTTTCAGAGTTCAGCTCTAGCTTGCTAGGGCAGTATGCCTTTGGCTGAGGTTTCAGCAGAGAGAGAGAGGAGGAAAAGGAGAAACGAGCTGTTCCACGGAGGTAGCTTTATTCGGGGGTCCGCGAAGGGTCTTGTGCTTCTTCTTCACTAACTAATAGGGTGCAATATACTACTCATATAGCCTTGGCAAGGGTCCAAGATTGACCAATTGGACAGAGGTTAGGTGTATACCTAAATGACCAATAGCCATGGGTTAACATGATTTTTCCATATAAGGGTACAAAGCTAGGTTTTTTGAGTCAGAGGGTCAGGAAAAAACAGGAACTTATCAGTTGCTGTGTCAGCATTTCTATTGTTAAATTCTCCAGGGAGCTTTCGCTGTACTTTTGGGGTTTACTACATTCTACTAGTCATGTTCTTCTCAATACTCCAGCACCTACATCCACCATCAGACTGACATCACAGCAACAGCAGATCTGGCAGCACTCCAGTGTGATGGGCCTTGTTGGAGACACTACTGCAACAAAACCTAAGACAAAATGACACAAACCAGGACACACCAGAGAAGATGACAGCTCAATCCTACAGTCCACACTATTCCTATTTTCTGGTCAAATGGCTTTGATAAAGTTTGATTCTGAAAAAATGAAGTGTAGAAAATACGTAAAGTGGACTACATAAGCTATCTTCACATAAATGTTGAAGACGAGGATCAGGATGATGGAATTTATCTGTTGTAATGTGAAAGCCATATGACAGTTGTTTGGAGATTAAATGTAAGATTGTATTCAGGTAATTAACAGTGCTCAGTAAGGCAAAACCTCTCCTGCAGGATAGTAAGGATAACAGGAAGGGCTTCTACAGGTATGTGGCAAGCAAAAGAGAGACTAGGGATAGAAAAGATGTGGGAAGAAAATAGGAGACCAGGCTACCCTGCACGAAGAGGAGGCTGGGATTCTCAATGACTTCTGTCCCTCTGTCTTCACTGGCAAATGCTCCAGCCATGCCACCCAAGTCAAGAAAGGCAGATGCAGGGACTGTGAGGATGAAGATCCTGAGCTCCCTGAAGGAGAGGATCAGGATCTAAGGAACCTGAATGTGCACAAGTCCATGGGACCCAACGAGATTTCTATGTGGGTCCTGAGGGAGCTGGCAGATTAAGTTGCTGAGCCACCATCCATTGTTTTTGAAAAATTGTGTCAGGTGAAGTCCTTGATAACTGGAAAAAGGGAAATATAATCCTCATTTTTAAAAAGGGAAAAGTGGAAGATACAGGGAACTACTGTCCAGTCAGTTTCAGCTCTGTGTCAGGCAAGGTCACACAGCAGATTCTACTGGAAAATATACTAAGGTACGCGGCCAACAAAGAGGTGACTGGTAACAGCTAAAATGGTTTTACAAGGAGAAGATCATGCCTAACAAATTTGGTGACCTTCTATGACAGGGCTACAGTGTTGGTAGACAGGGGTAGAGCAACTGACATTATCTACCTGGACTAAATGCAAAGTGTTTCACACTTCTGCATGACATCCTTGTCCCAAGATTGGAGAGATAGGGATTTGATGGATGAACCACTCGGTGGATACAGAACTGGCTGGATGGCCACATACACAGAGTTTTGGTCAACGGCTCATTGCCACATGGAGAGCAGTGACTGGTGTCCCTCAGGGTCCATACTGGGCCCAATACTGTTCAGCATCTTCGTTGGTGACATGGACAGCAGGACCAAGTGCACCCTCAGCAAGTCCACTGATGACACCAGTCTGTGTGGTGCAAATGACACAATGAAGGGAAGGGATAATGGCATCCAGAGGGACTTCAACAGATGTGGGCTGAAGCAAACCTCATGAAGTTCAACAAAGCAAAGTGCAAGGTCCTGCACTATTGGGACACACAAGACAGATTATGGAATTTGGACCTGGTTAGCATAAGAGACTTGATAACAGGATGCAAACAGAACTTTGAGGATTGATTCAAATCAAGATTGCAAGAAGATGAAATCAGACAGACTTACCAGAAAAAGAAAATTATATCAAATTCTTCAAGCAAGAGATGTAAAATGCAAGAGATGTTGTAAAATGCATAAGTTTGTTTATGTGATGCTTAACACAATCCTGGTAGTAAAACAATTACTAGTCTTCCTAGAATAAGTATATAAGCAGTTGTACTTCACAATAAATTTGGATTCTTTGACCATTTCATGGAGTCCCCGTCTGTCTTCATTGCCGACACTACACGTGGGTCACTGCAATCCCAGACACACCAATGGCTTGGGCAGAGAAGTCATTGAGAGCAGCCCTGCTAAGAAAGACTTGGGGCTGCTAGGTGATGAAAAACTCCACACGAGCCAGCTGTGTGTGCTCATAGCTCAGAAAGACCTCTGAATCCTGGGCTGCATTACAAGGAATGCCAGCAGGTCAAAGGAGGTGATTCTGCCCCTCTACTCTGCTCATGTGAGATCCTAACTAGAGCACTGCATTCAGTTCTGGTGTCTCCAACATCAGGAGGACATGAAACTGTTGGAGCAAGTCCAGAGGAGGGTCATGAAGTTTGTAAGAGGACTGAAGCAGTTTTATGAAGACAGGCTGAGAAAGCTGAGGCTGTACAGACTGAAGAAAAGGTTGCACGGAGACGTCATGGCCAACTTCCAGTACCTGAAAGGGACCTACAAGAAAGTTTGGAGAGGGACTCTTCATCAGGAACTGCAATGACAAGACAAGGAATAACGAGTACAAATGAAAAAGGGGAAATTTAGGTTACATATTAGGAAGAAATTATATAGTGTGAACTTGGTGAGACACTGAACAGGTTGCCCAGAGAGGTTGTGGATATCCCAACCCTGATACTGTTCAAAGCTAGGCTGAATAAGGCCTTGAGCAACTTCATCTAGGGGGAGGTGTCCCTGCCCATGGCAGGGGAGATTAGGACTACGTAATCTTTACATTCTAAGCACTTAAGATTCTGTGATTCTAAGATTCTAGAATGTTGTCAGTGAAAAAAAAGGGTGATTCCAGAGTATGTGCATTTTTCCCACATTCAAAATAGCACACAATATTTCCAGACTTGTTCTATTTCTAAACAGAAAATCGATGATACAGTATATATATTTTAAGTAGCAATTTGGTACAAGCCTTCTGCACGCCCAACACCTTCATCAGTTACTATTAACTTTTTCTTTCTCCTATTATTTTTTCCTTTTTGTCTCCACCATACACAGATGACAATCAGGGAAAACAACTAAATTCAATTAAACGAGACTTGCTCATTTACACAAACCTCCAGTTAAGTTTTGACAGGAAATGACATACACAAGGCAAAGCAAACACAGAGTAAATTTTTTTCTGTACTCAAGTCAAACTAGCACATTGACTATTAGCCTGTCTGCTGACATTACAAGTCAGAACTTTCTGTGGAGCTACGTGATGATAGTCCAAGCAGAATATTACATGCATTTTAAAATAAAGTTTCAGGAAGAACTCTAATACCAGACTCTTCTTGTTCAGAGTTAAATAACAGTCAAGACTATGCTTTCCAGAATTATGTTCCACTGGAAAGCTGTTTGAGAATCAAGATCTCAACCTATCCAGGAAATAAGAAAGAAAAGACCACAGATAAAATTGGTACATATATTATCTAAACTAAAGTGTTTCTTCCAGAATCAATTCCAATTCTTTTTTTCATAACCATCATTTGTTTAAATATACTTCTGTGCCAGGCAGCAAAGCTACTTACTATTTCAAATTTAATTGCATTAAATTAATTAAATTAAATTGCATCAAAATTAATTGCATTCAATTGCATCCAATACCCTGGGGATAATTTTGATATTTTAGAAAGGAGGAACACAAATAATATTGTGGGTCACCCCCCCCCCCCCATCTTGCTTTTATCTTTCTTTTTTTAAATAAATGTTATAAGCTCAGGCATAAAGTTACAACTGCCTTTCCCTTGTGTTTTTTTTAAAGCTTTGTCCAGCTAACACAGTGATGAATTTATTCATCTGACAAAAGAAAACAGGCTTTGGAGAATAAATGCCCCTCCTGCACGATCTACCTTTACATGTCTACAAAAGATGAAGAATCACTCAAGGTTAGAGAAGATAAAAGTAGTCACTAACCCATCATAATTTGAAGGACTGATTATTTAATACAGTTGGAACAATGATACACACTGGAATTTGGTCACTTGACTGTTGTAAAGGTGTTTTAAATGTGTGTTGGAAAAAACCTGTAACATGTAAAAGAATGTAAAATTTAGAACACATAATAGAGATGATCTAATCTTAAGCCTCATGTCATAAAACCAGAGGCACCTGTATATAAAATGTTGAAAAAACTACAATTTATTATTTTATTAGCATTACATTGGATAATCTTTTTTGTACCTAATCAGGACCCCTACCATTAGGCCAATCAAGTAAAAATACACAACGACTTTGTGATCCAGTACTGAATAAGAGGTAATAATACACATTGATTTTCTCAAGCATCATAATTCAAGTTTGGCAATAAGTTGGATCCTGTTGGTTAGGAATGGAAATTATTTACCTGGGAATAGCTTCAGAATTTCATACACTTTTGAAGTACCAGCAAAGGAAGAAATACCTTCAGCTGAATTTCCATTAGCTTCAGTTTTCTTTCTGAATAAGACATGTTTGGAATTCTGGACAACATAAGTAAGTTTGACTGTTCAAAATCAATAATGTCAAGCTGACACTATAGAACGAAAAAAACCATTACCTTAATGGACGAAAGAGAAGTTTAGGTAGCAGGAGAGAAAGCTAGCAGACACCTTGCACAGAAAGATCTAAATGCAGACTTTTGCAAAATCCTAAATTTAAAGGAAAGGAAAATCAAATATCTAGCAGCAAATGTACCTCATGTGATAATCAATTACCTAATGTAAAATGCTTGAAATAAATGCTCTTACTATGGATTAAGTCAGCTCTTCAATTAGGAGTAAATTCATGGCCACTCAGAAAGCTTCTTTTAATTGTGTTCTTTGTGGCAACTCCTTCTCCCCTGACACTCATCATCAACCCACCTTATACAATCAGTCCCCCAATGGTGAACCTGAGAAATCAATCTGCTAATGTATAATTTGTAAACCTCCCCCGACTAACAAATGGATAATTGATTCTTTCACAAATGCTGCATCCCAATGGATTTGAAGTGGATGAACATGAAACATAAGACTGGATTTCACTCCAATTCTGTGAGAAATGCAATATGTACAAGCTAGGAATCTAAACATTTTAATAGTCGTCTGTGACTTCATGCCTTTTAGCCATGGTTTGCAGGCAAACCACATGCACATTAGGAGTGTGAAAAGCAAAGCAGTGTTCAATCATACTTACAACAAAGCTCATTTTACTTCAAGAGGTTCCCATCACTTCTACAACTCCCTTAATCAGTGTTTTCATCCACTCTTTTTAAAGACTTTTCATAAACTTTTCCTAAATTAATTTAAACATAATTATTTATCTGTGTGCGAGGAACCAGTTTAGCTTTATCTCAACACCGATTGCCAGGGGCACACGGGGAAGGGGTTGTATATCTGCCACATGCAGGAGGCAACTTGAAGAAGCCTTGTCTCTGGGAGGACTTCACCTGGCAACATGGGACTTCACTTCCTCCCAAGGGACAGTCAGTAGGAGACGCTGAACTCCCCAGAGAGGCTTCTCCAATCAGACGATAAAAGGTCACCACCAGTGGACTGCCAGTGAGACTGGGCCAATGGTCTCCAGCCAGCAGGCAGGCTTAGGGAAGAGCCAGAGAACATAAAAAGAACATAACTGCACCATGAGCAGTGGGGGGCTTTGGAGACTATGCTTTTTGCTTTGAGGCGCTTTTGGGTTTTATGCTTTTTATGTCTTTCTGGGGACTTGTCTTGTGGCTGGGGGCTTTTGAGACTTGCTTTTTACCTTTGGCTTCAGCCTGCTGAGGGGCTCGCCGCTGCTCACTGCTGTGCTCTTGCTGGCTTGCTCGCTCCCTGCATTGCCCTGACCATACCCTGCCTTTTGGCTCTTCTGCCTTCGCTGGCTCTTGCTCGCCTTCGCGCCTGTCCTGCCTCCCCGAGTCCCTGACCGCCACCCTACCTCTTCGCCCCCGCATTCTTGCCTGAGCTGCTTGCGTTCAACCCGGCTGCTCGGATCGAGCCCGGCACTGTGATGCTCGCCCCGACCCTGTCCAGGGTCCTGAGCCTCCGGTCGGAGCGCCTACCCCGCGCGTCTGGGGCCGTCGCCGCGGGAGCCGCGCCTGTGGAGCCGCGCCTCTTCGAGACTCGCGTCAGCTCGCCAGGAGACAGCCCTGCACAGGCAGGCAACGCGCACAGCGCCCGCCGCCCGGACACCGGCGGCACTTCCCCTGACTCGCAGGTGGCACGGCCCTCTTTTCCTCTCTGTCTCCTCTCCCCTCTCTCTCCCTGCCCTTTACCCCTCCTTTTCCATTTTCCTTCCTTCTTTTCTGTCTTTTCCAGCCCTCTTTCTTTTGGGCAACTCCTTTTTATTTTTTTTTCTTTTTCTTTTTTTTTTTTTTTTTTTCATTACCAATAAACAGTTTTCAGATACAACATTTGCCTTGTTTGGCTTAATTTAGTTCCTGCCCATCCATTTCTAAAAGAACTCCTTGAAGTTTCCCTCAGAGGGACGCGATACCGTGCATACACATACATATATATATATATACTGAAAGAAGAAAAACACCTAAGGGTCTTTTCTGCTACATGACTATCAGTCTGGATCTGCACAATGATTATGTAGCTGTTCTCCGTACTAAGGCAAATTGCATGTACACAGTTGCACTGTAATAAAAAACCAGTCTCCTAAACGTGCCTACTTTTCATTTATTCATGTTTCATCTGCATGCCATTCACATAAACAAGCATGTAAAGCTCCAATGTACAGCAATATGATCAATCAACCCATGGTTGTATACTTGGTTGTATACATGATTAGCTTACTGGAGTATGGACTACCATTATTATGTTTGTACTATTTCCACCATGGTGGAGGTATGTAAGTGTACAATACTGATTTGCAAACAGAAACCACCTCAGTTACTGTCATAGCTAAGCTAAGATCTTCACAAAACACAAACCTTGCTCTATGTAGGATGAGGAACTGGCTTTGAAAAGCACCCCAAATCCTCAGCAACAGTTAAGCACAACTCTATTTTATGTTGTGTCCCATCTCTTTTAACTTCAAAACACTTATACCCAGAGATCTCTTGTACTGAGGAACTGTCTTTAAAAAGAAATTGAACTCAAGCGTTTTTTTTGCCCCAAATGCTGCAGTGTCGCATTGACTCACATGTATTTCAAGCATTTGTACAATTTCATTGATACAACACAGGCAAAAGCATCCTGAAACCCAAACTGATGCTGTACCATGATTTACCCATAAAAATACCTTACGCATTTACACATAGCTGAGGAACAAAGCACAATAACACAAAAGTCTAAATTGAAAATGCAGCTGTAGGAGTTAAAGAAAAAGATGTTCACCACTGCCTGCAATGAAGCAGCATACTCTGTATTTACAACATCTAAAGTTTCATTTGCTGAAAATTTACTAATATCCACACCAAAGAGGTTTAGTTCAACAATATTAGCAACGAAATTCTGGTGAGAACTATTGCTCCGTTGCATTTCCTGTAACACTCTTGAATCTGTCATTCTCCAAACGAAAAATGGGAGATTATGTTGGTTAGAAGAAAAGGGAGGGGGGAAGGCTCAGGGGAGTGACAAGGTCTAGGACACAGAACAATAGCAACATTAACTTTTATCTTGTCTGCAGGAAGGCAGACCTTATCTCAAAAGCTTGTCTAAAACTAAGGGAATATGAGGACAAGAAGTCTCTCAAATATAGTCTAAGACAGTGAGAAAGAACAAAAAGCCTACAGTGATTTCAATATTTTCCACATCAGCGAATCCCTTAACCTTGTTTGTCAACTGCAGAGACTAAGAAAAAAAAATCCAAGGGGAAAAAATATTAACAAGGGATCTCCCTAAATCTCTCGTAGTTACTAGATAATCAGAAAGCTTGTTTAGGATTGATGGAACTATTACCAGAACCAAATCTATACTGAAAGCCTAGACTACTTCCTAGCAGAATCGAACTGTTAGCTAATTCCTGATGGATCCAAAGAAAAATCTCTTTTCTATTAAAACACTGCTGTGTAAGGAGATATCCTCCTGGGAACTCTGTACCAAAGTAAGCAAACTACTCCCATTTCCTTCTCCCCCCAGATCCCCTTTGCCATCCTCTGTATAACTGTAGGGCTCTTCAACAATTTTATGTCCTACGCAATTCCCTACTTCTTTGTTGCTATCTGTGTATTAAAGCAGTCTGAGAATATGAAGCAATATTCCCAATCACACAGCCATGGAGAAGGCTGAAGTACGGGGGGAGGGCTGAGGAAAGTCTGCTGGTGATAGATATATCTTCCTTGGAAAACCCAACACCCCCTGGGGAGAAAGACTATTCCAGACAATGTAGAGGTTCACCTCACCTCACCAATGTAGAGGTTCACCCCACCAATTTCTGTTACTGCTTTCTTTTCAGAATAGTTTGCCAAACACAATGAACTTGTGAGAATTCATCTTTAAATATAAACTTTCAAGAGAGCCTACTGAATTATTAAAATGGGCCTTGAAGAACAGTCCCCAAAACATATCTAAAACTCTGAGGATGTAACTTAAGGGGCGCTTTCACTGCCTGTTTCTAATGGAACACTCCCACTGTCATTAACGTATTTAACAGAATTTTGTACAATTCCATCCTTGAAGTCGAAAGTATGAGATTTTACTCCATTTCTTGATAAGCCACATTTCAGAAATGTGACTAATGAAAAAGGCCAAGCAGGTCATACAGTGAAAGCTCTTGTCAGGAGAGGTTTTCTTTTTAGAGATTAATTTATTGGTGCATCCACCAACCAACTTTTGAAGAAGCAAAGGGGCTGTTGACTATTCTGCTTAGGGCTCATGCACTGTTGTGCCAACATAATTTCCAGGAAGGTTTTCTGAACAGCCATGATGCTCATCTCACTCTCTGACCTAACACAAGATAGAAGACATCGTCCCATGGAGCCTGGAAACACTGTTTCTCCACACAGGACCATTATTTTCTTCATAGTTCTTTTTTTTTTTTTTTTTTTTCTCCTTTCTGTAAGCTCCTGCAATGGAAAACTTCAGTAAGTACTTTTCCCAATTACTTTGGCTTGTCAACTACTCTGCTACAGAAAATTATCCAAACCCAGTGGCTACTGAAATCAGTGAAAATATCTCCACTGATGGAATCAGACAGATGCAGAAATATTATAAGGAAATGAATTCCCTTTCCTGGCTGAAAACAACATAAGTAGTCATACTCCTGGCATAGTTAAATATTACACTGCGTTATGCATGCTCAAGCTCAGCCAAAACCTACACCTATCCTGTCATTTTCTATGTAAATTTACAGTTATCAACACTGATACAGACTAGCATAAGTCAGAGCTACATACAATAATAAACACATCTTCTGATTACTGAAAGCATTGTATTCTCTTTGGACACCAACTCTGGAACTTTATTTGCAATTATAAACATCTGGCAAAGTCTCACAAGTCCACCAGAGATACTCAGTCAATACTGGATGTCTTGTCAGGATCCTAAAAACATAGGCAAACCAAAAAGATGGAGGGAGTTAAAGAGTACTCACACTGGTAGAAATTGTGTATTATGAAGTTCACTGTAATTTACTGTAAGCAGTATATCGTATGCCATATCCTCATTGTGACAGTATGATAGGGAAGGCTAAATATGAAGATTAATTGATCCTGTGCAAGTTCCTCAATGCATTTACATACAAAGAGGCTCTATTTCAATACCAGTGAAGTGTACATTTGATTGCATATCATAAACTTTATTTAAAGTAGATTAAAAAAGCAAACACATTCATTCACTCCATCTTTACATTGCTCACATTTCAAAGCTCCTATCCATAAAACTGCCAAAACCTTCAAGAACTAGACTTCAATTAGCAGCCAGTTTAGGATAACAGTGGTCAACCTTCCAACACCAAAATACCAATTTCCGACGTTTCTTATATCTTTATATCTCTCAGTCAGAGGACACTGAGTGAAACCCTCAACAGTGAAGACCGTCACAGTGGAGATGGTCACTTGAGAGTAGATACTTTTATCAGTAGCCATTCTGGGGGTATTAACACCAGACACTGGTCAAATCTGGACTGTATATGTTTAATATTCCATCACAAGTGCAATAAAGTACTATACACACTGGCATGTCTTTTAAAACAAATAAGTCTCATTCTCCAGAAAGGAATCTTTATTAGAATTTTAAGTTCATTATCAGTTATGTCTTCCCCATAGAAAAAACTACTTGGTTTTGCTTTCATGTTTTGCTCATCGTATTATGCCCCTGTTATGTCATTATCTATTTTTAACATGGCTGTATTTTTATTGTTAATGGAAACAAAGGGCTGTAGCCCTATCATTAATGTCAACTTGTATAAAAAACACTGTCCTCCAGAATTCAGTCTTTCTAACCAGGAAAACATTTTCTAATGTAAATAATATTTTATTAATGCCTGAACTCTTAATAATTCTGACAGGCAAACTACTATTATTCTATATATGCACATAAGTGCCTGCATTCCCTATGGACAAAAATACCATCCAGGTATAATACCCCATTTGAAAGGAAAACAGCCCTAGGAATCAGTAATAACTAGCTTCTTACAATCAAATCTCTCCAAATCCTCCCTGTGATTTTAAGAGTTATTAGGTTTTAGAAAATGCACATCTGAGTTACCAGTCTTCTATGAAAACACTTAATTAGTGCTACCTGAAACTCGCTGTTCCATTGGTGCCAATAAAACTCCAGAGCAATTTGGCACAGTGGTCCACTTTCTAAATAGTCCTGAGATGTGATACACATTCAAACAGCAAATATTACTACACCTGGATGGTGAAAGAGTTAAAAGGAAAAAAAAAAACTATTTTGATGATTTTGATGTATCTTAATAACATCACAAATAATTTTGCTCAAAACTGTCTGAAAGTGACACATGTAAATTTACTTTGCAGAATTACAGTAAGGTCCTCTGTTTGATCCTCCACAGAATAAGAGGCAACAAGGTCTGGTGAAAAAAAAGAAAACAAATTGGAAATGTTGCCCTTTCAGTGATCAACAATGCCGTATTAAATACTACAGTAGTAATGTCCTTAATGTCCTTTATGTTTTGCATTCTCCCCTTTTAAAATGTCTTCACCCTAGATTATTCAATGCTTCTTTTTGAAAAAACATGCAGAATACGACAGCACCCTACCAAGTCAAGAGAAAGTGAACTTTTTTCTATGTCTAGATGCTTGTGACAGTACAGTATGTAAACACAGTCCTTTACCTCATTAAAAGGTGACATAACAGATTTCTACTGAAGTCAGTGACACTAAAGAGGGCTGCTAAGGTACCTTAAACATTTAGAGCTGGTCATGAAATGCAATTGACAAACAAGAAGATACCCAGTCTGAGGTAAAGTGATTGATACTGGAGAACAAAAAAGGAAACTTCTTCCAATGCTTCTATGTTAAAAAAAAAGAAGGAAAACAATTTGCATTTGAAGGGTAATGAAGTTGTAGAAGGACCATTTGGTCTAAAGATGGGGCTGTAATCCTTCTCAAAAAAGGGACATGGGCAACCTAGTTGCTAGTCAAGAGTTCAAAAGAGAAGGCAGAAACAATTGCTATTCCAAAATCAGCTGCTAAAGTATATGGGCTTTATACTTCAACTGAAATTAATTAGATCGACAGCATACATGTTACTGTTTGCTGCAGTACAAGCACACATCTGACTTGTATAAGTTAACAACTTATTCAAGAAATAAATGACTGTACCATATAAGACTTTCTGTAGCTGAATGCATACCTCCAACTAAAATTTTTAAATTATTTTGCACTAAGCTACGGTTATTGAAACTACAGTCCTGAAAGAATAATTGAATGAAATGGTGACACTTCCTCAGTTTTGAGCTACAAAAATTAATTATAAGTGATTCTAGAATTGTTTAGACTCCCACATTTCATCCATATTCCAAACAACACTTCTATAAGTAACAAATACCTTCCATATCCCTTTGATCTTTTTGGTTAACTAAAAATGTAAGCAATACTCCTTTCAAAGGAAAGTCAGATACAACAGTACAAAGATGATGTAAAAAACATGTACAAGAGGTTGTTTTTTTCTTATTTCAGTTCTGTCAGACAAGAAACTTTTCTAGATCTATGGAATAATGGTCATGAAGCCAAAATTTCTGCCAGTCTATGCAAGATACCACAGGTACACCATGATTCCTGCCAAAGATGGTTCTGAATCTTTAATAGCTCTGCAGTTCCCATTGGAAACAGTTCATGTCACATGCAACCTAATAAGCACAGTACTAGAATAAACATACAAAACATACTTTTTAAGCCTTTATACAAAAAAGCCAGACTCAAAAGCCATCTGAATTTTTCCCACAACTACTGTAAAAACCTTTGGATTTCCAAATCCTTTGCAGTTAAAATGAAAAGACAGACAGAGAGAAGCAGAAGTGATATTAAATTGGGTGTAGACACTCAAGACAAAATCCCAAAAAGATGACATTTTATCAATTTTTTCCATTTGAAAGAGCTAGTGGTTGGCATAAAGCATTTAAGACATAAAAATGCAACACCCATTTGGTTGGGAGGTTCCATGGTTGAGAAGGAAACCTGTCCTTTGCATAGACACTTGCTTCTATCAAGACCATAATTTTATTTTGGTTTTTGGAACACTCACTTAAAATAGAACACTTGGTTTTATAAGCAAAACAGGATTTTAGCTTCAAATTTAACAGGCACCATAACACCATGCAAATCCTAACAGAGAGCTACCCAGATCTTTAAATTCTGCTGCTTCACTTCCTAAGTTTTTTTACATAGTCTGACACTAACAACTAAAATGATGTCGTTAAAGATAAAAAACAGGAACTTTTAAGTAGCTTGTCAAAGTAAGT
The DNA here is from genome assembly GCA_039654755.1 of Calcarius lapponicus. Taxonomy (NCBI): domain Eukaryota; kingdom Metazoa; phylum Chordata; class Aves; order Passeriformes; family Fringillidae; genus Calcarius; species Calcarius lapponicus. The sequence goes on from CM077464.1 coordinate 62,594,601, forward strand.
GATATTTACATCACCTTAGTCTCAAACTCTCATGCAAAGTTCCATCCAAAGCAACTTCATTATACAATGAAAAGCTAAGTTACCTTCCCCATTGAAAGATGTTGCTTATTCTCCTACAGCAGTTAGCAGGTTTTGCACCATTGCTAGCAGCAGCACTTAGTGCTTAAGAACAGTTGTTTCTTTGTTAGAAATATTCTTTTGTTGTTAACAATTAAACTCTTGTCAAGAGGCAACAAGTCGACTGAAACCTCTGGTTTTCTTTGTAACCTGCTGAGTTATCAGCAAAACCTATAGGCCACACACTGACCTTCAACCAAGGTCTTGCTCCAGAGATTGGTGAGTGCTGTAACTTCAATACACCCAAGGGCAATAATACCACCACAGAAGGAACTTCCTTTCAAGCCTTCCTGGTGGCAGAGATGATGTAGTGTTTTTGCATTACTATCACTCCAATAAAAAAACGATAATTAAATAGCTAGTGCTACATAATGTGAGAAAATCACAAAAATAACCACAAGGCAAGGAAAGAAATACATTATAAAAATATATGCTGTGAGCAGGTTTCTTTCTGAAACTCTTAGCAGTCTTGAATAGCTCACAATAGCTGTTGCATGCTAAAAGACTTCAATTTCTTTGTATGAAGAGAAGCTTTAAACCACTATTTACATCATTTTCTAGACTCATGCATCACTACTGAAACACCTTCAATGCATTAAACATTTAAATCCGCGTTACTTATAAAATAGGCAGTCTTCCCCCTTCTAACAGACTATCACAGCCACCATCCAAGACTTCTTACCACTTTTGCTTTAAGCTTGATGTTTATGAGAAGACCAGAATGGGGACAAGTTTTCTTGCCCTTTGAAAGCTTTTGATTTGTTATGTAACTAAACATGTTTGTACAGCTTTCTTCATATCTACAAATCCTTAATCCACAGGATGTCAGTTCAGGCAATAATTATATGAATAAATTGTAGACAGTCTAAGAAGGAAAGAAAGATGGAGAGACATTTGGAATTAACATGCTGCGAATCAGTCCTGCATCATCCTTTGTCAGTGGAATTAGCAGGCTTTTCTTCCCTCTTCTTGTTGCCTTTCAGTAATAATTTTCAGTGTATTTGACACATTTCATCTCACTCAATGCACTGAACCCTAATACAAGAGAATACCAGTTTGTCAAACATACATTATTGAGGATGCATACCAGTTAATCTTAGGCAACTGACATCGTCAAAGACAAGCCACCCTGGCAAGAGCTACAGAAATGCTAGGCAAAGAGGAGAGAGGTATAACAAGTGCACAAGCACAACTGCTGAGATACCAAGCAACACAAAAGGCCAAAACCTCCCAATTCTTGTCTCAATTCCCCCCAAACCACAAATATCTTACAACACTTTCAAAGCACACGTTTCCACTGCTGTTGACAAGAGGAGTTGCAAGACTGAAAAGACTAGTAGGTCACTTGGCATAGAATTTTGCATCAGACACTTGAAGAGCTGGATGAGAGTAAGACTTCATTCTAAAAATAATTTTTAGTTTTTTTCCATACGTTTCACAGAAGCCTCTCTGAATATTTATTGGTCAAAGTAGAGTAGACACTACAGTATTTGTAATCCAGGATAACCACATTGATTTGCTGCTATGGACATTAAGAAGTGCAGTCCTAATAGGTTTTTTAAACAATAAACAAAAAAGTGTGTCACAATACCAGAACTTCTAGGGATGTCAAGCTTTATATTTTAGTGTTTCTTACAGCTGTTTTTAGCTCAAATTAAAATGATAAATGCATTCGGTCTTGAAAGGAGTGCTGCCATTCAAAACTTGGCCATTCTGGAGATAATGCAACACACTGGTGAATTTTCTCCCTCATTTTGCTGCAAGTCCTCTGATATGAGTACCTTTTTACTTTTTAAATTTGGCTCAAATGCAGATGCATTATGGGGAAAAAAGGATTTATTATAGAAGCAAAAATTCTTATCTCTTCAATTTCCAAGACTATTTATATTTTTTTAACATGGCTTCCTGAAATTAGGAAAGAAAAACAGAAATCAAGAGGACTAAGAGAGCAGTAAGGGTATTTTCTAAGAATATTTAATATGCACATGGCATTAAAATGAATTTTTAAAAAATGCTTAAAAAACCCTCTTGCACAATTCTGGTTTATTTTACATACTAACAGTGTTTGGATCTAGTAGCTTTTTAAGTTTCCCGTGTATGGCTTGTTTTTGCTAAATACACATTTAACAGATGTATATAAAAAAAAGCTTTTTCACATCCCAGCTTTTCTTTAAAAAAAAAAAACCAAAACAAAAAAAAAAACCCTGAAAAATGGAGATAAAGACTCAGACGAAGGACAGTTCCTTATGCAACTGTTTTCTTTCACACAAAGGGCATCACATTGCTATCCTTACTATTAATTTCTGCAGTGTCACAAGACAGAAAACATCTGCTGAAAAGATCCTTTCAAAAAAAACACATAAAAGACACTCCCCAGGTACACTGTTTACTGCAAACAATTAAAATATTTCAGTGGTAATACTGCTATTGGTATTTCAGTGGTATTTCAGTCATAATACTGCTATATTATTCAGAAAAAATTCTATACAATATTAATTTCCAATAATCAGTAACAACAGGTACTTCCCCCATTAACAACTTTAAGACAGAGCTATATATGCCATTTTACCAATGAAAAAGGTTCTGAGAAGGAATTTCCTCTTTTTGGATCAGAGAAAAAGAACCAGAAAAACCACCACTAGTGAAAACAGTCTTCACCAGCACATTTACAAGAAATGCTTTTTCCCTGCATGACTTCAGGAAGTAATTCTCTTTTTTTCCCAGAAATGGTTAGGTTTTATTTGGGATTTATAACATGGCAATACTTTAATGCAAATTCCCCAGGAGAGACAATAAAGAGGCATTAGAAGGAGAGAACTGAACGAAGACCCCCAGTGAATGTTTTGTGGTGATGTCTCTAGTCTGAAATTCAACACCTTGAGAAGTACAGGTTAGAGGGAAAATATTTTGGCATACAGCAGCCAGTTCAGAATAAACTGTCTATGGGTTCAGCAGTTGACATTATTAATTCAGTAAACTTCTCAGCTTAAGCAGCCATGTACATCATAGAGCTGCTTTCTTCTCACATAGGCAGACTGTTCTGTTCTACAAGTTAGTAGTTCCTCGAGAAACTTTTCTTTTAAATTCAAGTGGTGCTAGAGAAAAATCATTCTTCTTCAAACTAGAAAAAAGAGGAAAAAAAAAGAAAAAAGAAGCACCATTTCCAACTAATCCATGATATAATCTATTGCAGCGGAGATATGTACATTACAAAAATAAATATAAACATTAAGAGTACAATCCAAGAAACATTTCTTTTTCCTATTCTCCACCTCAAAGAGCAGTTTGTACTCTAACAATAGTTTAAAAAGAAATAATTTCCATCTTTACAAGAGACACAGCACAAAAATCACGCTGAAGCAGGCTAAGTTTGGAAAAGTAACATCCTTGAGCAGAAAGTAACTTTATAGTCCAACACTAACTTCATAAGAAACCACCCTCCCAGCAGGCGCTGGTAGGACTTTTTAGTAAAGAAAAACAAAGAAAATAACAGCAAATTTGGGAGGGTGAGTATAAAGAGAATGCAGGGATTTTGTTTTATGGACTTTAGCAGGTAACAGGTCCCCTTGCTCTACACCTAGGCAGTTCCCTAAGTCTTCACAGAAGGATGATTTCATCTCTTGGAACCAGCATGAGAGAACATGCATTGGCGCTGGACAGAAGAAAATTGTTCTACAACTAAAATTTGTTCCATACTGAATGGAACAAATACAAGTTTAGGACAGTTAATGCCAGACTCAATACAAAATCTGCACTTCATTTAAGTGAGTCTCTGACTCTGTCTTCTACTGCAGCAATGGAAGACAATAATTCAGGTATCTTTAATCTGACCTGCCTCAAATAGAGAAGTTTCTCCTACTTCCCAGAGAAACTCTATCAAGAAGCATGCATGTAATCAGAATTGCAAGGGAGACACCAAAAGCTTTTCCTCTTCTGAAATGCAGTCAGCATTCTCAGCTGCAGGGCTGATGAACATACAAAATTAAAAGAAACAGAAGCTCATAATTAGTTTGATTTTAATGAATCCCCAGTAAGATCATTGTCAATCTGACTAAAATTAAATCTAAAAATTCCTTCAAGAGCTGCACCTTAAGTTTATACTTAAGTTTATGCTCTACTCCCTTGCACAATTCATAATTAGATTTTTAAAAAATATAAACAAACACTTGACCCCTTCCATGCAGCTGTGTCAGCTTTAAAATGTACATTCTCTTTGCAAACATGTCCACATCTTGTGATGGTTTCTATGGCTAGTGCTTATACTGCTACGAAAAAACAGTGCTTGGCTACTAACATTTTTGAAGACCTGAGAAGAAAAAAAATTCTAATTTTTTTCCTTTCACTCCCTAAGAAAGACAGGGAATTTGAAACTAATGATCTAATATCCACAATAAAAAGGAACATTTAATACTCTAGAACAGAGCTTTAAATTTAGCATTTTATTAGTCTGATACCACAAAGCACAATAAGGAAAAAGACTTCTTCTTTTTCTTCAATCAATACAATCCCTTAATAATTCAAACTTCAAAACATTTACATAAAATATTAGTATTATATATTTGTAATTGATAAACTGAGCCAGCAAGGTCATAACTTTTCAATTACTTGTGGCAACTAGATAAGGTGACAGTGCACAAACTAATAACTGACCGTAGTCAGCTAATGAACAGGTTCATGCCTTATGGAAGCAATGAGTTTCCGGGTTCCATTTTTAATAGCCACTTGCAATCATAAATATGCATTTCCTCTCCTGCTACATGAAGAAGTTTGCTATATATAAACTGAGATGTGCTCACCACAAAGACATCCAGCATAACTTCTTTTTGCAAGAACCATACATTGTTTTTTATGTTATGGAATGCGTTAGTGTAGTTGCACGTGTAACTGACTTACTGTGGCATGAGTGTTAACTGGTACATTGCAGCAGTTTTACATGCCTGTCAATGGGTTCTGAATAGTATCATACTTACAACATCAAACTTCTGTGTGATGTTCCCCTGGACATCAAGTAAATAAACTTTGCCATAATGTGTTCCCAGTGCCAAGAACTGTGAAAGAAAAGAGATTGATTACATAAAGACACCGCAAGAAATACTACAACGCTAAATGAACTCCAGGATTAGCAACACTGGGGAAAAGAAAAAAGCCCACCACTTTCTATAGAGAAAGGTTATTTTAACTGTACCCAAAGAATAAAACAGGGCTTCAAGCCCATATTACTGTGATAGTGCAAGTTAGCTGTCAGAATGAGTCATGAGGACCCTCATCCACTGACAACTAATGGTGGGTCTGCAATCTGTATACACCAGCTGATGGGCTGTGGCAGCAAATTAAAAATGCAGTGTGAGAGCAAGAACCAACAGAGATCTGAAATAGTTCCTAGATCCTTTCTGCAGCTTTGTTTCAATCCTAATGTTTCCTTTGAGCTTTATTTTTAATTCTTCTTCATTATAAAAATAAAAAAAAAGTGTTCAAACACAGTAAAGGCCAACTGTAAGCCCCTGGTAAAATACAGTTGAATTATGGAAGGTCTATGACAGTGCATTTAAGTACACAGATAACTCCTGGGATTGCTTTCCTTCACATAGTAACATTCCTAAGTAGAATGCTCCTAAGACAAATACACTTCCTTGGAAATAGCAGGAGTTTCATTCTAAAAAACAGTAGCAAAATAAAGAAATCTTGACATAAATCCATACTATCACAAACTTATTTTGATACAAACAAGAAGGAAATTGATTTTGAGAAATCTGCTGTTAATTGAACCATGTGAACTACACCTAAACAGAAAAGATAGAATTTCAGTACTACTTGATTTATGACAGAGGTGTCTTTTATTTGCCCCCTCCCCCACCCTCCCACTTTCAGCATTACTGAAATAGTCTAGGCTACTCAATTCTCTGTATTTCACTGCATGTGAGCATGCTTCATTGCAACCTATAATGAAATGCTCAAATTTACAGGCACTGCTAAGCGTGTCAGTCAGGCAGCACAATCTTTAAAAAATAACCTTACAGAAAGTCAAGGTTTAAAAGGATTTATCAAAATGGAATTGCTTAAAATGAAATTTCTGTTCAGGCACTTAAAATATGAAGCTACATTAAAAGGAGGCAAGAAAGGGAAAGAAGGGGCTCATTAGAAATTCATTCCCTGCAATGCCTTTCACTCCTGCAAGGTTGCCTTTTTTCAGGAAGAAAAAAGTCCCCCGGGTAAAAAAATCAATACTGGTTAATAAAACATCAGGTGTGCAGACATAACTAGGTATGACTATTCCACTGCACAGGCCTGCTTGAATGCACCAGGTGCCATGACGATTAGTCATCCAGTGCAGACAGCAAGCCTGGTGAAAATATGATGCTTTAGCAGCAAAAATAAAAAAAAAAATAAATTCTGGGGGGAAATTAGTCTGAATGCAGAAGCCACATCTCAGGATTCCCAGCAAAGTTAAAGTGCTTTAATAAGAGTAATGTTTTACATATTATTGCATCATTTTTCTAATGATAGCATTTAGCAGGGCTTTTCCTGTTCGTTCAGGAAAAAAATCCTGAAAAAACCAACCAGAATGAAACAGAAATACCCTTGCAAAACCTATAACCCGGCTTCATTTATAAGTTCTCTGTTGCAAGAGACCTATTCCTAAAAGACTGCACTACCTGGCTTCTAACAATATTGATTCCTCTCATAAGTAGAGTATCTATTTTGCTCAAAAACTGAAAGTACTGGGATACTTCAACAGTTTTCCTGTATTGTCACACTTTGTGACACTATAGCAAAAGCTGTATCTGTGCACATCCTTATAGAAAAATCCTGTTAAACTCTTGGCTGAGATATTTCAGAATTTACCTGAGATACAGGAATAAAAGGTAACAGAAACAGGCCACAGACAAAGAGGAAATGCTCGCCAATTTTCCAAATATCTGTGTAATTCTACGTTGTCAAAAACATTTTAAAAAGACTTATTGTTTTCATTCACACTGTTAAAATACAAGGTTCATCTTAAGAGCCTCTTGAGCCATAGCAACTGTCCTCTGAGGAAAAGAAACACAGCACAAGTCAATCTAAAAATATAGCCAAATAATAAAGATAGATCCCTCAACAATAACTGTTAAGGAGATACTACTGGCTGTGAAAAATTATATATTCAGAAAATAGCTACTATGTTTTACATACTAGTAGCTGACAAATCATTAACTCACATTTTCAGCTGCACTTCAGAATGCCTCAATATTCTAAAATGTTTTACAGTATGTATAAAAGAGAAGAAAACTCATAAAACACAAAAGCAATTGTTTAAGTCACTAAAGAATCATATGAAGTTTATTTCTTTTAAGAACAAAATATAAATTATTTTAAAAATTTCTTTACTTTGCATATCCTTTGTCTATTAGGATATGTCTTTACCCGTATCATCCTATTAAGATATGTCTATATCCTTATCATCCCTCTGGTACATCAAAATCTCTAGCACATGCAGTTCCTCTCTTTTTAACATACATCAGGGAAGGGGGACAGGGAAGTGTTAGTGTGACACCCCCCAAAAGTAATCCTAAGCAAACAAAAAATACAGTATTTACTTTCTTCTACACTGCATTAACATGTCTTCCACAGCCAAATATATGCTAAGTTCTTGGCATGATCAAGTTGATCTTTACTGACACGGCAGTAATATGCCAACTTCCTTTCTGAATAAAGAAAAGTTAGGATTGTAGTCTGATTGCAGTTCTTAATACTTTTCATTATTAAATCTGAGTGAGCATTTTTCTAGTAGCTTATGTAAACATCTCATCTAACAAATCACTGCATCTTGAATTCTCACCTCATTTCCTCATTGAGAAAATGTGTTTACCACTGAAAAATGCTTGATATAAACTAGAAGGGAATTGATTCTGAGAGATCTGCTGTTAATTGAACCATGTGAACTACTTGTTTTATCACTGAGAAAATGTGGATTTCGCAATACAGGTTAATGGTAAATTTTGTTTATGTCACCGTTGCCTTGCAGTGCAACTCTAGATTTGGCATCACTTCTACACAGAAATATACTGATGCACTATAAGCACAGATAAATATATAAAACCGAGCAGAAGTGCTATCTCAGCCACAAAGTCACATAATACCTTTTCATGCACTGTCATGCAGCTGGCTGCATCCTTCTGGAGAATTTCAGTCACTCCATTAGAAAGCCGTTCATACTTGAGCTTAGGTTCTTCTTCACTCTCATCTTCCTAAATTTTTAGGAGTGTAAGTAAAAGGGAGCAAGAGAGAAAAAACAACAAAAATACTTAGAAGTTTATTTTAGATAAAAACAGATAAAAAGATACCCCAAAACTATCACACAGCAACAGGCGAAGATGGATCACTGCGATCTCTTCACAACAGCCATTACAATCAAAAGCCAAACGTTCACAGTTTAATCATCTGAAGGGGTTTGGGCTGTGCTTTTTTGTTACTGGTTTTTCTTTTTACTCCAAAGTTCTGAGTGCAAAGTCTGTATAACAGCATGTCAATTTAGCTGTAGGAGGCACTTGATATCTAAAAAGCAGGAAAAAATGTGCATGTATACTTTCTTACATAAAGTTAGTCATTTGCAATTTAGAAGTAAAATACAAGAAGGATGAATATGATAATGAAGGATGATAGAATAAAGTGTGCCACTGTAGCCACAATGAACTGAAAGCTGAAGCATGCATGTTACAAGAAACTTCACGACCTTTACAAGATGCTGCACCTCTGTAGGAAGGATAGAGGCAAAATGCTGTGAACAAAAATAAGAAGAATCCACTAGGAATAAGTTAATTGTATAAAATCCACCAATGGGCTTATGGTAAAAAAAAATACTATAAATGTGTTTTCTGGGAAGAGGATCTGGACACATTATACTCCTATGAATCACCTTTATCTTCTGCATGTTATGATTTTTTTCTGGTACATACTGAAGGATTCCTCTCTTTTCATGCATGTTAGATATTATCACCCAATCACTACTTATATGCAAGGAAGGACAATGGGGGAAGGAGTGAAGAGAAAGGAATCCAAGCTAAAAAAACCCAAAAAAAAACCAAAAAAAGCCCCAAGCAGCAAATTTATTGCTCAAAGAAGACCCAACATGCTTATCTCTTAGGAAAAGAAAATCCTAGTTGCAAAATAGCTCTTTGGTCATAGGCATCTATCTGTAACAGCCGCTCTACAGAAGTACAGTGCCAGAGAGATTCCACAGGCTTCAGTAAGTCTCAGTTAATCTTATACATGCACAGATATACACAAACCCTTACATATCCCTTGGTCCTCACTGGGAAACAGTATACCTGCAATAATATTCTCCTACACTTGCTATTGACTGTAATGAATCTATCAACAGTGAGTAGGTGTAGGAGCGACGGGGGGCAGGACAGAGAAGAGAGATCCTTGAAGCCCGGTTGTGGAACTTGCGGTTTATCGCAAAGGGTCTGGGTGAACGGGCCCTGCTGGGAGCTGCCAGCCGCAGCTTGGAGCAGGCCTGAGAGAGGGAGAAGGTAAAGAGCAATACCATACAATAAGTCTTCTTCTGTGTTGAATATTCTAATTCTCACTAACCAATCTAATACAAGATACAAATCATATAGCCTATAAGAATCATTACATTACCATACTGTGTTACATTTTAAACCCTAAATCTACTCTTTCGACCCCTTCTGCCAAGATAGTAGGGTCTGCTCTGACCCTTGGACCTGTCTGCAAGCAGAGGGTATTGTTTCATCAAAAGGGGATTACCTTCAGTTGGCCATACCATTGTTATCCAGTCATTCAGTAACTAAGGTATCTCAAAGCTTGCTTTCATTTCAATCTCGCTTATAGTTTCCATATTCACAAAATCTTTTGCCAGGCAATCATATTTATAAGGTTTTCCTGTTTCATCTTCCCCAAAAAGTATGTTTTCCATATAAAACATCTTTCATTCTTAAGCAACCAGAATATACCAGTGCAGTGCTCTAGTTAATTAAAGGAGTGCCTTGACTTCCCAATCACTGCCTTCCAATTCCTAAAAATGCACAGTATCAGCCTACAGCAGAACTGTATTTGTGCAACACTGTCTTGTAGACACGATGCAAAAAATAAATTTGGAAAAGAGACGTTAACAGGTTAAAAAAATGCATTTTGTTTAAATTGCTTTTGCAGTACTAAATCCAGTCTTTTCCAAGTTAAATAGTATGGCCATTTACTATGTGTGCTACCATCATATATGGTAACATGTACATAAAACCTCATACAAACCAAAAAAAGCCATTTACACCTATGGAGACACCCATTACCTAGTCCCTTGCTTATAGAAATATTCTGCAAAGAGAGTGTTTTAAAATGTTACGTGAGAGTTTTATGGTAGAATACAAATGAGATTAATACAGGGATGTCAGCAGTGCATGACGTAGGAGTATGAAGTGGGATGTCAAAATGTCCACTAAGAAACAATTTTATTCAGTAAATCTAACACTGAACAAAGTTGTTACTAGACAGAATGACAATGTCAAATTACAGGTCTGTATATAAATCAGTCAAATTCCTCATGCCTACAAATCGTTAATAAATGGCTAAAAGGTAGAGGGAGGAGATAAAGTCAAAGTAAAAAGCATACATTTGATGGAAGAAGAGTGTAAGGAAGTATGTGTCCATTATAACAATTAACACATTACTGCATTTTATACATTGCTTACAAAGATTACACGTGAAATGCATGGGCAATCATTGAATAAATTCATAAAAGTAAAAATTGAACTCCAGTCATCTAGTTTTTATAAGATCCCACATGTTGCTGGGGCCAGGACATCCAATGTGCAACCAACATGAAAAGTTAATTCTAGTCTCTGGAGTAGTATGCATAAAATCATTCATCCATGGACCATTAAATAAAGTTACTGTAAATAAGTTTTACCTGTCTTATTTATGAGTGAAAACTAAGTAATTTTTTCTGCACATGCATATAGAAAAAATATATACTTTCAAAAGTCAGTGCACCAAAGCATCCTGCCAGCATTCTGACATGGCTTCAATGTAAGTAAATAAAATGAAAACTCCTAAATATTAGGCATGATGATGTACCTATTTCATGCTTTCTTGACAGGTATCTTCTATGTTAAATAAAAGTCAAGCTAAAAGGTGAATTGAAATGAGGTTGGAGCACTTTACTGTAAACAAAATGAAATAAAAAGGTGATTTTCAAAAATTCAAGATTACCGCTTCAGACTCTGATATATTAAAGGAATTTGATGATCTCTTATTTAGAGTATAAGGATTTAATAATTTTAAAGGTATTTTTCTACCAGGAAAAGCTTTTATGCAGTTTGAACTTCTGAAGTAAACACACACCAGTGTTAATAAAAGCAAATCAATAATTTTTGTTAAATTTTAATAATCTTGAAAACCCACAAATTAAACCATGAGCAGCCTGAGTCGAGATGTCAGTTAGCTGTGTTTCTATGACAACCTAGAGGAATAGTACAAGTCCTGACTTGCAGCAAAGCTAAGATACAAACAGAGTGAAATTTACCCCATACAAAAGAACTCACAGCTATCCTTTTTTAAGGGAAAAAATAATAAAAAATCAATTGCTGAATTTACACGTATTTTTACTAACTGTATGACACTTTTAATTAAACCCTCCTAGAGGATTCTAAAAATTTGAAAATAAATTGTGTAACACTGCTTTTTGTACCAACACTTAATACTACTTCAATATTTAATGCCTGAAATTATCTGAAATGACAATACTAAATTTTGATATTCTTGACAAATGTTTTAAGAGAAAAATAAATATTTACTGCACAAAATGTGTAAAGCACATTTTGTAAAGCACACATGGCAGCCTTAAATTCTGAAAGGCAAGGAGACCCACAGCCCTGTCAGGAGGAAGGTACCTTTGTGATGTGATAAAATAAATAATGACCTTTTTTAAACAACAGGGATGCTAACTTGAAACTCATACTCGATTTGATTTTTCACTTGCTTTTTAAAGCTAAAGCTAGCAGGCATATCGCTAATATATGCTGTAAAGAACAGGCATCCATAAACATTTCCCACTGAAAGCACATTTCCAACTGAATGAAATACTCTGATTAGCTCCTAAGACCAATAAAAACTCCTTCCTACTGAGAGCTCTTCCAGTTGTCATTGTGAACACTCCTGAACTGAAAACAAATTCCTTCTCATTCACCTAGTACCTATGGAATACCAACTCTTCTTCTGGAACAGATTTACAAAACTTACAAAAGCTACACATGTGCAACAAGCTCTCTCAACAGGCCAGTACCACTGCACAGATTCTCACCAGCCTTTCTGAACTCAGGTTCACAACCTTCTTCAGATATTCTGCCCCGTATTTCCTAGCCTACAGGAACTGCTGTGCTGGAGCCATGAGTAGGTAAAAAGAAAAAAAATCTGAAATCAGTCCTTGTGAAGAAAATTTACAGAAGGAATCTGTGAGCAGTTCCCAGAGTTATTTCATTAGCCCACATTTGCTCCTGGAGCAGAGGATCTTCCTACAGTCTGTCACATGAACATTGCTCTATTGATTACAGATACTTGAATTATGTTACAAGTACTGATGGCAAAAGCGTCATCCTTACCACACAATTTACCCTCAAAGTTTTTCAAAGCCTTTACGGAAATAAACTGCATACATTATCAGGCAAGTGTCCATCCCCTTTGCTGCACATCTTCTGTCTGGTCCCAGATAAAATTGCAATTACTATTGTAGTATATGGTAGAGATAATTCATGCTGTTAATGTATAAAATATTGTAAGATCCAAACTCTGTCTTTTGACCACCCTGGCCGGGAGCAGTGTCTTATTCACATACATCTAGTTCCTGGACTTCGCTGAGATAACATCAGGGTTTTAACATAAGAATAGAAGCTTCCAGGGTGATAATTGCTGGCTTCCCCGGGTCCAGGACCACCCAAGAGTGATTATCGCCTCAACGATTACATCTACCACGCTGATCGATGATCACCGGCCCTACCATGATACATGTGAATGCTGACTTCCCTGAAGTTCTCTGACAACATCTCGACACCTGGACTGAGTCTTTGTCTACCTCTGCACATGTAAAGCCACGGTTATGCATGTGAAGTGACACAAAGAGCATTCGGTCATCTCTGTCTCCGGCAGAATAAACTGTATAAAAACTCACTACGCGAGGCAGCATTCGTGAATGGGGGAGACTCTGACATTCGGAGGTCAGATCCGTGTGTTCACCCAGCGCCGATCCCGGGCTCGACGCTGACCCTTGGCTGTGGTGGTTTTTGACGACTGAAATTCAGTCTCGTGGACAAATTAATAAATCTTTCCTAAATTTTCTTATAAGTTTGGCTCTCGACTTGATCATTTATTACACTCTAAATGTCCATTCCAGCCTTGTTTACGCCTGCAAGTTTTGATCCTGCAAAGCATTTAAACTCCAATACAAAGATAGCTGAAGTCCATCACTGAAGCAATTTCAAAAAGGACACACTTACACCCTACTCCAACAAGGCCCTAGTTGTCATAGGCCTTCTTAAAAGGCTATGTCTGAAAAAGAAAAAAAGACAAAATAAACAAAAACCTTACAGTTAATTTTCTTTTTTTACATGCTTTCTTTCAAGTTCACATTGATTTCAGAGCTTATAAGAAAAATGGTGAATTACTTAATTTCCTCCTGGCCAGGGTTAATTTTTGCAGTAATCAGGGAAGGCATGGCTAGGACAGAGAGGCTATCCTACACCACTTATACCATTGCCAAGTGTGGGGAGGACCCACACTGAGGAGAAGCAACCCCTTCTCCGAGGAGAAAGGGTTCCTTCTGGTTGATCAGAGGACGGGTTGGGTAATGCTGGTTCCAACCCAGAGTAGCAGGTGAGTACGGGTATTTTTGTATGTGAATCACTCTCTCTCTTTTGTACACTTTAGTTATTAGGACCATGCTGTTCATTTTCTTACCTCATTGTTGTTTCCAGTAAATTGTTCTTATCTCAACCCATCATCTTTCCTTTTTTGTCTCCTACTCTCCAGCCCACCCCAGGGGAAGGGGAGGAGGGGAGCAAGCAAGAAGCATGTGGTTTGTAGAGTCTCAGTGGGAGCACTAAAGTGAGGAGTACCATTCCTAAATTCCAACACCCACTAGCTTACTGGGTCATTCAAATGCTCTGCCTCTGTTTGTCTGAACACTTAATGTTTAGGACACATTATAAAATCTTATTAAAAAAACAAACCAAAAACCAAAACCAAACCAAAAAATCTCACTCTGCTGCAGAAAGTGCAACCCCAATACTACTGCAAGAAGGTGAGAAGAGACTACTACTTGGCAATTTGTGGGAGTAACTTTTCTTGACATTTAATTCAGGTCAGACCTTGAAAAACCATATCAGCACTTTTATTTATTTAAACAGTCATCACCATCACACAGAAGAAAAAAATTAAACCAACTAATTAGAGCTCCAGAATTACTAGTTTACACAGTATATGAAAATCTCCAGTATAACCAAAGAAACCAACTCAAATTATTTTTTAATTAAAATAAAACTTCATAGAACATCTTAAGTTATGCAAAAATGAATAAACACCTCCTTAGTACTCCACTGGAGGCATCTCCACTTCTTACAGAAATTCAATGACAAATACAAAAAGAAAAAGAAACCAACATAAAAAGACCTCAAGCCCCAAAATGAAGTCTTCAGGGATAGTTCCTTATTCCTCTTGTATATGTGCAGAAGCTCAAAGCGCAGCAAAATACCCAGCAGAACACAGTTGCCAACATAATTTATTACTTTCCTTGGTTTTGACATCTTGACTTGATCCAAGGTACAACCATCTCCAAATTCTAATTTCTTAAATAGAAATAATGTCTTAATCAGGGCATTGACTGATTGTCTCAGCTTTATTTTTGAGGGCCTATGAGGTTGGCTGGAAATGATCTTTCATCTATAAATGCCCTATTTGACATGGGAGCAAAGAGCACTTAGCCAAGTGTCTGGTGTGCAGCAGAATGAATGACTTCTAGCCAGACTGCTATGAAAGGAACATCATCAGTGGGGTTTTACACCAACACCTGATCCCCTGGCTCTCTGCAAACCCTTTTCATCACCAGAATTGCTTGGAAGGGCAGGATTGCACCCACGATGGCTGTGCAAACCTTACTTTGGACAAGGGAAACCAACAAGAACCTTATAAACTTAAGGTTAACTGCCACAAGATTTCTGTGACAAGACAAGTACTACCCAACAAAAGATACAGATAAAGCTTTTTATTTAAACCGTCACAGCATTTCTATATCTGGGAGCTGCACCAAATGGGTCATAATGTCTTCTTTGGCCCAATAAAGAAAACGTGACTATTTTCAGCCTCAGACCTTTGTTAGGACCCAACTAATCTCCATTCATTCAAGGTAAAGAGGTACGGATTTGCAGATGAATCTGATTTTACATTTGCTGAACCCCATTCCCCAAAATCTACAATGTCTAACACTAAGTCCCTCAGACAAGCAGGTTCACCTATCTGTCATCTCTAGTTTTCTCTACCCACATTATATTCAGGCTAAATGTGGCTCAGACCATCTGGTAATCCCGATAATCAGACAGAAGCCTCTATATTCTCAGTATCACCCCGCGAATATCCATGTGCATAATTTCTCACTTCCTTCTTTATCATATTTCACACCAAAACATTTTCTAATAGCTGTACGCTAAAAAACTAAGACTTGCCATACTTTTCTTGTATCTAATGACAGTAATTAACAAACCATACAGTTTCTTCATCCTGGAAATAATGCTTCAGTTTAGACACCCTTGGTCAGCTAGGACAATGAGCAAATTCTTCAACTTTGCTGATTTGGACAACAAGGCAAGATGCAGGCAGAGCAACTCTCCACTACAGCTCTGTAGGACTAGGTCTGCTGACAGGGTTACTCTCAGTTTTGGGACACAAAAGAAAAACAAAAACAGTGACTCTGCCCCACCACAATATTATGAAGGTTAAAGGACTGAAGGACTGCCTTCACGGTACTAGTCAATCCAACCTGCCTATAATCCAATTATACAAAACACATAAAGGGCCTGGCTCCCACTGTAACACTTAACCTCCACTTTTAAGACTGCAGTCTTGAAGGCTCACGAGTCTTCCCCAAGACCACCTCTTACAAATCTTCTCTGCTCCATCCCCTTGTAATCCTCAGATGGATCTTTGCTGATACCCTAACTTCCCTCAAACACTTTATCATGCCCTCTCAGCCTAGACTACAAGTACAATTTCAACATTTTTCAGTGTGCCTGCCAGGAACCCCATCTTCTTCCTCTCCAAAACTACCATGTCCTCAGTCAGAAGCTCACTTCCAGCCAGGCAACCCTCATGACACAGCTTCCCAATACAGGGTTTTTAATGACTGCTTATAGCCCGACATGAAACAGCTGTTCACAGGACACGAGAATCCAGCATGAACAGCTCACCAAATATATTATAGGTGGTTCTTGCAAAAGGCAGGCCACAGCTCCCAGCTCAGCAGCAGACCCACAGAGCTCAGAGACATTCAGAGGACAGAGATCAAGACTGACCACTGAGTAAATGGATTTGGCAATGCAGACAATTACCATCCTGTATTTCCACAACCTCTTTCCATATATTAAAAGCATAGATGTTCTTATAACACATGGAAGGAAAAAAGGAATTTTATTTACTAATTCGAGGTTGACATATGCAAATGAACACACTGCTCATTTGCAATACAAGGGAATACACAAATGAATAAAAATATCTAGAAAAAAACCTGCTGTGAGTGAAAATATCACATGGGAGCAACACATGACTTAACACATGCAGGAGGGCTAATAAAAGTAGAAAACATTAAGCAGCAAGCTGTAACAAATTGCTAACATCTGTTGATGAATTTAAGGAAGTGACATCATCATGTCACAACACAGTTGGGAGATCCCTTTGACTTCCACCCCTGACCATGTCAAAGTCCCTGCACTATATGGTAAAACCAATTAATAGGTTATTTTGTTTGTTTTTTAAGAACACGAAGATGAAGAAAAACTCCTAATCTTTACCTACTAAATGCTTACCCTGCTCACAACATTAAGTACAATAACAACTGGGTTATACCTGTGATGAGGTAAATTTCTTTCTCCCCCTCTTCCTTGTTATATTCCTATTTCACAGTCACAAAACAGTTGGTCTTTATAAATCCTACTATTGCCTTATGACTGCAGGCACCAGAATATAACTTGTACTTTAAAGATGAGGGGTAGAAGTTTTGAACTCTACACATTAAATTGGTATATTGTCAGAAGGAACCCAGGAATATTTCTGGACATTTGTCCACTTCCTTCTACCCTTAAAGCAAACGTTCAACTTCAAGTAATTTGACCCACTATTAACCGCACTACATGCGCATACCAGTAGAGTCTTATTTTTTCTCAGCATCGCTGGGAAAAATCTATTTGAAGATCATGACCAATTCTGGTCAGAATAGGGGTAGGATAAAGGTTTTTATTTGGAAAGTTTTAAAAGCCAAAATTGTCAAAATATGCAAATTACTGAGGTGGGAAATGAGGATGTAACGCTATCATTGTAAAGGAAGCAGCTATTTACTCAAAGTTCTTCCACTGTAATGTAAGGCTTCTTTGGTGTTTGCCTCTGATGCTGCCACTTTTGAAAGAAACTGCACACAAGACAATCTATTGCCTGCCATTCTGACATGGAAGTCAGGAAAGAGCCCTAGCCCAAATCCTGCTTCTTCTCACACCAACTGGAACCCACGTTATAGTTTAGAAATAATAATAATAATAGTTATTTCTGAAAAAATAGCTGGAAATTCACAACAAAGATTTAATTTTTTTTGTTTTCATTGTTGCAAAACCTCTAGAAGATTGTTACTCTCTACAATCAAGAAACACATCAAGTATAATTTAGAATCTAATTTGGTCCTTAAAGAGATAGCACCTTGTGCTGATTTTGCAATAACTGATTTTTGGTGAAGAGGGGGAAAAGTCAGCCGTGGAAGTGATTATCTGTGAGGAGCTGCTAGTGGCTTCCTCCATGCCTCACAAAACCAATCACTGGCTAGCTTGGAAAATTGGCAGTCTGCTAAGCCAATTAGAAAAGCTGGAAACGCCTCTATGATAAAACATTCAAGAATGAAAAAAACGCAGGAAGCTCTCTGGCTCTCTGCTCTGTACACCTGAGTGGGGGGCCAGCTAGGGCCCCTTTCCCAGAGGGGGCTGCTGGACTCCGGCGTGGCTGAAGCTCTCTCAGCATGGCTTGTAATGGACTTTATTTACTTGGACACTCTTATCCAGCTATGCTACAGACAAAAAGACAAAAGCAGTGGCAGCAGTGTTTCTTTTTTTGGTGTCCCGAATGAAGAAAAGGCGTGGAGTGGAGCTGGCAGTCGCCACGGTTTGCACAGTGCCAGCAGAGCCCATGTGACCCACTGAGAGAGAGGCACAGTGACCAATTCCCTGACTGCAGAGCCTGGACAAGATTAACCTTTCAGCATTGCAGAATTCAAGAAAAACTGTTTCAGTTGGTAGAACTTGAGAACTGCGCTGGTTTTGCATTGGAGGCATTCACAGAAGTGCCTCAACAGTTTCCTAAGAAAAGCTGCTAGCAGTTTCCTCCGTGTCTGACAAAAAAACAATCAGTAATTAGTTTTAAGAATTGACAATCTGTTAAACCACTGAGAAAGCTAAATGTGCCTCTGCGAATACACATGTTAAAGACAAAAAAATCCACGAAGTTCTCTTTTCCTCCTCGCCCTGAGCAGGTAACAAGGCCAGTCCGGCCCCCATCTCAGATGGGCCGGGCTCGGTGGGCTCTGCCACGGGGCCAGGCCCCATCAGCTGCTAGGCAGGGGGAGGGCAGGGAGGCCATCGGCCCCTGGCGCGCTGCTGCTGAGCCCCGGCCTGGCTGCGGAGATCCTAGCCGCTCCCCCCAGCCCATCCCAGCCCAGCCATGGCTCTGGCCACACGCTACGGAGCCTGGCTGCGGCCATGTGACCATCTGCAGACCCCAGGCAAGATACAGCTCTTTCAGTGCTCAGGTAAGACTCTTTCAGTGCAGACCTTCAGTCTTCCCTCAAGTGAGAAAAAAAGGACAGAGTGAGAACACGTAGAAGAACATGAAGACAACAAGGTCAGTGAATAAAGAGTTAAGTCCTGTTATGAACAAAATTTTGCCAGTGTTTTTTTTTTTGTAAAAGAAAAGTTAAAAAAAAAACAAAAACTTTTCTTCCAGAGCAGAACTTGCTTGTTGAAAAACTAACCAAACTAGTTTAACTGCGAAGGTGATTGTTTGTTATGGTAATTACGAGTCATTAACGTCAATGGCTCCCTTTGTATCGGTGAAGACCTTAGCCGGCTGGGCTGATAGCCTTCCCCTGAGGCAGACGTCTTCCCAAAATGAGATATAGGGGCAGGGAACATGCAAAATACCCTCCAATGCATCCTGGGACTGCTACAGATAGACAGAAAAAACCCAAAACAACGAGCCAACAAGAGAATTAGAAGATTAAAATAGCGTCCAGGTGTGAGGAGCGAGGTGCTGAATGCTGAAGACCTTCGTAGACTCTCACTCTGAGCGAGGGGGGAGTCGTCCCGGCTGCAGTACCCGGGAGCTGGCCACAATTGGATGAAAACAGCTGGGTCATGCTTGAAATCACTCTGCTCTACCTCTAGTGGACAGAGCTGTGCATACCCTCCTCGGCGTCACCCTTGGGAGACGCGACAGGAAACTGCAGATCCTGCCGAGCGGACCCATCCTGAGCTGATCATTTTTAATAAAGGCATTAAAAGGAGAAAAACGTCTCCTGCCCTGTTTATTTCAAGTCCCAGATGGGAGGGATGAAAAAATGCCTTGCTCTTGAGGCTGAAATCCTCTTGTAAAGCTACAGAGAAGACTGCAATTGATACATCAGACTCTTTCCCTGTAACTCATTGCAAGTAGGGGGAGATTAATTGTGGATATGAGCAAAGGCCTCTATGCTAAAGCAGGCAAATGTTGAAGTAGCTGTGATCCCACAAGAAGTTTGAACAGAGAGAGAGAAAATAAGTGATGAAGACTCTCTGCCCCAGGGAAAGAAGACCTCTGTTCTCAGAGATGAAGATGATCTCAAAGACAGATAAAGAGAACCTTTGCTCTTGAACAGATCATCCTTAAAACAGTACCTCATAAGTTGACACGGCCCATAAATGTAGCTGTCAGGAAAGCTGTGAAAAATGGGAGGGACTTCACGGTTGCAGATTTCCGGGGGGCTATTTGTGGAAATTAAAAGCCACAAGAAGAACTGTTTTCTTGTGGAAAAGTCTCCATAAATTAACAAGAGGGAATTCTCTCCCTAAGTGAACTGAAGAAAGACTATTCTAGAAGTGATAAACTGACTAAATTGTTCCTGTATATTGTTAGTGAGAAAGAAAATGTTGTAGGGGGGAGGAGAAGTGTTCCACAAGTTTTATTCTGATTCTTATTATTCTTTCTTTTTATTACTGTTAATAAAGTTTTCTGTATACCCTTTCCAAGTTTTGAGCCTACTTTGCCTTCCTCCTAATCCTATCTCAGAACAAGAAATAAGTAAGGCTTTTCTAGTGAGTGCACTGGTATTTAACCAATGCTAAAACCAACCACACCGACCAACGCCAATTCTCTCCTGAGTCAGAGAAAAGGAAAAAGTGAAGACACATGAGAACAGTATGAGAATGCTAAGGTAGGTGAAAAAGAGGGAGGGAGAGGAGGAGGTGCTCCAAGCGTCAGAGCTAAGATTCTTCTGCAAGCTGTGGTGAGGACTATAATACAACAGTTTCCCTGTAATTCATGAAGTGCATGGGGGGAAAGGTGTTCTAAAAATTTATTTTAGTTCTCATTATCCTCTTTTAATTCTGTTAATGAATTTTTCTTCCTTTATACCTTTTAGAATTTTGAGCCTGTTTTGCCCTTAAAGTGCTTTCCAAACCTAATCCTTTTCTCACCCCTTGAGTTTTCTTTTCCCTTCCTCTGCTTACCTATAGAAGAAAATGAATAAATGATTTTCATAGGTGCACTGACATTTGGCCAGCATCAACTCATCACACACCTCAAACTCATTTATTAAAGCTCCTCAAGTAGATGTCCCCATATTTATTTTTTAAAAAGAAAAAACATGTTCTGTGTGCTAAAGTGATGCAAACACAGCTTCCCTGGTTGGCCATTTCTAGGCCTTACCTGGCCTTCCTTCAGAAGGAAAAAAAATCTAGAACCAAGCAGAAGAAAGCACTCCATCCCCCACTATTTTGGATGATATATCCACTTCTGCTGCAGAATCAAGTGCCACAGAAGAAACAAGGACAATTATTGTAATAGGCTGTGTAACTATTATGAAGCGCAGCTTCTTCATTACCATTTCTCCATCCCTAGGATATGGTTTCCAGACTTCTGCTCCTACATGAGTGATAAAGGGACTATCTATGCTATTTTCAGAATTAGGATCCTAACTCAATTTCTATTAATGCAATGAAATCTCTAACATTAACAGAATACCAAGAAAAACTCAGACCAAGGCCTTTAACCAGGCTGCTTGATAATACCAAAACTGGAATACCGTTTTATTGCAAGTTATTGTTTTACTTACTGTGCTGAATTTAAATCCTGAGCACTTTACCAGACCCTCTAGAAGCTCACTGAGAGAACACAAACCTCTTTTCCTCCATTACTTTCATTAAAAAAAGTTGTTCCTACAGGAAAATTTTAACAAAGCAGAAAAAAAAAAAAAACTGGTTTAAGAATGAGAATAGCAAAGAGCATTTCATCCTGAAGTCACTGGTTCAAAAGCACGTAGAGCAATAGTGAATAAAAGCTAGAAACCCATTACAGTTTTCAACTTGTCCAAGAAATCTGGAACTATTGGTACACAAAAAAGGAACGAAGATTGAAATTTCTAAACTATGTCAGCAGGTTTGTGACTTATGCTGCTAAAAATATTTCCCCCTAATTCTATGGTGAAAATACAGTAATGGTAGTTCTGTGAAAAACATGAATAACCTCTGATCTCACTCCTTTGCAACTGTTCATAAGGCACATCACCAATGCTTTTCCAGTACCTAGCTGTAAAATTGGTAAATATGGATTAAGATGGTAAAATTTCACACAGCAGCTTTCTGTTCTCCCCATGCATTTTCCATAGGGATTTATTTAATACTCTGGGAAAATGCAGATATACACCAGGTGCATGGAATTAAGATGATATGGCTGCCTGTGGATATGTCTCAAAATGGGCTGCATTTACAGTATGAAATGTCACAGATGAAAGACAAAACAGAAAACATTTTATTTCTTCACAAAACTGTTGTGACATACAGAATATTAGACTATTTTTGCACAACACCAATTAAAGATTTACTCCTACAGATTTGAAGGAGCTGGGCACCAGCTTGCACATGACTAATCCTCATAAATTGCGTGGTTAAAAAAAATAGTAGTAGAAAGTCAATATAATATAATTTGGTTTCATTTCAACTACCTCAGTTTATTTTGCTGATGGTTTTGTGCATTACAAAGAACGCCTGAAACTTCCAAATCCACTTCAGTGTTCAAAAGCATAGGATACGTCCATCCACACCAAGTGCTCTATACAGAGGCAGCACAGGATAGGCTGTTTTATCTTCCATGTCCAAATCCAATTCCAGCACAGAAAAATCCAAACTCAGTCCAAATATCAATGAAGCTATGGATTTCTACTTTTATTGTCCTTTCGCTGAGTAAGGAACTTGGGCAAACATTTGTTTCCCCTGTGAACACTATTCAAGCAACCCGGTTGCCACCTTGTGATCTACTGCATATGAAAAGCTGACAGTGCAGTTTTGAGAATAGCAGTTTTTGAAGCTCACCTACCTACCACTGGGGAAGAGCTGAATTTCACCATTACTTTCTTTTTGCAGCCAGGAGTGTTATTCCATATAGCAAAATACATTTAATGTTTTGGGAACGCCACGTCTGCATACTCTGCTAACACAGTAGCTTTGCAATTGCTTTTAATTTATGTAGAAGCACAGCAGCATTTTTACTTTTAATGTATTCCACAACACACAAATAGAACAGGCACTTCTGTTTAATATTAATAGCTCATTAAATGAAGTATTTAATTTTCACTCAAAATTAGAACATCTTAAAAGAATATTGCAATAATCCATTTCTTTCCTGCAAGTCAATCCTCTAATAATGTTTATTATAATATTAGTTACTAGTCACTGCAAACTTGTTTTTCAAATTAATGCAGGAAAAGATTCCATTTAAACTTCAATAAATATTTTACTATGCTCACCCTACTGACTCAAATTGATAAATTATTTGTGTGATACATTTCCTCATCAATAAGGAGAACTTAGTACTTGGAATTTATGTAACTTTTCCTTCCATTCTCCCCAAAAGGCCAATTTAATTTAAAGCCATACAGAGACAAGCAGTCTCTCTTCAGATGTCCTATATGTGAAACGGAATATATTTTTTGAGCATTTTTCTCCCATTTTACATTTTAAAAAATAATCTAGTCTACAGCTATTCAGTAATAAGGAAAAGTGGCATGATTAAAATAATTACTTTGGAAAAGGTCAGACTGTAGACATAAAAAGCAACTCAGACTGAATACAGTAGCCACACCTACTTTTCAACCATCCATTTTTCTTGCAATGGTGATGCCCCTTCAAATGCTACTATCCACAGAATAGCTTACCTCTTCCAGCCCAGTGCTCCACACCATGTTAAGAGAAGCTTTGATGGAAACACAACATGACAAGGAGCCTTTTTCACCAGATGCTTTATTTACTTGAAATTATTTAATTGCTTTGACCTAATCCAGACCCAACCTACAAGACTAAAACTTGGAGTGCACTGAAAAGAGAAAGAAAATATCAAGGCTTTTTGGTTGCCTTTTTTAAAGGCTTACATTTTTTCCTAGCTGTGTTCCTGCTGTGATCAGTTTTCAAAACCCTAAAGAACAAAACCACCACTAGTCTCAGTGGTAAAAGTGTATCAGAGAGGGATATTTCTAAACCACCAGAAATAGTTTGAGCACTAGATTAACCAGGAATTCCTACAATACCTTTCTCTCTACAAACTCTCATAGAATTTATTAATATAGCGTTTAAATATCTAATCAAGAAACTAAATGAACAAACATGTCCCTTTCTCATGGTAACAGTGATCAAAACAGCAAAAAATGTTAAGGAAACATATAAAAACAGAAGTGCTAGAATGAAAATATATGCAATACTGATGACTAACACATTGATGTATCTAACAAAAAAGCAAGAATACAGATATCAGTGTACCTTCTTTAAAAAATACTATTCTAATACCTCTTGCAGAACATCTGCACTCACGTGGCTTTTTTTTGTAGTTTAACAAGCAAACAATTGCAAAAAACATTCTGCTGTAGTGCAGTGTCAAAAAAAGAAACAAAACCACAAACAGAATTTATGCCTTACATAATCAAGGATCTTTTCTTGGGACATAGCACGCATTTATAATTCCAGGGACATTTGGTCTTGAGAGGGTGCATGCTGGATCAGCACAATCTGCAAATAATCCCTGTAGTAAATTAAAATGGAGGGGAAAATTTTAAGTCTTTTATTCTTTGCTAATTAGCTGGCAAAATATAACTATCTGTCTGACAGAAAACAGCTCAACTGAGAAGAGATTTTACAGGAACAGATGCATTGCAAGGAAGAAAAATAATTTGAAAATAAATTCAGATTCAGGCTGTACATAATCTATGGAGATTTTTTTCCTCCACAGTTTCCAAATAGCCAAAAGCCTGATTACTTTGCTATCTACTTTTTAGATCTCATCAAATGTGACAGTCCAAACATATAGTTTCAGGAACTATAAAATAAAATTAAGTAAGCCAATGAAACCACATTGAAACTAGGATTTTTCAGCCAAACAAACCTGCTCAGACCCACCCTCAAATTTGGCTGCATATGTGATGATTAGACAAGGCTGGGATAAGTAATGCAAACACACTTAAAAAAAATTAAAACCCAAAAAAAACCCAAAAACCTATCAAAAACCACCAAAACCAAATGTCTAAAGCCAAACATACAAAAAGAAAATACCGGTTTCAAGACTGAGTAAAATTATTTCACAAAAGAAGGAGGTTTTCCCCCTAAGAATTAAAAGACTATTAGATATACAGCTTCCTCATCATAGCCTGGCATAATATATTGTAGTCTGACTACGGGAAAAGAAAAAGCATGTAATACCCCAAATCAGATATAAGAACATGATAGGAAAGTGCCAACTGTACTGCAGTTACCAGGAAAGGAATGTAATAACACTTCTACAAGTGCTACCAGTTCTACAAATTTTACTAGTAATTTCAGCTATCTCTATATTGAAAAAAAAGGTCTACTTAAGCTCTGAACAAATGCACCATCTCTGCTCATTGATACCTTTGCATTTTACACACTCTGACTTAAATAGCTGAGAAGTATTTTACACCAGGGCAGCCTTAGGAACTCAATTTCCTGTGGAGCCATTGCTGGAACCAAACTTACATTGATGAGCTTTCAGATGACATACATTCAAGACAGTTTTTGCAGACTTCCACATTTGAGGCTTACAATTAAGCTCTACCACCAAGTCTGTGCAAATGAGCTTCCTGGCAATTGTTAGTCCTTCAAAACAAACCAAGCAGGTAGCAAAACAGCACTAGAATCTTCTTTGGTAGAAGATGCTAAAGGAATGATAGTAAGAGAGTTGCTGCATGAGACACAATTAATGTATATTTGATTCTTTGCTAAAATAATGGCACAGAAGGGTAAAAACATCAGAAAAAAAATCCATACTTTGTTTACACATCCAATTCAGACAGGGGCATAATTTACTCAAAATTGGAATTTTTAATATTGCATTTCTCCGTAACAGAAAGCACATCTATAATGTAGGTTGCTATGTGTCATGTGCCCTCTGGAATAATTAGTAACAATATTCAACTTTATACAAAGAATTTAAATTAAATTTATTGCAAGAGTAACTGTATATGTAAAAATTTTTAGTACTATGGTAAAATGTCTATGAAGTCCATGCCATAAATATAGTTTTAGTGGCTGAAACAACACAGGCTGCAAGAATCAGAGTCTCTGATTCTAGAACCACCACCATAAAATACATCCCTGATTATTCAAACTATAGGCCATTCAAAAGAAATAATTACAATTTTATGATCACAAGAGCTAGGAGTGAAGCCATCAGCCTGAACTAAGCTCTGACCATACTTCAAGGAATATAAGCAAGCACTGAGAACATTTTCACACTTTGTGCTTTTACCATTTTGGTTTTACCTGAACAATCTTTAGAAATAGTGTAATCAGTTTCATTCCATTAACTATTTTCTGATTATTATAGACGGGTAATGTGATGGTTGGCTCTTCAAAATAAAGGGATGACTATTATGTGCATGTTAAGAGAAGTTTTATTGATGTATAGTTATGTTATTGTGATTTGTTGATTAGATGTCCTGTGTTCTCCCCATAGTCCCCCTTTCTCTCCCGGTACTGTTGCCAAGGGACGGCCTTGGTAGTTGGGACATGTGGGAGGAGGGCTGGTAACTGTGCCCCTCGCATGGGCATTTGGGAGGAGGGCAGGCTTGTTACTAGGAGACATGGCATGACAACACCTGACCTCCAATCAAGTTGCAAGAAAGTGATCTCCACCACTAAACAGCAAAGAAGAGTTGACTGACAGACTTTAAGAGGGGACAGGGTTGTCCAATGCAACCCCTGGGGTGTAAAACACAGAGCAGCCATTTTGTAGACCAGATTGTGGCTGCTGGGTCGCCTACTCCAAGCACACTGTCCTTCTTCCTTATTCACTCATTTGTTGTATTTTGTTAAGCTTTTAATAAACCTTTGAAATTTTTAAAAGTGAGGAGTCATTTTTCATACTGATGATCAAGATACTAAAGACTAGACTTAAAGATAGCTAATGCAAAACATTTTCTTAAGACATTAGAATGACAATTGTTCTTTAGATCCAATATCTACATTCTCAATATATAAATTTCCTTTTCACTTCTCTCTGCATGTGAAATTAACATTAAGAATAGATGTCAACTTTAACATAAGTCTAGTTGAAATTTTAGGACTTTAAATTTTGTGAAAGATGCACGATACCTATTTTTCTTAAGGGAAAAATTAGTAAGCCTCCACCAACCTGGCAACCCATTTAAGATTAATTCTGCTGTAAATACTGATTTGCTAAAGCTGAAATCTTGAAAGGCCAGTAAAAGTGCCGTTTTTTCACTGCAATAAGCTTCAAGATAAAAAAAGCACCTCAGCAGGTAAGTATCTGTGTTCACTATCCTGTGAATGTCAAGCCTTGAGAGGATTACTATTCCACTGACACATTGCCCAGTGATTGTTTATCTCCACATCACAAAGCACTATTCAGAATTAAGGCATTTCACACTAGACAAAAAAAGTCTGGCACGGGCAGCTGTTCTGCAGAGCAATGTTAAAGGGCCAAAACCCTCTGCTTCTCACCAGTATTGCCATTCAGTGCCACTGAAGACAACCACTCAATGGCAGAAAAAAAAAAAAAATCTCACAAGAAACAAAGCCACCTTCCACTGCAAAAGGATTTTTTCAGAATCTGCCGCTACAGTCTCTGCACTATCCACTGTCATAGAAATGAGGATTTCTGTCTGCTTAGTGCTTTAACCCAGCATGGAGATTTGTCCCTTGGTAAAAAACAAAATCTTCCTAAGAGCTTTATTTATAACATTACTGCTCAGAGACAAGCTCTTAACTCTCCCCCGCTTCCTTCCTCTGTTCACCCCCCCGTCCCCCTTTTCCCATCACCTACAGCAGTGTAGGCAGACCTCTCCAGAAAATGAGACAATTGTTGACAAAACATCATCTCAAGAATAGAGTCTACAGGACATGATTAAGTTGAGATTGTGAAGCTATTAAAACAACAAAGTAATTACCTGAAAGTAGTATTACTGCATATATAATTGCACTTACAAATTTTCATTTTATCAAAACAGAAGCAAATGCACTTCAATTTATCTCTCAACACAATTAATTTTACAATAACGGGGTGAATGTGGTTTTTTTAATATAAAGAAGCTTCTAATAGCAATTCACACCTTCTTTTTAGTAATTTACGACCAGATTAACAATCCTTGGTACATAATACTGGCCAAATTTCTAAAAACAACCAGTGAAATAGTATTTTTCACTCCATATTGACAAAAAACTAGCACTGACCACACTGACACAAATTTGAGTGTGAAAAATTTTAAGAAGGGTTACCTCAGACTCATCTGTTGATTCCTCATAAGACCTGGTTTCCTGAAAAGGACACAGAAAACAAAGGGGTAAATAGCTACATATGTACATAACCAAGCAGTATTTCCCTTTAAGAAGTACTTTTAAACCCTTCCTAAGAAATGAAAAGCAAAGCAGAAGCAACTCAGAGTTTCCGTCCTTGTCATTCATACTCGATTTGTGCTTGCACTTGCATTTGAGTGTCACAGTGAGACTCAGGAGCAGCAGTGACTCTGTTGTCAGTTATCCTAAAAGGGAGTGTGACTGGGTGATCTGAGAATCTGTCCCTGTGATTATCTTCCCCTCTTCCAGAAGCAGTAGCAAATTTTGCAAAGAAACTGCCCATATCTTGACTTTCATGGCAGAACAGCATTCTCAAGTTATCCACAAGCCAGCTCTGCTATTCAACTATTTAGCTGTTAATAGGCTTATTTTAAACTTAAATAATTTCAAACCATTTTCCATAGAAATGCAGCATTCAATGACTTTCTCCTTCCCATCTGATGTTAATGCAAGACGTGGCTTTCTCCTGCCTTCAAAACAACTGTACCTTTAAAACATCTCTCTGGCAAGATGATTCTTTCTACCCTAGAAAAAAAATTTTTAAGTCAACTCCTGCTCATCTGTCGTCTGCTCACTGAGAAAATCTGCTGATGCAATGCCTCCTCAAAGAAGTCAGCAAAACGAAGATTTACTTAACGTATTTATCTTTATCAATAGCAATAAAGGATTACAACTAATACACCAGCAGTGAATGTAAGCACTTTAACAATAAAATATGATATAAACAAAGAACGAGTAAGAGAGAAAGCAGCATTTCAAATCTTATGAAGGGAGTCATTGAAGAGTAAGATTAATAGGTACAGAATTCTACCAGACAAGACAAAAAAAAATACATCCTTACCAACAGCTTAGAGAAAAATGGAAAAGGGAGAAAATTTAATTCACTGACAACCAGTGTAAATTTTTGTTCCTCACATTTATTTCTTTTCTGTGTTTATATAATGCACTGATTGTGACCTGTACACCAAAAGCAAAGGCTTCCTTTTCATTAGTGGAGGCTCACATTGATGCCCATAATGACCATCACAGCAGATGCGAGAGAAGCAAAGCAGCACTACTACTGGCTGCTGGAAGCTTCATGCAAGGTGTTACCACAATTACTGACATCCATTTCCTCCATTTTACTCACTACAGATAGACTCACCTCTAAAATACACATCCCATACAAGGGTTATCAGTGTACTCTACACTTGTGTCATGAATTGGGTAAAAAGTGCATGGGAATCAAGGGAAGATGGAGTAAAATCCTGGCATCCTTTGAAGTTTAGGTTCAACTTTGCAAGCCCAGCTGTTTGTCTGTTGGTCTCCCAGTCTCTAAGCACAAGCTGCTGTAACTTTTCAGGAAATTACAATTTGTTACATACAATCTTTGTGCATCTTAACAATAATCAAGTGAGAACTGCACTAAAACAGCGTGGTGTAATACTGCCAACTGACTGGATAAACTAGAGCAACACACAAAGTCCAACACAAAGTATCATCAGATCCCTAATAAAAAACGATGATTTTCTCTTCTGAATACCAAGAGCTACCTACTCAAATCCTTAATGAATCAAAATTAATAGCACTACTGTTGTGATATTTTGGTGTAATTCACATAGTGTGGGGAAACAAAAATCTCAGCCAAACAAAGGAATTACAGCAAGTGACATTTCTGCTAGTGCAGCTACACCAACTACATCTGCCCCTCATGGTTCTGCTTGTTTTGGTTGTCTAGGAACAGAAACTTACTTTCAGGATGAGCTCACTATCTAACACCATGCTGTCAGACCAACACATGTGCAGGATGGAGTTAACAGCTCACTTACTGAGACAGCAGCTGGTCCTCACACCCACCTGAGCCACTTAACTGAGCCACAAGTTAGGTGCAAAGGCATCCCTTGACATATAAAATTAGGGCATGCCAGAAGTTGATTCCAATAATCAATCCATGTGAACTAAGAAAATATCACTCTATTTTTATTTAGGACATCTACCCTGGTATCCCTACTGTATTCACAAGGCACTGCAATCTCAGATCCTAAACATCCATTTCATAAATGGCATACAAATACACGTAAATGCTTCATGGCATTTATGTTTTACTGCAGAAAATAACATAGAAAAAAAAATCAGAGGGAGCCTTGGCTTAGGAAAGCAATGCAAAAATTGTATTTGTTCTCTGACAAGAACTTAGCTGAAGGTGCTTAGAATTGATACTTACCTACAAACTCACTTTGGTAGCAACTTACTATGAAAAGCGTTTTCCCTGGCTTTTCCTACTTGCTTAGGCAAACTTGAACAGTAAACTGTAGTTATGATTGCCCTGGGGCTTTGTTAGGTTCCTTTGCCTTCCCTCCCAATGCATGAACTGAAAGGATTATCCTCCACTTCCACTTTTTAGTAGCCTTGTAACTAAGGAAAGGAAATCCCTAAAAAGGGATTTGTAAACAACCAGAATCCAAAATCATGTAGGAATAGCAGTCTTTAGCAATCTCAGACTCTAGGGGAAAATCAGCAGTACACTTCAGCCAGCTGACAAACACTGTTGCTTAAGTAGCCCAAGAATGCAGTAAGGGAACACAGATCAGGAAACCATAGAAATTTGAAGTAATCTCGTACCATTATAATATCTCACTTAACAGATCCAATATAACTTCTCAAAATATTCTTAAGTGGGCTTTTCAGTATGATGGGTACAGGGTTTTCCCTTCCCCTGGTTTTACAAACACCATATGTAATCCACTATGTGTTTAGGCCCATAATGTAAACCTGACAGAAGCTGAAAGACACAAAAGTTGAGTTTTACAGAAACGCATGCACAACACCACACAGCCCTTTCAGCAGAGGTGTGCATGCTACCCACAGGAAATAGACTGAAATGAATAAAGTAACTCTCCTATCACAGTCCAAACAGAGCAAAACATAGGCTAGTTTAATTTACTGTATTGTTAGAAAAGACTTTTCCAAGTTTGTTTCATCCTTCCAAAGGCTGCCACAGTTAAAAACTCATCAATGCCGGGGGAAAAAAGTCTCCCGCAAGGAAGTCAAGCCCTCCCAACAAAACTCTTGTCAGCAGGGAAGGTGGGAACCAGATGCTCTAACTTTGGCCGGTTACCTTGAAGTATTTCTAAGACTCTCTCACTTTTAGGCATCTATGACTGACAAATACTGCACAGCTCAGCTGTCTGTTCAAATACGGGCTCAGCAAAGAAGCATTTAGAAAGTACCTGAAAGGGCCAGGAACTGCACTTTCCCCTGTATTTTATTTTTTTCTTGGGAAAGAGCAACCTAGGGACGGGGAGCTTTAGGAGAACACCCGATTAAGGAAACAGCACCAAAATCCTCAAGTTTTGTCTCAGAAAAAAATCCCCTTGTTGAAATGAACTTGGTCATGTCTCTATGTCCCTCGGTAGAGAGACAACTCTTGGCTCCACAGCGGCGTCGGACGCACTTCTAAACCCACCCTCCCGGCCAGACCCCGGCTCCGCTGCCTCCATCTTCCCTCCTCCGCCCCGGTGCAGCGAGGCTGTCCCGACGGCCCCGCACCCCGCAGGCCCAGCTGCCGGCCGCTGCCCCCTGGCACAGGCACTGTCCCACTGCCCCTCCACTCCCAGGTGCCCCCGCCCCGGTCCCGCGCTTCCGCCGTCCCGCTCTAAGCCCCGCTCCTCGGCGCTGCGGACACAGTGCATCGACAATCGCTACCTTCTCCCCGGCTTCCGCCATGGCGCAGCCAGGCAGCTGTCATGTGAGGGGCAGGAAGCCGGCGAGGCGGAGGCACTCTGGGAAATGTAGTTTCGGCGGGAAGAAAGCGTTTCCTTCCCTTTCCCCCCGCTTTTTTTCCTTCCTTAGCCCAGCAGAGGTGTGGCGGCAATGCCGTACAAAACGGAGGGCACACCCCAGCTAAGTTTCCTCTCCACTCTCCTTAGCTGCGAGACGCTTTTTTAAGCTGAAATCCATCGATTCTCTGAGGGAGACCAGCATGATCTCCCAGCTCCATGGTACACCCAGCTGTGATGAGACTGAAGGTAGCCACTGCAGTGCTTGATGAGCTGGCGCCTGATGAGCGAGGGGTCGGGTGTAGTTGAAGCCAAGAGCCACTGACAGCCTGCCTGCTGCCACTGTTGGGCACAGCGCTGCCAGTGCTCCCGGACCGGGCCCTTTAATTGTCACCCATCTTAGCAGCACCTGGTCGAGCACAGCTCCGTGTTCTCTTATATCCTCCGGTTTCCATTAGAGCCTACGTGTAGCAGCTTTGGTCCTCTTTGTACTTTTACTTAATCATGAGTATTGAAATGGCCCACATTAATGCCAGGAGAAAAATTTCAGAAAGCCTAAATGTCTTCTACAATACTAGAAGCTGCTGCATCTTGATTTTTAAAAGCATAAAATAAGACTTGAATGTCTTTCTTGTACACAAGTGGCTTTCTTTATGTGTTAAAAACATAATCAAAGCTAAAAAGCAATAGGCAAAACTTTTTACAGTTTGGGTTTTGCCTTTGGAGCTATTTAAAATCTAAGGTGGAGCTAACATAAGTGTCCTTGGGTTCGAAGCCATGAATTTAAAAATGTGCAGTGCAGTTTACCTTTGGCAATAAAAGAGAAATCTTATAATATCACACTGCAAAGCCTTAAGGCCATACAGTTAATTGCAAGAGACTATTACCTTGGCTATGAAAATAATGTATATCATTGCAATACCTTTAGAAACTAATTGCCAGAATTTTGGCTGAGAAGATCTAGAACTGTTCTTTAAAGTCACACTGAAAGTGGTACACAGGGTTGAGGGAGAGTTATCAAAGTTACAGTTTCAGTGCAAGAACATATGAATAAATTTAATTTGAAAATTATAAAAGAAACTATCTTTTTTTATGGTTTGTTATGGACTGTCAAAGTGCCATGGCAAAGAAGTGTATAAAGGTCATCCAAGCCATATAAACCATGGGATATTTACGGATAAAGAGATGC
Source organism: Calcarius lapponicus (assembly GCA_039654755.1). Taxonomy (NCBI): domain Eukaryota; kingdom Metazoa; phylum Chordata; class Aves; order Passeriformes; family Fringillidae; genus Calcarius; species Calcarius lapponicus. The sequence continues at coordinate 62,628,026 of CM077464.1, forward strand.
TTGCTTGGCATTGTACAAAATATTGTTGAGACCTCACCTGGATATAACTGTAAATTTGGAGTCACCTTTGTTTCAAAAAAAAAATGATTGAAACTGGAAGGGACCAAAGGACCACTTCTAGGGTCTGATGTGTTGGCGAAGACTGATAAAAAAGAAGGGCTTAGCAACTTCAGTCTAGCTATAAAAGATCTGAAGAGGAAGAGCTATTAAAGTAAAAGGTATGAGATCAAATCAGTATCAGATATTTTCAGTGCATTTAGGCTGGAAATGAGAAATAGATTCCCATGAGTCAGACATGCATGGTCCTCAGAAGAATCTTGCTGGCAAGAAATTTAACTGATTTCAAGATGAAACCTAATAAACTTAAATAAGAGATTGTAAAAGGTGTTTGCTGACAGCTGTGTGGCTTACCCAGAATGCTGCCCATTATAGGCTCATTCAGTCCTTCTTGAATCTTAGTCCTGTTCAGATCAAGTGCTGTCAATGGAGCCAGGATTCGTCCTTTTATATGTAATGCACAAGCTATTATTTTCTGTTACTTGAAACTGTGTGTATCTTGTAAAAGGAAATTTTGCCGGTGAAGTTTTTTCCCTACTTTCAGGGGAAAAACCAAAAGCCCTCCCCCTACCTCCACTTTTTTCCTTGTTTTTTCTACATCAACAGGTATTTTGTGGCACTTTTTTAACTGGAAAGAACATTAATTAATGTAAGTGCCAAGAAAAACAGAATGTAAGGGAAAGGATGGCAGATCTTGTAAACTTTGCTATTGTAACAGATAACGGTGCACATTTGCTCATTTTTCACAAACTGAGCCGTCAAGGAACAGCTGTTCTTATTTTCATTGCACACAGAATAAGTAGTATAAATAATGTGATTTACTTATAGTGTGCTGTTTATATCTGGCAGAATAGTGCAAAACTAATTCTTTTGTTGTTTAGACTTACGGTATGAATTCAATCGCCATGATAATAGGTTTTTATTACGTCAGGAAAATTTAACATGTTTGCATCTGATTCTGCCACCCCTTCCACATCTGCCCTCCAGAAGAGCTGAAAGTCATCTAGAAGCAATGCCATCAATAAGTTTTAAAATCTTTCAGCCCCTCCCACAAAGTACTCAGCATCCTTCAGATTTGGGCCTGAGAACAGTCAACCTTTGGAGATAAAAAGCTTAAGCATAGTTCAGCATAAGTGGGAAATATAGCACTGCCTAAGGGAAGTAAATGTTCTGTCCTAACCTTAAAACCTACTCTCACTCTGATTGCTAGCATAGAACTGAAGTCTGGGTTAAATTAGTTGTACTAGAGGTAGAGATTTGTGATGTCTGGTGAGATTATAGATGCTTTGAGGTAGAGCATTTTGGCTCAGATTCATCTCATGATAGGTGGCTGTACTTTATCGCTTAGTTTTAACTTGGTTCACCAAAAATAGCACTCTTCATAAGTATCTAAATAAATATTTTAGCCATACCACAATGCCTTTAATGTTCTTAGTGCCTATTTTAATGCACAGCTTCCAGTGGATGGGAATTCTGCAGGACATTTCCAACAGGATGATGACATACCAGCCAGTTTGAATTTTAAAAATTTAAGTCTGTCAGGAGTTTCTGATTTGTTTTTTTTTGCCACAGAAATCAGAATTAGCATTGAAACTTGGACCTTGACCAACATTCGGAGTTCAAATAGTATTAAAATTTTTCTGTCTTGCTTTAACACACTTTTTCTCTGTGAAAGTGAAGAGACTACTGTGAAACATAACAAGTAGGAAGCATCCTTTGGTATATTACTGTATTTCAGTCTCCAAGAGCTCTCAGTTGCATTCAAGTAAGACTAATTCATCCAACAAAATGTTCAGCTAGATTATCTCTCACCCCTCTCATCCCCACTTCTTCAGTTAAAAGAAAAAAAATGGTGTTGTCTGTAAGTTAACAATGTTTAAAAACACTATGCTGTATAAAACATAGATAATGTTGTCAATACAATGGAAGTTCAAAGATTTTCCTCTTTCTGTTGGTTTGTTTGTAGAAATAAACTTGCAAGGACTTTTTTTTTTTTTATCCTTGCACTGAAATAATTATTTCTGTAAGACACTTTCAATTTATACCATAGTTTACATAATTATAATCTTGAATATGTTCAGGAACTTTGCCCTTTAATAACAATCCTGTTTGACTTGCTAGCATTATATTGCTGTGCAGTTGCTCACTTTTTTCTTCTTAATCCATACCTAAAATTTATTTACAATATTTCTTCCTGAAATAAGTATCATAACAATGACTATTAAAAAAAATCAGTTAAAAATTTAAAATATAGTAGTAACATGTAGTTAACATGTAACTCATAGTAACATGATAGTAACTGCCTTCATAGTAGCTGCCTTCTTCAACTGACGCTAAAGATAACTCCAATGTCATTAACAATATCATCAAGAAGGCAAGGTAAGAAATGGAAGTATGCATAACCACTATGTTCCACCACTGCAGTGTGTTTAAATTAAGTTTAAATTATCAGCTATTTTTATTAAAATGAGAGTGGTAACAAAATCAGAAAGATTATTACAAATTCTTTAAAATAGCTGACCTTTAATTCCCTGACATTTAAAGATTTTCTCTAATTACAGAAAATTGTTTTCAAATCCTTCAGGAATAACTTTTTTATCAGTCTTTTCTTTCTTCCTCTGACCTTCCCTCCCCATCTGTCTTTCTATTGCTCACTTTCCTTGTCTTTGCTCGCAGGCAGTCTTTATTGAAAGATACCTACTTGTGCTGTGTAGAACACACAAAGAAGATGAAAAAATGTGAAGCACAGTAAACAACATAAAGCCATTTATTAAAGATAAACAAGGGCTATTATAAAGGGAGAGGTAGTAAGGGATCCTACTAAAAAACTTATAGTTGAATATAAAAAGGATCTTGTAGAGAAGGATCAAGTCTGAAATTGAAAATTTATTGTGCTGTGAGGAAATATCATGGATCTGCAGATTATGAAGCCAGATGGGAATAGTGCTGTTATTTAATCTGAGCTCCTCCCTAACACTGGCCATGAGATTTACCTGAATTAATTCTTCTTTGTACCATTTTTTAAAACAGAAAACATACCTTGACATAACATTTCCAACTACATAAAACTCCCTGCACTCCTGGTAAGTTGTTTCAAGAGCAGTTATGCTCACTGCTAGAAAAATCAAGAATACAAAAGAAATAAAGCAGTCGTGCATCTATCTTGGTCTTCCACACTGGTGATAGGATGCAGTCTGGGGAGAGCATATACCTCTGAGCTTCACTCCCTTGTCTTATTCTAGCATCTACTGGCATGGAATTAGAGGTGTTAGAAGACACATCCCTGACTGCTCCTTCTCATATCTGTTAACAAACCTGCTGCTGATGAATTTATCTCTTTTTGACTTACTAACACTGTGTACCTCCAAAATCTTTTGTGACAAGGAAACCCAAAAGCTGTCTGCCTTCTGCTTAAAGAAGTTCTTTTTTTCCCTGTTTTAAGCTGCTTTGCTATGCTTACAGTCTAATAATGCAGGACTTAGAACATACTGTGTTTTTCTTAACCCTATGGCAAATTTAAATTTTTCTTACCTCAGCCTTGAACCTCCTCCATTATGTCCACCATGGAATCATCTGTCACCAAGTTCTGAAAGTTCTATATTCAAAGATTTCTGTTCCCCATGTAACTATTTCTAGTCTAACATGAAATAGTTTCTTAGTATTTGTTAAGTTAAATAGAAAGATGCATTGATTGTTTCACAAAAGATGTTTTATATCTTACAAATAGTTTTTTGTGACTGTTGTTTGCTATACCGTAAATTTGTTACCATCTCTGTTAACTTGTGCTTGGTGGGACATGGCCCTATTAGTTTAAACTAATGAAACATTCTCACTCCTTTTATATTTATGTTATTATTGTGAACAACTCTACCATTTTCAGCTGGCATTCCACTTAAAAGGTTCTTTCTCCTTCCTGATAATTAAAAATACTCCTTGTCTTTAATTCTTCTAACACTGAGCTCTTTTTTTTTTCCTTTTATTTTTTCTTTTTTTGGTGCTCCCTCTGTTTTTTTCTTATGATTCATTTAAGTTACTGCCACTGATTTTTTTTCTCTTTGAAACAAAATGTAAAGATGAAAGTCTATAGGTATATATAAGCCTAAAATGGATGGTTGCATGTTTTCCACAAGGATATTTTATGTTTTTTTGTCTTGTTGCAGTCCTTATTATTCTTTTAGGAGTTCCGACTTCCCATTTATATGCTCCTCCCAGCTGGTATTCCTTAGTTTCACCCTTTTAAAGCAGCATTAGTACTTTTTTTTCAGTTAGAGTCACATTCCATTGTCAAGCATAAATGTAATTTGAGTAATTAGCATTCTCATCAAAGAAAGCACTCAGATTGGATCTAATTTAAAACTGACACATAATAATTAAAGCAGTCCTAGGATATTGTTTGGTCAAGAGTTTGAAGAGCAATCTTAAAATTTAATCTCCATGTTCATATTAAGATGTGTTGGTTTTTAGCAATTTTATTTCCTTCCTGTGTATTGAGAACTGCTGTCTATAAGTGAGACTGGTTCTTAAAAGAGATATTAGGTAGGACCCCAAATCTTGACTCTAGGATTTTATAGTTTTATCAACATTTCTTCAATTTGAAATTGAAAGTCCAGTATTCTAACTTCTAGAACTTCAGTCTAGGTTTAGGTAATTCTTATACATTATCTGTCCTATGATGGGGCATTAGTGGAACTGTTTGTCATGCTCATTAAGATCAACTGGCATAATGGAGTCCTTGTGAATTATCAAAACATTTCCATCAATATTCTTGTTACAGGTTGCACCAGCAAGAGAATCTCCATTCCCAAGGTAGTTGCTTCAGACTGTCTTGAGGCATTACCTTCTTCTGAATTTAGGTTTTAAGTACCTGAAATGATGTGAAGATAGTTGTTATGTCTGTCAGGTGTGTGTTTTGCATTTTGCAGAGATTTTTCATGTCTGGGGAGGAGACATGAAGAAGCATGTAAAGGCACAAAGCCTTCTGGGGTAGCACCAGAGACTGTGTCTGATAATGTATTAGCATATTTCAGCAAATTCAGATGATTATGTTATCCAAAGGCTGTGGATTTAAAAAACGCTGAACAATACACCAACCTCTGACACGGAAACAAAACTAATGAATTTTAACATTCCTGCTAAAGTCCCTTCTGGTCTTCTGTGGAAGACCAGAAGTTTTAAAAGATTATTTCATAAAAAATAGGCCACATAGCTTTTACATGTTTCTCTACAGCATTCTTACACCATGTGGTTATAGTATAAAAATGTTAATAAGATAATCACTCTCAACAATGGATGTGAATAAGTACAGCTGCCACGTGGCAATAATAGGATATCCTTTCAGAAAGCCATTGTTTTTGAATTTGAAATAAGTTTTTTTTTTCTATTCTTCTAATACTTCAGCTCCCAAGGAAGTATTTTGTGGGTAATAACACTTTTATGTGGTGTTGGGTTGGGTATCAGAGGGCTCTCTACCCATCACATGCTAAGTGTGCATTGCAGCAGCAGAATGCCATTCCTCGCCTTTCCACTCTATTTAAGTAGATTTTTATAGTATAGTGATAAGAATTAGCCTCAGTTTCATCTTTGTCTGGATTGCTGTCAGTAGTGATAGTGACAGGTCACCAGCAACAATGTTCTCCTCAGTGTTCACTGATAAGCTAGGAAATGCCCATAGTGCTTGAAAACTATTATCTGTTTTGTTCATGGAGCATCCATGAGCACTAATTCCCATTTTTCAAGTGAAAAAAATGAAAAAAATTAAGCAATTTTAAAAGAAAATATCTGTTGTGGGAGTTGGGTAACCTGAGGCAACCACTGACTTAAAGCCATGGGAGAAACCTTTTTAGTTCAGGTGAGAAGAATGGGATTATAGGAATTGTTATGTTAATAAGGTTACTTAATATATGGTTGTGTTTCTGGTTCCTGTTCTTGGTTGGTTGTTACTATATTGCATATAAGGTAATGTTCTTGGCTCTTGCTCATGATTGGTCCCCTGCCCTCAAATAGTTTCCCATATATTGTGTGAGATTCCATGGCACTATGCATGGTCCCCACCTTCTACATGATTTTAAAAATGTTGAAAACAAAAAAAAAGTGCCATGACCCCAGCTCTAACACCACCTCCGAACCTGAGGCTGTTTCCAAACCATCTAACCCTGGAAGTGGGACACAAAATCAGAGCCTGTCACAGACACGGGAGCCGGTGCAGACTACAACTCCTGCCATTTTGTGTCCTCCTTCTTCTCACCCCTCGGACTGACCTGGAGTGGGATACGGAGTGGATGAAGCTTCAGTAATTCCAGTTACTCTGCTACCGTTGCCCCCTCCACCTCCTTCACTCAGGGCTCAAGACAGTGGTGGTCATGCCATCTTGGACCCCTCCCACTCCGTCCTACCTGTTCCTGCACTTTTTCCTTGTCCCTCTTTCTCTGCTGTACCCACTAACTGCCATTTTAACATTGACCGCCCTTGTGTAACTCCGTCCACTAACTGCCATCTTGCCACACCACCTAATCAAGTTGTCAGTCCTCTCCTCGACTCCACCCCTTCCTATCCAGACCACACCCCTTCTGCCTCGGGCTGCACCCCTTCTGGGGGAACTGCAACCACATCCACCATGGTGGTGCTCATGTAGTCCACAACAAGGCCCGTACCAGAGGCCAAGCACCACTACCACTGCTCCTTCAGTAATAAAAATGTTGTGTTCATGTTTGGTTATTCTTCCTCCTCCGAGGAAAATCTCAGCCGTTCTGGATCTGGTGACACCGAGGATTCATGGGAAAGGATCGAGAAGACTGCGGTGAAGGAGGGGGATTAGGATATAGTCTCCAAATTTATTATTGCTCGTGTACGCTATTAAAGGAGGGCAAACGTGAACCCAATATAGGAGCCATCAGCCTATGGGGAGGTGAAAGAACTGTGTAAGGCCACTAGAGATTATGGGAAGGGACCACCTTACTTCAACACCTTAATTCAGGCTACTTTCACCACACATGACATAATACCCCATGATATGTGGTACATAATGACCATGGTGTTATCCCCTTTGGGAAGGAAATACACCCTTTGGGAAGGAAAGTAGACTATGCTAGGGACCAAGCATGGGCAAATTTAACTTTAGATCATGTCACAGGAGAAGGGGCACACACCCAACCCAATGACCAAGCTGCGTGCCTCCCTAGACCTGTCCTAAATTACATCAAGGATGTGGCTAGAAAGGCCCTTATGCAGGTGCTCAATAGCAGTACCCCTAATCTGGACTTTGTGGATGTCAGACAAAGACCTAATGAATCCTACATGAAATTTATTGATATACTCAAAGTCGCAGTCAAAAGACAAATTTTGCTAGAAAGGTACTCAGAAAGGTAGCTGTCTCCAATGCCAACCCAGAGTCCAAAAGGGTTCAATGTTCTTTACCACCTGAGCCAGAACCTACTTTGACACAAATGATACAGGCTTCCAGTTGCCTCAGAACACCAAAACACTCAGTCACTTTTCAGACACAGGTGGTAGGACAAGGAATTGCAGAAGCTTTAGCCACAATGTGAGGCATCCCTCAAAGGCAACAGCAACAGAACGCAAAGCTTTGCTTTTGATGCAGCAAAAAGGGATATTTCATAAAGGACTACCCCCAGCAAGGAGCGAGGCTCGCTCCTAGGACCTGTAGATGCAAAATAAATTATCAAAGCACTAAGCAATTCCACACAAAACAGGGAAGTTGTAGCAGGCTGCTACCAGGAAACTTCCAGCAGAGTGCAGGATGGCCCTGCACGAGGACACAAATAACCCAGCCATCAATGCCTGCCATTAGAGAAGGGCAAGTAACCCAAAGCTTCAGTGCACCATTTTAGGACTAAAAGTAGCCTTGCCTATAGGTACTATGCTGGGTTTGGGAAGCACCAAGCCAGTGATGTTGACAGATTGCTTAGCAGACTCCATCTCCACTGGACAGCTTGAGCCTAAAGATCAGCCACAGGAACTGTTAATGTGGGGAACTACAGGTCAAAGACTGAGTTTTTTTTTGTTTTACCATCGGTACTATCAGTAATACCGCAAGAGAAGATTGCAGTATGAGCTGTGTATCCTAATCCACCTTGTTTTATTCCCCAAGGACTACTAATTGCACAAGCAATCTTACTCCCTAAACAAAACATCCACAGCACACCAAAATCCCTAGTAATGGGGACTCAAGTAATAGGCTGTGGCAGACCTCAATTAACTTGCACTTTAGAATTTAACAACAAGAAAATTTTATTAACAAGGCTAGTAAACACCTGTGCGGACATTACAGTCATCTCATGATCCAAGTGGTCCCTGGAGTGGACTCTCATGAAGCTGCACTCCAGCAATACCACTAGACCATGCTACCACAAAGTATGAAGAATTCTCCAACCATCTCCCAGTGTTTTGTCCCCAAGGTGTTAGATCCATTCCACAAAAAACACTCACAGACCATCATCTACCATTATATAGATGACATCCTCATGATTGCAAAAAACAGTTCAGCCCTAGAGATTGCACCAAGACCTACCACCACAGCTGTCCAATGGGCAGGGCTCACCATCGCTGAGGAAAAAATACAGCAAATGCCAACTTAGAAGTACTTGAGATTTCAAATTCTTTTCCAGATTATGTGATCACAACCACTACAACTGAAAGAAAATCCACAGACACTCCATGACTTAAAAAAACTACTTGGAACCATCAATTGGGTTAGATCCCTGCTTAGGATTACGAATGATGATTTGGCTCCATTGTTTGTCCTACTGAAAGGAGATCCAGCTCTGAATTCACCCAGACATCTAACTGATGAGGCAAAAAATGCCTTAGGCAAAGTGTCTCAAGCCATTCAAACTCAGCAAGCACATCAAATGAGTCCTGATTTACCATTTTTGTTAGCTGTTGTGAGGAAAGAACCTCAACTTCAATGCTCATGCTCAATATTTCAGTGAGATTCTAAATCACCTGTTCCTTTGTTAATTTTAGAATGGGTTTTCCTGCCCCATCAGCCAGGAAAAACTATAATGACAAAACCAGAAAAGATGTCTCAGCTTGTCATAAGAGCTAGGCCATGCTTAAATTCCCTTTCAGGAAAAAGTTTTTCCATTATATTTTTACCAATAACTGCTCTACATTTGGAATAGTCATGAAGCAATCAGAACATTTACAAATCACACTTGAAAATTTCACCAGAGAAATTTCAACTCACTACCCTGAACACAAATTTTTACATTCCTCATTTCACTTAATTCCCAAACCGCTAAAAAGTGATATACCTCTGAATGCAATTACCCTCTTCACAGATGGACCTAGACAGTCTCATAAATCAGATATAGTATGACAAGGTCTGGTAACACATAATTAGAAGTCAGATTTTGAGACCGTGGAGGGGTCACCACAAATAGTTGAACTGGCGGTTGCTGTCAGAGCCTTGTCTAAATTCATAGATCCTTTTAATTTAATTACAGATTCTTCTTATATTTCGGAAATCGTCAAAAGAACTAAAAATTCATTTCTGAACTCAGTAATGATATTCTTTACTTAAAAATTTAATTCTCATTCTTTACGAGAGACAGCATCCTTATTTTGTCATGCACATATGTTCACACACCTCATTACCAAGATTCCCAGCAGAAAGAAACAGACAAGCTGACACCTTTACAATGACTATACTAGCCACACTTCCAAACATCTTTAAACAGGCGCAACTCAGTCACTCATTCTTCCATCAAAATGCTCCTACACTAACACCCATGTTTAACATCACCAAAGATCAAGCCAAAGCAATTATTACCATATGCCCTGTTTGTCAAAAGTATTCCCTACCATCTGTCAGGGTAGGAGTAAATCCTCAAGAGCTACACAGTCTCCAAATTTAGCAGAGTGATGTTACACACTACACATCTTTTGTCCATTTTAAATATTCACATGTTTCAACTGACACCTTCTCAGGAGCAATTTTTACCTCTGTTCATGTTGGAGAAACAGCTAAAGATACCATCAAACACTTTTTACGGGCCTTTTCAACTTTAGGAATCCCACAAGAAATTAAAACACATAACAGACCTGCCTATGTTTCTCAGAAAACACAACAATTTTTTAAGCTGTAGAGAACCGAACACGCTACAGGCATTCCACACTCTCCCACAGGCCAATTAATTACCAAGAAAGCCCATGGGTCTCTCAAGTGCCTACTGAACAACAGAAAGAGGAAAGAAAGACATTATCCACTATAGAGAAGCTTACTAAAGGTGTATATATATATATATATATATTTAACTTTCTGAACAACTCTTTTATAAAACCAAATGCACTAATTATCAGACATTTTTCCAACACAATATAAGCACAATTAAAAGAAAAAAACAGCAATTTTAATCAAAGACCTAGAAACAAGCCAAATTTTGAGACGATTTCCAATGATTACTCGGGAGAAGAGATATACTTATGTTTCCACAGATAAAAATCCTCAGTAGATTCTGACTAAAAATGTCAAGCTGTACCTACAGCCGCTGCAAGAACACCAAGTCAACAAGCAAAAAGATCCCCAGAGATTACACAAAGAAAAACAAAACCCCAACAACCTACAAATAGTAACTCTTAATCCCTAATGTTCTACTATTTCTAAAGTTCTTAGTATTACCAAATTTCAGACATGACCTGCAAAAGACTCCTACTCGCTATATCCATCCTAGTCAACGCCATGTTCCTCACTAAAACCTAGGAAGTCCCACAGCTGAAGCAAAATGTTTCAATAACGCTAACCAATGTCATGTGGCAAAAAGTCTTATGCCTATTAATAACTACTCCAGACAACCCCTTTTCCACCTGGTTAGTAAAGTTACCGGCGGATGAGCAGCTGTTAACTAAGTATGCCATCTGCAAATGGCATCTCAGCAATGCACTGTTAATAATTGGGATTACTAAGCCTAGGACCTACCGCATGCACCACTAGAACCCCAAAAATTAGAAATTTTGCTTTCTGTTAAAATAGATTTTTGTGTTAAATTTCATTACGTGTATAAGACAGAAGCAATAGAGGAAATACAGAGTGGCCTGACACCCAACAAATAAGAAATGAGCAAAAATATATGGTGGGATATTTCCCCCCATTATCCTATCTACAAAAATGAAAGCATGTGGTTTAATTACCCCTCATCCATCCTCTCTTGATCCAGTGATTCCCCATTACAATTACCATCTGAAACATTTCTCATGTGTGGAGGCAGAGCATAGCCCGCCATTTCATCACACATCAAGAGCAGACTATGTAGCTTAGGAAAGCTTACTCTACTGACACCCAACCTCACAATGATTAGTAACAAAAAGATTAGGCAAAAAAAATTTGTTGAGCAATTTAAAGCAGATTACAAAGACAAAATTAACTTTTAGGTCTTAAGACAGAGAATAGCAGCATCGACATTAGTCCTTGGAGTGCTGCAGCAAGAGCTTTAAGAATGTTAGTGTTCACTGAATAAGCATACCCACACTACATCCAAAGTATTAAATGAGCTACTAACTAATATTGATAGTGTCAAGCATGCCACCCTGCAAAATAAGGCCACCATAGGCTTCCTGCTGCTAGCTCAAGGACACAGCTGCAAGGACTTCAAGGGCATGTGCTGCATAAATCTGAAAGACCACAGCAAGTTAATTCACAAAAGCATCCAAATATTAAAAGAATATTTGTTTCTTGTAGTCAAGAAACTACAAGTCAAAGACAATAATGATAGTTAAATCAACTACTTAAAAGTTGGGCTTATTGGGCTAGTTGTTGCCTGTGGTCGAAGTTGTATTGTTAGCTATTGTAGTTGTTATTATTGTGTTAATGTTGTTACCATGTTTAATAAGCTATTTGTTGAATGTTTTTAGGAAGTCTTTATGTTCATTATTTTTAATAGACTAGAAAGGGGGAAATGTGGGAGTCGGCCAACCTGAGACAGCCATTAACTTAAAGCCATGGGAGAAATCTTTTTTGTTTGGGTGAGAAGAATGGGATTCTGGGAATTTTTATGTTAATAAAGTTACGCCTTATATGGTTATGTTTTTAGTTCCCATTCCTGGTTGGTTGTTAGTATGTTGCATATAAGGTAGTGTTCTTAGCTCTTGTTCATGGTTGGTCCCCTGCCCTCAAATCATTCCCTGTATATTGTTGTGTTTCCCCCATTTTCAGGTCCTTTAGAACTACTGTGTGCACCTTCTGTTAGTTATAATTTTATCCATTAAAGTTCTCTTGTTTTCAGACAACTCAGTTGACCCATCTATATTTCTTTTATCAGACTACTCCTGGCCAGTCCAGTTCTGAGGTTGCAGCTGCCGGACCATAACAATCTGTCTCCTGATTCCCGGCATTATGTTTTCGCTACAGGACAGCTTGTCCACCTTCAATGTCCTGCTTCAAGTATATCCATTTTTCATTAAGCAAATACTGTTTTTCTTCTCTTGTTTGCAAGCAGACTAGAAATTAACCTGCTCTTTTTGGTTGCTTCATTGTTTGTGAATTACTTGAGAATAGAATTTATGAATTACCTGCTATTGCTCATCTAATGGGCAATCACAAGTGTCTTTTCTCATGACGTGTTAAGCAGCACCTATTAAGAATGCTTTTCCATGACAAAATGTCAGGCTTTCTCCTTAACTATTTAATATCATGCAGACAGTCCTGCCCCCGACATTTAATGCAGATTATATGATTTAGAAGAAACAGGACAGGAGCACTCAGAGCTCTTGTTATTTATTTTATAGGCATCCAGCTCCTTATTATAATTAGTAATTTATATTATAGTGATGACAGCATACTACTTATTTTTGAACATAGTTGAGAAGATTCAATTTCTAGCTGAAAAAACACACTTCTAAATCAACACAAGATCTTATTTGAATTCTGTCTAACCCTTGGAGTAGCTGGTATTCGTAAGAGATGGGGAGGATCAAAGTGTTATAGGAAAAGATGGAAGTGAACTGCGACAATGAGAGTTGGTGGTGGCAGGTACAGCATGCTGGGATTTTGGAGGTTTGCTAATACATCTAGCTCTACTTCTGAAGAATCAGTATACAGATCTCCTCTGTCAAGTGATACATAACATGTTAATTCAGACTTTAGTCATTTGGGGAACAGAATTACTGGAGTATTAAGCCTAAGTATTATTTTCTAAGGCCATCTCTGTGAGAAAATTTGATTGAGATGGCAGAATGGGAAAGTAATGGGAGCTGGCTGTTATCCTGGGATATGCCACAGAGTCACTATATAGGAAGAGAAATGTTTTACTGTTTATACATCACTTCCTCATCAATGAAATAGAAGTCATGAAATGTGCTGATTGTTGTGAGGTATTTTGATATCTATGATGAAATGTCCTAAAAATCTGAGGCTTGTTCCAAAGCCCTTTGAAGTCTTCAGAAGGCCCTTGATTCAGCTATCTTAATTTGCATTTGGCCTAGTCTACAAGTCCCCCACCACACTCCTGAAATTTGGAAATGTACCACCGAATGCATTTCTCAAAGATGGAGAAATATATTCTCAAGTAATCATTATCATTATCTTTGACTATTTGACTATTCAGTTTGAATTTAGAAAACAGCAGAATGATATATGCATTTGGATTATTTGTAATATTTTACAAGATCAAGGTGAAAACTTAGAAGACGGAGGAGGAAAAGCCCCAGCATGTTTCCCTGACACCAAAGAAAGAACTCTGACAGAAACAAGCTCTGGGGTTTTTTTATCTTTCTTTTCTGAAGGTAGATGAAAAAGATCAGGAGAAACTATGTCTCATTAGAAGTGAATAAGTCTGTGGTAATCCATACTGAATTTACCAGGACTTCTCTTCTAAGAAGGTATTAGATACCAAAGGACAGGTAGTTACATAAAAAAAAAATGTTTAATTTTTTCCATGTAATAAAGGAAATGGCACAGACATTCCAGAAGAATTTTAAATCTTTTAGTGTGATAGAAAAAGTGAGAGAAGGTTGTAAGATGAATGCTCATTATTCAACAAAGCTCACAACAAATGAAATGTGTGCTGTAAGAACATACTTTGTTTTCTTTTATTTCCTGGAGACTAAATATCTTCTTTTTGTTAAAATAGAAACATTGCCTTTATGAAGAAAACATTTTTCCTAATCAATATTTTTTTAACCTCTGGGTTATTACTTCCTCAAATATATTTTTTTTTTCAAGATCGGTCTGTGTACTTTAATGAAAAATCTGCGGAACAGACACATGCTATTGTTCACATTAAAACTTTCAGAGGTTATTATCTGTGATAGGGCATTACTTGTCTTCAGTACATTTTTTTGTGATGTATCAGGTTCTTAGGATGTATGTCTATGTGTATGTACTTATAATTGGGACTAAAAAGCACTAGCTGTTGGCAAAGCATGAATATCCACAACCTGGTTAAAGACCCAGGAAACACACATTCTGTTCTTGCTATGCCATATATTTTATATCTTCTATATGCCACTTGACTTCTTTAAAATTCAGATAGCTGATAAATGAGGTTAATACCATAGGGGCATTTATCTATCTTTCTTGACCACTTCAGAAGACTGGTGATTGCTAGAAACATCAACATTTATTTTTATTAAACTCCAGGTAATGTAAAATATTTTAACTTTTCAATTTTTTGTTTTTCTTCATTTTTAGAGTAGAAAATATGCAAATACTATAAAAAGTGATTTCTCTAAAAATTCTTATGCCAGCTAGTAATTCTCCAGAAGGCTTTTCTCTGCCCAGATCATTATTTTGTATCACAAAACAGATTAAATTCTCAGGAGTCCAAAACTGGTTTGTCTCCATCAGGACTTTGACTGTTGGATATCTGTTGGAATTAGCTCAATGCTATTTATTTTGGAGCCCTGATCTAATGCAAGTCAACAGGTTTGAATGTATACCTTCAAACCAGATGCAGACTATACATCAAAATAGAGCCTTAGATTTTTTTTTTTTGAGCTTTGGCCAGAGCAGGATGATGAACACTGTGTTTGAAACTGCTGATGCTATTGAAAAACCCTACAATAAAATATCTGTTGCTATCTTTTTTCCTTGATTACCAAGCTGATAGCAAGATTTTATAATTAATGGCAGATCATGATTGCTTCCTTTTCTATGTCTGTCACCCATCCTATTCGGAGAAACTTGGACAACTGTTGCCTAATTATTGGACTAAATTCCAGTATGACTGTAAAGTGTCAGTGTTCTCTCTCATCCTGCTTCCACATTATCAGAAGTTCTTTGTGAACTCTGCCTTTCAGTCCTCTTACACAGTGCACTCTATCCCACATGAGTTTGGGTACACAATTTTAACTGAGCCTATATCACAAACTTACCACTCATGTAAAAGTAGAAGCCCAGTCCCCACCTCATTCATAAATTTAAATAGGAGTCATGTTCTTAACTGCACTGGACCCGTTTATAATTAGTGATCAAGATAAATCCAGAAAACTGATTGTAGTACAATAAAGATGAATAAATAAGCAGGAATACATGGTATAGTAATATGAAGTATTATGAGACTGGATTTGATCCTAGGTGTCCTTTCCTAGCATACCTACTGTTTTTCTCCTGTTTAGTTTTCTTAAAAAAAAATTATGAATTTGAGAACTTATCCAAACTGAACAATTTTGCTTTAAAATATATGCCTAAATGACACATTATTTTTTGTGAGATCTGAGTTGATGGGGGAAGTCACTGGCACGGCAGGGAATAATGTGTCATTCCAACTTTATATCTAAATTCCTGAACAGGTTGAGGCTGTTCAGATTAAGGACTAAGCCTGTGTACTTCAAATTCTTGTTTCAAAATGGTTCTTCTGTAAGATTTTTGCACTTTTTCCTATGTTTATGAACACTATCCAATGCTGTTAAAAGTACTAGAAACATTCCTATCAATTTCAACCAATGTTGCATCAGAACAAAATAGAATAAAATATTCAGTGGATTAATTTTTCTACAGGTCCTTAAAGTTACTTAATTTTTTAGGGCTTGAATAAATAATCTGGGAGGAAGAAAGTATCTCTAGTGTTAATGTCAGGGGCAGAACAACTTTGTTAGCTAAATGTGCAGTATCATTCTTGTTTATGGTGTGTTGAACACTTCATTAGATTGAACAGAAGAAAACTGGTAATGACAGATCTTCTTTTCTAAATATAGAATTAAATCTCTAGGCAGGTAAATGGATGACAAAACATTTCACGTGATGTCAACAGATATCTTAGTGAACCTTATCTTCTTATAATTTACAAAGCAGGGATAGTTTCAGAATCCTTCTTACCATGCTTTGCCTGTCATGCCAGATTCACTTCTCTGCAATAATGACAACACATACTATGCACATCATGAGTAATGGCTCAAAAATTAGGTTTCTATCTTGTAATAAATATGAGTTGGGTAATGCAATGGAAAGCCCTTAGTATTAGGAAGATTTAAGGATCCCAGGGCACTGTGTGGCACTATCCCAGCAAGTCCTGGCTTTTAATTAGTTGTGACACTTCCACTTGTACTACATCTGCTGAATACACATGGCTGTGTTAGTCCAGTGGGCACTGGTTCTATTGTAGCTATAGTCATGATGATTAACAGATAACGTAAAGATTGCTTTTTTCCCCCCTGTTTTTCTGCTGCATGCTTCTTGCTGCTATTTCTAGTATCTAACTGATCACAGCAATGCATAATAAACACCAGTATGATCTTTTGAAAGTTTTATTAAAAGCACAAAATAATGTCTGCTAGTGAATGAATACCTAAGATACAAGCTTACTGAGATTAGCATCTGTTTTCTTCTAAGACCTTTCTTCCAAGCAAAACAATGTGCAAAGTACCTTCCAAGGTCAAGTTTAATAGCAGGAAATCTCCAGATAACAGAGGTATGTAGGATAACTGATACAGGCACATGCTGAAGAATGAGAATCTACAATGAGTGAACATCCACCTGCAGCTTTTTCCTCTGAAGCATTAATACAGGACCACAGGAAGCTTCTGTTCTTTCAGCTTCTCAGGAATTATAGGCTGTTACTGTGTCTTGGTGGTACATTAACCGGAGACTGAGCAATGCAGACACATATGAAGAGCCTCCTTTTGACATGCTGAGCAGTTAAGGAACATTGCCATCTCAAAGAGTCAGGCCTCATAGGGAGATGTCCTTATGGTTTTTCTAAATTTAGGTATTTTCTGAAATAGGTGTTACAGAGTAGCTATTCTAAAAAGCTCTATACCAATATTCTTTTGCCCCCAGAACAAAATTGTATATGCAGAGGAGGTTGAAGAAAGAGCATGTGGAGGCTTTCTAGCCCAAGAAAATCTTTGTGCTATAACCAAATATTCTTCAGCATTTATGTTCTGGTTTAAAAATCCTAAGACTATTAGGATATAAGTCTATTAGAATATAGATAATTCCACAGGTGAGTCGAGCTTCTAGATGTGTTTCTCTTTGCCTTGCTCAGAGCTGAAGGCAGAAAACTCTTCCATCTATTGAGTCTGGAGCACTCAGTCTGCCTTTTTCTCACCTGAACTTGTGACACTTCAGACCCCTTTCCTCCACCTGCTTCTAACTAAGTGCAGGCAGGACTAGGCTCCAGAGTGAAATGCATCCATGTGTATCCTGGAGAACAGAGAAAGTCAGATGCAAAAGACTGGGAGGGCTTGTGGTTTTGCTGATCAAGGACCAGAATTTCTACCCTGTTTCTTGTATCATGCTGTAATATTCTTTTTTCTACTTCTTAGTCATGTAGGACTGGCAGGATGGGTCTTTTCTTTGTGTCTCATTTAAAGTCCATTGATGTCAATAGAAAGAATTTCTATCTAGTTTCACTCTGACTAATGTTTTACCTCATTAGGTTTTTGACCTAAGTAAAACAAACTCTGAAAACAATTAAATTATAATTAATTTTCTGTGTTTGCGTGACTCCCTTCTTCTCTTCTACTCAAAAATTCCAGATGCAGTGGGATGAGGTAAATCGTGAGAATTAAACTTTAGGATTGCATTCTTTTCTTGTCGGAATGTTGGGGGACACAAGACAAATGATGGATATCGGATCTGGTTAACATAAGAGCTTTGATAACAGGATGCCTTGGCAAAAGCAAATGGAACTTTGAAAATTAGACCTAGATTGCAAGAAGATTCAATCAGACAAGTTTACTGGAAAAAGAAAATCCCATTAAACTCTGCAAGCAAGAGATGCTGTTAAATTCATAAGTTTGTGTATGTGATTTTAACCTAATCATTGTAGTACACATTACTAGTCTCCCTAAAATAGTACATAAGTGTTTTTATCCCACAATAAAATCGGATTCTAATCACAGAGTCACTCTTCCCGTCTCTCTCCATTGCCATTTTCTCCACCATTACAAAATGCTATTTAAACTTTCATGCATAAAAGTAGTACTACAGTTTACAGAAAGACATTTTTAAGATGGATGCCTCATTAGTTAATTTATAATAAATTTTTTTCTGGTGCTTTGTCACTTTGGTCTTTGATACTTTAGATTGAACAGAGGGAGCAGCTCTGCAGCAATACTGACTAGCAGAGTGTCTCACTAGAGCAGCATTGCAGTGTAGATGAATTATGTAAAGAGATGGTAGCTAGTGGCAGTTGAATTAAAATAACACTATTATAAATCTAGAGGCATTTCTACAGAACTCTTTACTCATAGATCTCAGCAATTTGTAGATAGATTCTTAAACTGAGAACTCTATTTTGCTGTTCAGTCACAACAAAACCAGACCACAGTCCTGGCAACTGTAGGCAGCTGTCTGTGCTCCATCTGTTGTGCTCTACATCAAGTCAGCTCTGTTGGCTTTTGTCAGCCAGTAAGGTGATGGCATCATATGTTGAATAAAGTATGCTTTGCTGAAACATAAGCCCTTACCACATTGCTCAGGAAGCAGAAGGACTCTGTGAAATATTGTTCCCATAAGCCATAGAAATGCTTTCTCTTCAGAAGAGTGGGAAATCCATATTCGTTCCCTGCAAGAATTTCTCAGCAAGCTTCATGAAACATAGGAACAAGGAGATCACATATGAGTGGAAAAAAAGAGTAAAGCCAAATTTTTGATTTTGAAAATGAGAAGTGATTAAATCAAATTCACTATTATGTTATGGAAGAAACCTTGGTAGCCACTAAAACGAAGGCATTTTTAGACTTAAAACATGGTTATTGTTCACACAATGGAAAAGATTAATTTTCTGAAGTGGCAATAGTAAATATTGAACCATAGGCAATTTGACTTCAGGCATCCATTTTATAATCCTTTTTGGAATACTCAACACTAATTGCAGAACTGGAGCAGTGTTGATAATGGTGATTTCTGCAACTTCTAACCTGATTTTAGAATGTGAAAAAAACTAAAATAAGTTTTAAAGTTGCTGTTAAACTGTCTCAGAGATAAGAAGCAATTATATGAGATAGTTGTTCTGCCTGGAAAAAGTGAATATTTAAATTTTTCTTTTGCCATTTACCTTTTTCTTGATAAAAATAATTATCTTGGAAACACAGAAGGTTTTACTAGATTGTAAAAAAAAATCAATTAAAAGAAAAAATGTACAACAAATAAATGCATTAAAATAGATTTTACACTCAGTTAAGTTAAAATCTTGCAATTGAAGATGAATATATTTCAGTAATGCTATTTATTAGAAAACAAAAGTTCTAATGTTTTCACTTCAAGACTTTCATGATTTAATTTCATTACTGCTTTTAGCTTTTTTATTGTTACTTTAGCTGACTTTTTGCTAATGCTTAAGTACTGCAGACAAGAAAGCAATACAAATTCAAAAGCCATTATTTTACTGTCCTTGTTCTGTTGTGTTTTTGTATTAGCAAAATCTTCTCCAAACAACTGACATGAATAGATTCAAACCTTTTAATTGGTTCAGCGTTGATTGTGATCACAAATACCACCTTTAAGTCCAGGTGTCTTGGACTGCATAGCTGCCATTTCTTTTAACGCTTTGGTGATGACAGTACTGGAACAGAAAATTTAGACAAGATCGTCAGTGTATCATCCAATGACAAGATCATCTCCTTTATTTACTACTTTATCAAAGGTTGGGATTTTTTTAATATCACTATAATTGTTTGAAGGTGAGCCACAGCTTCTTGTTGCTTAAGTGATGCCAATGCTTTCTTCTTTGTCTTCCAAAGCATTTAATATTACAAAAAAACCCCATGCAGCTTACACCAGTCAACAATTTTTCTAAGCCAGAGCAGTTCATTTCTACTCCAGGAGAAGCTGAAGTGTTTGAAAATCTGTCATTAGCAGCCTGTCTTTCAGAGGACTAATATTAGCAGTGCTGTCAACACAGGTTACAGAACCTGTAAATGAAAGAGATCCCTCTCCCTGCCCCTTGGCCTACCCATCAGTTTACCAGACCATTACAAGTTCTACATGAACAGTTCTGTGCTTTTGTGCAAACCCTGAATATCTCTGTGTTTCTTGGCCTGCTATAAGATTGTTGATATTCAAGGTACACAGTAACATGAGAATTCCCTTAAAACCATGTACCTTGATTTTAAGGGAATATACACAAGTCTCTTCATGAAGAGATCCTAGACCAGACTTTTATAGAATTTGCAAGCATTCCGTGAATTCAACTTCACTTACTTGAAGATCTGAAAGGAAAGGTGCAGTATTTTATACAACCAGTTTCTAGAAATATGTTTTTTGGTTTTTTATGATAATGTTCTGCTTAACAATATATTTATTGTCCTGGTAAGTCTGAAGCACAAACAAAACTGCAATTCCTAACAGTCTTCAAAATCATGAGTCAGGACTATAAGACTGGCTTAAATAAAAAATGGTATGTCCATATGATTATTTTCTCTGATTTTTTCAGATCATGCAGAAGAGTAAGGTCATAGTTTCTAGCTTTCTCTTCCCATACCCGTATTTGAAGTTTAAGTTTTAAGAGGAAATTTTAGTTTTTCGATGCAATAAAGTATCATGGAACTGAAATTATGAAAGGAAAGCAATGACTGCAAGGCTTCACAATTACCTTTCTCTGGAGGCCATTCTGCCTTCCTGAAGAATATAATAAATGTTGTATTACTTCCCACCACAGGTGTTTTCAGAAGTGGTTGCTCCTCGGTGTTTAGTGAAGTAAAATGAAATAAAGTAAATGTAAAGTGATACTCTTGACTTCTGTCATGGTTTGACACTGGCTAAAACCCAGGCACCCATGAAAAAAACTATTCACTAATTCTCCTCAGCTATAGTTGATCAGAGGAGGGGGAAAGAAAAACTGAAGTGCTCATGAGTTGATATAAGGATCAGGAAAAAATACTATAGGCAAAACAGGCTTAAACTTAAAGGATATAGAGAAAAAAAAAAAACTATTAACAGAATTAAAGGGGATAATGAGAACTAAAATAAACCTTTAGAACACCATTTCCCCCCCTCCAGCCCCTCCCTCCTTCCCACCGACAGGGCAGGGAGACGGTGTGGGAGTTTTGGTCAGTTTTTCACTTGAAGTCTTTCTTCAGTTTGCTTAGGGAGAGTAGTTTCTTCTGCTTTGCCATGGGGTCTTTCCCACAGGAGACAGTTCTCTCTGAACTTCCCCAGTGGGGTTTTAATTTTTCATGAGTAGCAGTCCTGCCTGACCTGCTGTAGCAGGAGTCCCTCCCACGGGCAAAACAGTCTTCCCAAAACTGCATGGTGTGGATCATTTTAGTTCATGGGTGTCGGTTTTTTAAGGATAAGCTGCTCTAGTTTGGAAGCAAGGGCTCTCTTTGTCTCTGGAAGCAAGGGTGTTCTCTCTCTGTTTCCCACTAGATTGCACCTTTTCAGTATCCACCCGCTCCAGCGTAAGCACCTTTTCTCACGGGCTGTGAGGGGATCTCTGCATCCCCCCCATGCACTCTGTGTTCAAGTTGTCCCCATTATGCATGGTTTTGGTCTTCCCTTCTTAGTTTTGACAGGCCTAACTCATACCTTCTGCATTAACTCATACCTCTGGAATCTGATCCTTAAGACTCCCTTACTCTGTGAAAGCATTAATGTTTATTGGTAGTCAGTTGTATCCAGCATAATTCCTCAAAAATCGCCCACCCCAAAAGCACAGGTATTGCAACTTCAGTCCCTTGTAAAGAATGTGATTACTTGTGAAGGTATGATAGCCAGAAAACTGTATTTTTTTATAGAAAGTGGCTGCAATTGCCTGTACATAGATTCTGAAGTGACCCTATTCTGTTATTTTTATACACCCTCTTTTCCTTTTTCCAAAAGTAGTTGGAAATAGTGTCAGCTACCAAGGCAGTAGAAAACATCAATAACTACTTTACCTATCTCCTTGTCTCAGTGACTTGTGACAGAGGACTTGGGAGCCACTTAGTTGATACCCTAATGGAGATACCTGTTAAAAATACAGTGTCATCTGGTTGGTAGATAAAGAAGATAAAAAAGGAAGGTACAATGGAAAATATTACAGAAATCAAAATGCCTCCAAGAATACACATGAACTGAGGCAATAAGGGATGAAACTGAAATTTTTCAGCAAGTCCTTGTCAGTTAGAGACTTGAATGCTTGACTGCAGTGCTGGTGTCACAGTTCTTCCAATTTTTTTTTCTGTTTTCATTCTGCTTACAAGTGAACTTCTGATGGTGTTCTTCCTCTCATTCATCTCTTTTTTTATTAGACTGGAAAAATATCTGTAAAAATAGGGGAAAAGAGAAGTTAATTCAGCTAGTTTTGAACCTGACATTTTAAGAGAGAGCTACATGATGAAGACAGAGGTAGCAGGGAGGCGATGTTACTGTTACATTAGTCAGGGTCTCCAGAGTGTGAATGACTCTGTTTTCTCCTCATCAGATCCCCAAAGCTGGGAGTATTATTTTGAGGAAATAATGTAAGGGAAATAACATCCATTCCTGTCCCAAATATCTACCATTCAGTTTTCAAGAGTAAGGCCTTTGTGTTGCTTGCTGGTCCTCTTGTCCGAACTGGACCTACATAGACATAAGATCCAGCAGACTCATTACTCTCTACACAGAAGTTCTGAAAGAAACCAAGGAATTTTCTTGAGATGATCATCTGTTAGCTCTGAAAATTGGACATTTTCTCTCGGTCTCCAAGCTTTTGTCTTTTATTTCCAATGATGGCTGTTGTCCCTTTTCTTCCTGTTCAACTCTCATTCCTTCAATTTTTCAGCCATCCATCTCCTATTTCTTTGCTTTCCTCCTTTTTCATTCCCTTCTGCCAAAGTTTATATTTAATTTTTTTTTCTTCCTCCGCTCAGTTTCCTATTCCCCACTTGCCTTTCTTCTGAAACTCATTCATTTAAAGAGCCTTTAAAGAAAGTTTAAATGAATATGTTATAAACGAAATAAAATGTATGTAGATACAACAAATAGGATATTCTTGCAGATTTCTCCATTTAATTTGGACTAATGTATTTTCTTTTTCCCAGTGTTTAGTTAACTCATGATCAATCTGGATCTGAAGTTCTGTCTCAGAATTTGAGTCTGAAATCAGTGATATAAGGAGGTCAAAGTTCAAAATTGTGTGCAGTGCTGATCGAAATGATAAAATTCAAGATTCCTGTTTTCAATGACTGACAGCTGACATAGATTCGGTATGGGATTATTGTGTCAAACGGGCTATGTTTTTGCAGTTCTGCATGAGGCTTGCAGCACAACTAGGGGTCTGGCTGAATCCAGGGTAATGTCAACCATGGAGCAGTGCAGTTACATTCCTGCCTTTACATTTGGGTACCTTATTCTTATTAGATGTGGTTGGAAAATGGAACATTTTCTTTTTTTATTTTACTTCTTTTATTATTTCTTTTTTTTTTTTTTTTAGATGTTAAAGTTCTAGAAATAAGAATTTGAGAGAAAATGAAAGAAAGTTGAGCCGTTATTTGAGAAATTGAATGAAGGATAAATGCAGTTTTTCAGATCTTGCCACATAAGAAAGGGTCGAGGTCTTGCCTGTTTTTAGACTGGCTGCAATAGTGGCCAGCAACAAGTGCACAAGAAGTCTTTGTGGGAAAAATCCGTTCAAGTATACAAACTGGTTCAGACATGGTACAGTATTATTAGCATAACATTTAGAAGTTATTTTTTATTTGTACTTTGCTATTTTTTCTAATTATGGGCACTTATTTAGTTAATGAAAAAATGAAGCTGCATACAAAAAATCAGCTTGTTCTAATTTTGCTGATATGATGCACATTTTACAGCTATATTTCTTGACTGCAGCAAAACTGATATATGTATTGTAGGAGTCTCTATTTGATTACCAAATCCCAGTCAGGCAGAGTCAGGTCACAAACGTCCAATGGACAGATATGTGTGGGTTTTTCAATCAAATCTGATGGAAATTAATTTGAGGCTAACATTTCCCTTTGAGATGCTTTCTGTGTGTGCTTGTGCACATGATACAAGCTTTTTCATGCTGGAAGCTCTTAAAGAGTACCTTCATTTTAAGGGAATAGCTTTTCCCCTGCTGAATAGTAATAGGATTTGATATTATATAGGACAAGATCTTTGAAACTTTGGTTATCAGAACACAGAAAATACTTTCATGTAAACAGGTTAAAGACATAACATTCTTTTTTTCTGACTTTGAAGACATTTATCTTGTGGCTTTATCCTGCTTCAGATATTTAATTTTAGTTCTGTAGCATCAAATGTGAGGGTTATTGCTATTGTTTTCTTTGATGTCTCAATAACAGGTGCTTATTGGATTGGGCCAAAACAGCAAAAAAGGCAGAAGCTGATCTGAATCCTTAGCATGTGATACTGCTAAGGGAACAGCTCTGCAAATGAGTGAGAAGGCAGCCCCTCTGTGAAAAAGTGTGGCACAGAAGATGGCTCTATGAAACTTGGGAGCAGAACACTTTATCCCATCTACAAAGATTCCTAAAGGGTGGAGCTTGTGGCATCTCTTTTCAGCTCAACAAATGGTTCTCCACCAGAACCTAGAGAAACTGTTATGCTAGATATTTTCTATGTGAGGAATGGAAGGGGAATGGGGAAAAGACATCCAAGAAACAACCTACAAGGAATTTAAGTAAATAATTTTGTATGTTTTTGACTGCAAGGGTGTAAAATCTGGTCTTAGTCTCAAGTTGTTGCATATGGAATAAATACTAGTTTAAGTATTCAGTCAGTGTCTGAAATTGTCCCAAATGTCCCTTTGAAGGCTTACAATGCTTTTACCATGGTTCAGAGAAGCATCTCTAACAATTGTAAAATCTTCCTGAAATAAACACGGAGGGCGGTTAATGCTAGCTCAGGGAATCTACAGTCTTTAAGTGATCTGCTGCCCTTGATATGTGAGGGAAGCTGTACTGATATTAAGGGCCATTGGAAAAATTGCAGTTCCTGTAAGACTGCTGAGAGGTAGTTTAGGTTCTGAATGTTTGGAAAGGGAATTAATGCATTTTTTTATATCACACATATTTCATATTCTTATAAACCCTAATGATTTTATGTAATGGTAATTCTATGGTGTAAATTCTTATCATTCTTCTTTTAGTATTTTCATGTCAAGTACTGAAGAATTGTACATTAAAACTGGCACAAAAAACTTATTGAAAATAAGAGTAGTGCATCTTAAAAATCATAGTCCATAAATTGGGAGCGGAAAAAGAGAACTACTCTGAATTTTTGGATTCTTCCAATTTTACTATGCTATGGCTAGCAGCATCAACTGCTTATACTCATTTGTTTCCACCCAAATACACCTATTGAGTTCTTAGAACCCCATTTTTGAGAAATAATTCTATTTTGTGTATAAAGAAGCTTTAGGGAATTAAGTTACAGAGCAAGGACATAAAGGTCTTCCAGGAGCAGGAGCATGTGAAGATAGAACTCATTAAAATCACAGCATGATATGACTTATATGAGTCACACAAATAAATAATCTAGAAGTGTATGGACTTTATGCATGTTTTACTTTATATTGAAAACCAGTGTAGTTTAAGCACCCAGGGATACTATAGGCATTTGCTCCACTAAAGATGCTGAAAGCACTAAACAAGTACTGACCTGCACAAAACCATTTACATTTGATACGTTGATATAGCCTGTGGCATACAATATTAATAATAGTTCTTATTTTTACACTCTGTCCAACTTAATGCAAATCATTTGAAACTTTTTGAATACAAAATGCTTTGCACATGCACATGTCCCATGAACATGGGACTTAGTCTGTTTCTTTGTAGTCTCAGGAGATGGAAGTCAATATAGCTTTGTATACTTTGAGAATGCTTTCTTGATTCATACTAGTTCAGAATTTTGTTGAAAATCACTTTCATTTACTCAATATTCCGTTTTAAATGCTTTCTATAGCTTCATATGTTGATACAATGTAGTTTCATCCTAGTCCATTTTTTTCAGAAGTGCCTGGTTTTTGTCATCCTTTCCCTCTTCTTAAAGGCTTTTGTCCATTCACTGGTTAAATCCATTCATCCTTGAAAATTATCAGTGTTCTCCCTATCCAGAGGACTACGCTCTCCACCTCTTCATTACTGGACTGCATTGTACCATTATCTTAACTTGTTCTCTTCATGGCTGCTGGCACCTATTTTATTTCATGCAGTGAATCTCCCATTATAGGCTCATTAGCATCCATGTCAAGACAATGTGAAAAGTCCTCCTCTTTCAATACTGATGAATACAAACAAGTAGAGAATAGAAGACATGAGCAATCTTTATCATTTCACTGCCACATTAATACCTCTAATTGACAGGGTAATTAAACCCCAAAGATATCCCAAGAAAGCAGCCTGGGTAGCTGTGATCATGCCATGTAAGCAATATAGAACACATTCTATAAAATAGGATCAAAATGGTTTCTGTGCATTTTGCATCCAAAGCAGCTGTCCTGATGATTCACTTCCTATTACATCCTATTTAATATGCTTTGAGCATGTCATAATCAATTAAAAACAGTTTTCATTTCAGGTAACAGTTTTGGAATTTTGAAACTGGGAATAGCTTCCTTTGGACAAAGACTCCTAAGGACTCTACTCTGTAGGACCCCTGTCATTCATTCACCTATCTCTTCTCAGGTTTGTTACAGTTCAGGGTCAGGCCTCTGCGGAGACCCTGGGGGGCATCCCCTGAGCTGGGGAGACACAAGAAGCTTCCCTCAAAAAGCCAGTAAGACCCCACTGGCTCCTTCCCCTGTTCCTATGTCTACTGCTGTGTCCCTGAGCCACTCTCTCCCTTTTCCCTGATTGGCCTATATCTTTGTACTGCCCTAGGGTCACCCCCAGGCCCCTCGGGAGAGAGAAACCGAGACCCTCCATGTGTGTGCGCCTTGGACCTGACCCCAGCACTGGCCATTAACTCTTCTCAGAGAATGTGAGAAAGACCTGTCTACTCCTCCCACAGGCTGGCCCTGCCTTCCAGAAGATGCCCAAGCCCTATTCTGCCCTACCTGGAGTCATCTCTGGGGCTTCTGAGTCTGGCCACATGCCACCAGTCTGATCAACTTCAGGGGCACAAATCACTGGCCGGGCACCAGTGGATATTCCAAAGCACTGGGATCCTGTCAACATCTCAGCATCTCATTTCTTATGGCTGCTGCCCCTGGATTCAGAGGGGATGAAGACAGAGTGCTCTGCAGTGCTCCTCAAGTGTTCTTCCAGAAGGCATTTCCTTGGTCTTACAACTTGGCTTGGTGCTCCTTCTCATCTTCTGAGAAGCTGAGGTCTGTTCCCTGAAGTCTGAAGCAGGATTTCCATCTATCCAATGGGCTTTGAGCATGGTCATGCTAGGAGCTGGCCTTGCAGCAGATAATCTTCAGCAACCTCATTCAGCCTCCCTCAGCCCCCACCAAGTAATTACAGTAGCTCCTTAAAGACTTCATCTTGGATGTCTTCAAGTTGACCCTGTGCCAGCTCTGTGATGGGACATAGGAGTCTCCATGTGCAACCCCACTCACTGCAGCCCTGCCCACCACACCTCTGTCCAGTGTTCTTCATAGAAACATTGAACCATAGAATAGTTAAGGTTGGGAAAGACCTTTAAGATCATCAAGTCTGGCCATCAACCCAGCGCCACCACCATGTTCCCCATTAAACCATGTCCTCATGTGTCATGTCCATGTGGTTGTTGAGCACTTCCAGGGATGGTGTCATCTCCACTCTATTGAACAACTTGTTCCAATGTTTTAAAACCATTTCAGTGCAAAAAAGTTTCCTAATATTTAATCTAAACGTCCCCTGGTGCTACTTGAGGTGATTTTCTCTCATCCTGTTACTTGTTAATTGGGAGAAGAGATTGACCCTCACCTGTCTATAACCTCCTTTCAGGTAGTTGTAGAGAGGGATTAAGTCCCCCTGAACTTCCTTACTCCAGGCTAAGCAACTCCAGCTCCCTCAGCTGCTCCTTATAAGTCTTGTGTTCCAAACCCTTCACCAGCTTTGTTGACCTTCTCTGGACTTGCTCCACTGCCTCAATATCTTGTAGTGAGAGGCCCAAAACTGAACACAGTATTAGGCCTTCAGAGGAAGGCCTTTGGAGTGCTGGCCCTGAGGCTGTCCCTGTGTCCGTGAGTCGGCCCTTGTCCTTGGTGGCTATATACTAGACACTGTTTCCAGGTATTCAAGATGTATCCTCCTCTGCTTGGCTTCTAAGGACCAATCTTGTGCTGTTACTCCTCTCTCAGGCCATGGGAGAATTCAACCCTGCAGCCCAGAGACCAACCCTATCAGCCATTTCCTTCTGTGCCAGAGCTAATGTCTTTGAAGTCCCACAGTAAGGAAGACCAGGGACTTGATCTGTCTGGTTACAAACTCTTTTCCTGGGGCATGACTGGGCTGATTTCAGCAGCTGCAGGCCAGGGAAAAGCCAAAGTGTAGCCAGAGCCATAGGCTGAGATGGACCAATGCCATAAGACCACTAGGGAAACAGACACTTTGAAAAACAAGTGAACAGAGGTGACTGGTGTGATGAAAAGGTTGGTCATTTTTAGACCTTGAACATTTTGATCTCTGCCCAAAGCACAGTCAGGCAAACATGACTTCCAAACTGTGAGAATGGCTCATTGTTGCTGCTGTAGTCAAATTTGCTTGTCTCACTGAAGCTAAAATGGGCATCTTCTCTGTTGAACACTGTAGCAGGGCATCTCAACCCCCCTCCCTGTGCTCTGCCTGCCTGCCTGCCCCCCCCCCCCCCCCCCCCCCGCCGCCTTCCCCTTCATCCCCGCAAGAGCTTATCTGTTGCTCGTTAGCTGGTGAAATAACTCAGGGTATCTCGCCCCTCACATGAGCTTCACATGAGCTTGCTAATTGGTGAAATAACTTAATCAGGAGAACTTGTCCTATAATGAGTTTTTTTGGCACCATGGGAGTAATGCTTTCATCTCATCTTGCTGTGGAAGTGAGATGTGGAGAGATAAGCTGGAATTTTTGACTGACAGACACTTCATTTAAAAAATTATAAAAATTACATCAAACTTTCACAAAGCAGGTCTTCTGCAGGTTCCCTGGAAATGTGTGGGGCTTTATCCCCAAACCTGGGATGACCACTTTGAGGTTACTCCCTTGAGGGTTCAGTGAAAGGATTCTGTGTACAGTCTTGTTGATTTGGTGGTAAGTTACATTGAGTCCTAATCAATACTATTTCTTTGGTAGCTTTAATATTGGTGCCTTAATGTCATGCACTGTTTTATATAATCTGCTAATAGTTATTTTGTTTTATAATGTGTAGTAAGTAACTCTGTTTAAAGCCTTTTGTCTGCTATCTCCTGTTTATTCAATAAATAACTCATTTTATAATAGACCAGGTCTGCCATCCTTAGAATGTGTGGGCTGAGGCAATTCTAGGTCTGGCCCATCTAAATTTAAGCTGCTTCCAAAAATCTGAGGCTAAGGCAGGGCTTGTCTGAAACTCCCATTTGATCAATACCAACACATCCATTGGCTGGGTTTATATGAGATACAAAGCACACTTCAGTAATGGCATAAAACTTTTAGAGCACTTTTCTCATGATGCCTAAAGATTTTTAGCTTTTTTCATATATTTGTTGCTTTATAGATTTTTTTATATATAGTTGTATACTTTCTGTTATTTTCCTGCCCTCTCTCACATTTCAGAACAATAAGCTAATAATTTTTAACACATTGAAATTCTGTTTATTCTTATTCTTAAGAAGATAATTTCTGGCATAGACATCTTGTTTTTCACCAGAATTTGAGAGATGCAACAAGATATAGGGCAAAGAACCTCCAGGACCAACTCCAAGGGGCAGAGCCAAGGGTGAGTTACTGAGGCAACTGATCTCCTATTGGGTGTACCTGCTAGATATACTAATTATTTAATCTTATAAAAATTGTAAAAATCCTGTATCACTTGTGTGTGTAGCCATATTTGTACACTGAAAGCTTTCATTAAAGAATTGCTTTTTATCTTACCGCTCTTAATATTGTTTGGAAAGTTTTTATTTTTTGATTCTAAGCAACACTCACTTTAACCTTTCTGAGAGATATTTGCCTGCGTCTATATGTGGGAAGATGTTCTTACCTAAAGCCCTGTCAAGTCTCATTTTTCTTTAAGATTTAGTAGTTGGAGTACTAAAAGTTTAAGCGAGGTATGATTATTGTAATTTTGTATTGTCATTTTATTGTGCCAAAATTGGTGTTTACCTTCAGACTGTGTGAATAAGGGCATTTATACCAAAGACAGTCGTTTGGTTGTGGTGATGCCAGAGATGAAAGAGAGAGTTTTTGTTCCCTCTGCATGAACTTTGCAGGGATGTAAAGAGCATGTGTGGCTTCACCACCATTCCTCACCAATGCATCAAGGGACACTTCCTAGGGCACTGTTTATGGTGAGGTCGTGTTTTTAGAAAAAGGTCACAAATGTTTTTGTGTTCTTTGCTATATTTTTCCTTGCACTTCAATAACTCTTTTCATCCTTTGGTCTTCATTCTTGATCCCTTTCTTGGAGATGGTCATAACCCTATCTGTCTTTGTATTGCTCCTCCCAGTCATCATTTTTCTTCTTTAGG
Organism: Calcarius lapponicus; assembly: GCA_039654755.1. Classification (NCBI taxonomy): domain Eukaryota; kingdom Metazoa; phylum Chordata; class Aves; order Passeriformes; family Fringillidae; genus Calcarius; species Calcarius lapponicus. The sequence continues at coordinate 62,659,042 of CM077464.1, forward strand.
CACTCCATTCCCAGAAATAACCATCTTAATTTTTGTCTGCACTCATTACAGATGGAATCTGTCTCTTTAGAACATGAGGAATGGGAAATATCCATAGGGGTACAGGTGAGCTCTCACCAGGGCTTTACGCAATGGTTGCTTTTCTTGTCTGACACACAGGAATGCTTTTTCCTGCATCCCATTCATTACTTATAGTCACCCCATGATCTACTCATGCCTCCCAGAGCATTTGCCTCCTCCTATGTCTTCAGACTGGACCAGAAACTTGTGTCACTCCACCTGACATGGTGGTACCTATTTCTACCCTGCAGTTCCTCATGCAAGGAGTGTTGATTGATGCAGGGAATGTCTCTTCTGTCAGAGCTTCATCTGGTGGGGAGGATGGAGGCTGTAGAACTATACCATGAGATAGAACTTTTCTTCCTCATGGGGGGCCATGAAATCCAGAATATGAGGTGGACAAGGAAACCTAAGTTCTCGAACAATGTTTTTTTGCAATCTGAATTCGAAAGGCCTGACCATGAACTTCCCTGTTTCCTGTACTTGATGACAGCAAAGCATGAAGGGTGGAGCCCCCTTAATACATCTCTCAGGCTCCACCAGTGAGTAACCTGCTGAAGCCCAGCTCCAGAGTCACAACCTGTCCTGGTTTAGGACAAATTAGGGGAAATCTCCAAAAGGGAGCCCCCTAAAAAAAAAACCTCCAACCACCCCTCCCCCAATACCGGGTTCGGGAAGGAATTTCTCGGAGGAGCAAAGTGGAAAACAAAACCTATTTATTGATAAATAACAAAAGAACACTCCCCAACACAAGAAAAGAAAAGAAACCAGGCAGTGTCGTGGAGGGCGCTGAGCTTCTCTCGCAGACTCCGGGGGTCCTGGACGTCCCAGGTCAGGTCCGGAGCCGGTCCAGTATCTTCAGGGGAGGGTAAGAAAGAGGGAACGAAAGAAAAACAGAAAAAAACAGCGCAGAAAGCAGAAAGCAGCAAGCCAAGCAAGCAAGCAAGCAAGCCAGCAAGCAAGCAAGCAGCCAAAAGCCAAAAACCAAAGGTGCCCGGTCACCCTTCACCCCTCCCTCCCCGCCCCGCGGCAGGACGGCCTGGTGGGGGGGGGAGAGGCGCAGCTGCCAGACACAACACACGATATTGGGATAAAGGCTGCTGTCACTCCACGACACTCCACCCCTTATCCCATATCGTGAACATACAATAAAAAACTTTCATTTCACTTACTCACACCTTTGACACTTATGCATTCCTCTCATCTTACTTGCTCAGACCTTTGACACTTACAGTTTCCTTCTGTCCCACATTCAACAAACAATGACATTCATATGTGAGTCTCATCCCACAATCAGGTCTCCCTGAGGCACACACCGTGTTGTTCCATCTTTCTGCATTATCCACCACGTATAACCTGGTCCTTGAGCAAAGACAATCCCACGGATGGGTTTGTCTGTACTCGAGGCAGGGTTGATCCATACTGTCTTTCCCAACAAACCTCTGACATGGGCCACTGGGGCTTTATCCCCATCTACTATATTAAGGAGCTCAGACTGAGCAGGACCCGCTCGGTTGGTGGAACCTCGAGTGTTAACTAACCAGGTAGCCTTTGCCAAATGCTGCTCCCAGTTTTTTAAAGACCCCCCACCCAATGCTTTTAAGGTGGTTTTTAACAATCCATTGTACCTTTCCACTTTCCCTGCAGCTGGTGCATGATAGGGGATATGGTACACCCACTCGATGCCATGTTCCCTAGCCCAAGTATTAATAAGATTGTTTTTAAAATGAGTTCCGTTATCCGACTCAATTCTCTCGGGAGTACCGTGCCTCCAAAGGACCTGCTTTTCAAGGCCTAAGATAGTGTTACGGGCTGTAGCATGAGACACAGGGTAGGTTTCCAACCATCCCGTGGTGGCTTCTACCATGGTTAATACATAGCGCTTGCCCTGGCGGGTTTGAGGCAGTGTGATGTAGTCAATCTGCCAGGCCTCCCCATACTTGTACTTAGACCACCGCCCCCCATACCAGAGGGGCTTCACCCGCTTGGCCTGCTTAATGGCAGCGCACGTCTCACAGTCACGAATAACCTGAGAGACACTGTCCATGGTTAGATCCACCCCTCGGTCTCGTGCCCACTTATAGGTGGCATCTCTACCCTGGTGGCCTGAGGCATCATGGGCCCATCGTGCTAAGAATAACTCTCCCTTATGCTCCCAGTCGAGATCTATCTTCAACTCCCCTATCTTTGCAGCCTGATGTACTTGCTGGTTGTTTTGCTGCTCTTCATTAGCTCTACTTCTGGGGACATGGGCATCTACATGGCGAACCTTCACAGGTAACTTCTCTAACCGAGTAGCGATATCTTTCCACTCTTCCGCAGCCCAAATTGGTTTTCCTCTACGCTGCCAGTTCGCCTCTTTCCATCTCTTCAGCCATCCCCATAGAGCGTTGGCTACCATCCAAGAATCGGTATACAAATAGAGCCTTGGCCACTTCTCTCTCTCCGCAATACCTAGGGCCAGTTGAATAGCTTTGATTTCGGCAAACTGACTGGATTCACCCTCTCCTTCAGTAGCCTCTGCAACCCGTCGAGTGGGACTCCATACAGCTGCTTTCCACCTCCGTTTCATCCCTATGACGCGACAAGAACCATCGGTGAATAGAGCATAACGTGTTTCCTCTGCTGGCAACTGATTGTATGGCGGAGCTTCCTCAACCCGGGTCAATGGCTCTTGTTCCTCATCCGCGACGCTAAAGCTTTCACCTTCGGGCCAATTTGTAATTATTTCCAGAATCCCAGGCCGATTTAACTTCCCAATTCGAGCGCGCTGCGTGATGAGGGCAATCCACTTACTCCAAGTAGCACTGGTGGCATGGTGGGTAGAGGGAACCTTTCCTCTGAACATCCATCCCAGCACCGGTAGTCGGGGTGCCAGAAGGAGTTGTGCCTCTGTACCAATCACCTCCGAAGCGGCTTGGACTCCTTCATAGGCAGCCAAGATTTCCTTTTCTGTTGGAGTATAGTTATCTTCAGACCCCCTGTAGCTCCGACTCCAAAATCCCAATGGTCGGCCTCGGGTCTCGCCAGGCAGCTTTTGCCAAAGGCTCCAGGATAGACCATGGCTCCCGGCTGCAGAGTAGAGTACATTCTTCACATCTGGTCCCGTCCTGACTGGACCAAGGGCTACAGCATGAGCGATCTCCTGCTTGATCTGGACGAAAGCTTGCTGCTGCTCAGGGCCCCAGTGGAAGTCATTCTTCTTGCGGGTAACCAGATAAAGGGGTCTCACAATCTGACTATACTCAGGGATATGCATCCTCCAGAAACCTATAGCACCTAAGAAAGCTTGTGTTTCTTTCTTATCAGTTGGTGGGGACATAGCAGTGATTTTGTTAATAACATCCGCAGGAATCTGACGCCGTCCGTCTTGCCACTTCACCCCCAAGAACTGGATTTCTCGGGCAGGTCCCTTGACTTTGCTCTTCTTAATGGCAAATCCGGCTTTCAGGAGAATATGAATGATCTTCTCTCCTTTCTTGAACACTTCTATTGCCGTGTTCCCCCAAACAATGATATCATCAATATATTGTAAATGTTCTGGAGCCTCACCCTCTTCTAATGCAGCCTGGATCAGTCCATGACAAATGGTAGGACTGTGTTTCCACCCCTGGGGCAGTCGGTTCCAGGTGTACTGCACTCCTCTCCATGTAAAAGCAAACTGAGGCCTGCATTCTGCTGCCAGAGGAATGGAGAAAAACGCGTTAGCAATATCGATGGTTGCGTACCACGTTGCTGCCTTGGACTCCAGCTCGTACTGCAGTTCCAGTATGTCCGGTACAGCCGCACTCAGTGGTGGAGTCACTTCATTCAAGGCACGATAGTCCACAGTCAATCTCCATTCTCCGTCAGATTTTCGCACAGGCCAAATGGGGCTGTTAAAAGGTGAGTGGGTTTTACTGACCACCCCTTGGATCTCCAGCTCTCGGATCATCTTGTGGATGGGGATCACGGCATCTCGATTCGTCCGGTACTGCCTGCGGTGCACTGTTGAGGTGGCAATTGGCACTCGTTGCTCCTCTACCTTCAAGAGTCCTACTGCAGATGGGTTCTCTGATAGTCCAGATAAGGTATTCAATTGTTTAATACCCTCTATCTCCACTGCAGCTATTCCAAAAGCCCACCTGAATCCCTTAGGATCTTTGTAATAGCCATTCCGGAGGAAGTCTATGCCCAAAATACATGGAGCCTCTGGACCAGTCACAATCGGATGTTCCTGCCACTCCTTCCCAGTCAAGCTCACCTCAGCTTCCAACAACGTCAGCTGTTGTGATCCTCCCGTCACTCCAGCAATGGAAACAGGTTCTGTCCCCACGTGTTCCGATGGCATTAAGGTACACTGTGATCCAGTGTCAACCAATGCTTCATAGTCTCGTGGCTCTGATGTGCCAGGCCATCTGACCCACACCTTCCAAAAAATCCGGTTTTCCCGTGCCTCTTCCTGGCTAGAGGCAGGGCCCCTCTAAGCCAGATTGTCCTTCTTTCCTTGGGCGTATGCCTTAGAAGTTCCTTCAAGGGGATCGGACAGGTCATCGTCATCATCGTACTTAACATCTCGGCTACGAGCAACCGGAGCTGCTCTCTTTTTGGTGATACTTTCTCTTTCTTTCAAATCACGCACCCGTCGTGCCAAAGCAGAGGTGGGTTTTCCATCCCATCTCCTCATGTCTTCTCCAGACTCACGCAGAAAAACCCATAACTCAGCCCGTGGGGTGTACCTTCTCTCCCCATCAAAGGAGCGCCAGCGTTGGATACCAGGGCTTCTAATTTGTACAGCCGAGATTTGAATAAGGTCCTCCTTAATCTCTTCCCGGAGTTTCTTATGATTCTCCTCTATTTTGTCCTCAAGTTTCTGCAGTCGGGTTTCCACTGCTGCAATTCTGGCATGAGTTGGGCCATGCACAGCATCTGCATACGCTCGAAGCTTCTTCGCCATATCAAGCACAGTCTCATATGTATCATCCCGCTTCATTATTGCTAGGGCAGAAGCGTATTCAGGTGGCCCAAGTCGTACAAGTTTTCTCCACATTACAGGTGTGCATGGTACCAGGTCCGGATTCCTAGTTGTTATGTCATCTGAGAAAATGAGCTCTGCCACCGCCATCTCTCTCAGGCGTTGGATCCCCTGTTCTATGGTCTTCCACCGTGTCTGCTGCATATAGAGATCATCTGCACATAAATATCTTTGTGCCACACTCTCCAGGACCCGTTCCCAGAGGCTGTGAGGGCTAGCCCTGCTCATCATACCTTGATCGATGGCAGGATCATGCGACAGGGATCCCAAATGCCTCACTTCAGTACCATCCAAAATCGTAACCTCCCCTGCAGCATCCCAAAGGCGGACTAACCAACTAATTATAGATTCATCAGGTTGTCGTCTGTAATCCTTTCTTAGGCCTCTGAGGTCCTTCAGAGAAAAGGAGTCAACATTGGCTCCAGAATCTGTGCCCCTTGATGTGGCCTCTGATTTTGGTGAGGGTCCTTCTCCTGCATCATCATCATCATCCTCCACCTTTCGATCGGTCTTCCCTTTACACTTTCCACCTCTTGTATTAGCTGCAACAGCCATGGGTTGAGGCTTGTTGTCTGATTCAGCTGCTAGCCTGGAGCCTGGGATGTTAGCTGCAGCCTGGGTCACTGGGATAGTAACTACCTTATCTCCCTGTTCCCTTTCTGCTATCTGCCGCTCCACAGTATCTAGCAGAGTACGGTAAACAAATGCCAAGGCCCAGCTCACTGCAGTAATCCTTTCCTCCTTAGTATTACCATGGCACTTCTCCCTCAAATACTTTGCCACCTCGACTGGGTTCTGAATTTGATCGGATGGGAAGTCCCAGTCTATAGGATCAGAAAATTCCTTTAAAGTCTGGCCCATATCCTCCCATTTCCCACTCCAGTCAAGATTTTTCCTGCTTTGTTTTACTCCTGAATCAGGAGTCTCTCTAACCACTCTAGAAATCTCAGCTTTCATTTTATATACACTCCAGACAGTATAGAAAAGGCTTAATAAATTAAATGCCAGAAAGATGGTTTCTTTTAAACTCAGGGGAAATTCAATATTTTCTAATAGTGATGTCAACAATTCGGAGGAGAGGAAGGAAGACAAAGGCTGAAAAGCCCCTTCCCCTTCTTCTCCCCAAACAAACTGAGTACACAGCCATAACAACAATCCATACATTCCTGAAACAAAATCCAGCATTTTTATAAACCAAATTATCACACATAAGACCAGCCCAATGACTATTCTGGTTAGTACCCCCTGCTTACGAAAGCTACTTATTAGGAATAACACCAGAGCTATTTTTGGGTAAGGAAATAACCCTAGGGACCACAAAGGTATTAAAACTTCAAAAACCCCTAGGGACCAGAAATACCGGCAGGCTTTCACCCCAAATAACATTATGAATTACTAATATGCCCACAAAACAACCAAACCAAAATATTACTGTTATAGGTTTTTTTTTCCACTGTCTTTGGCCTCCGTTTCCCGGCCAATGCACCAAATAAATTTACTGTCCTGGTTTAGGACAAATTAGGGGAAATCTCCAAAAGGGAGCCCCCTAAAAAAAAAACCTCCAACCACCCCTCCCCCAATACCGGGTTCGGGAAGGAATTTCTCGGAGGAGCAAAGTGGAAAACAAAACCTATTTATTGATAAATAACAAAAGAACACTCCCCAACACAAGAAAAGAAAAGAAACCAGGCAGTGTCGTGGAGGGCGCTGAGCTTCTCTCGCAGACTCCGGGGGTCCTGGACGTCCCAGGTCAGGTCCGGAGCCGGTCCAGTATCTTCAGGGGAGGGTAAGAAAGAGGGAACGAAAGAAAAACAGAAAAAAACAGCGCAGAAAGCAGAAAGCAGCAAGCCAAGCAAGCAAGCAAGCAAGCCAGCAAGCAAGCAAGCAGCCAAAAGCCAAAAACCAAAGGTGCCCGGTCACCCTTCACCCCTCCCTCCCCGCCCCGCGGCAGGACGGCCTGGTGGGGGGGGGAGAGGCGCAGCTGCCAGACACAACACACGATATTGGGATAAAGGCTGCTGTCACTCCACGACACAACCAGATCCAGCCTCTGCCAGCCAGCTGAGCCATGGACAAGGTGTGTGCGTGGGCTCTGAACCTGGGGCTGGTGGTGTCAGTCCAGCTCCTTTCAGAACTGGTGTCTGCCTCTTAAAAGAGGAAATATTTATGGCTGGCATGAACTGAGTTTCCTTGGGAAGTTTCATGGGAGAAAGTGCTCAGTCCAGGCACTACAAGAGACCAAACCTTGGTGGGTCAGTGAGATGCAGTTCATGTCCCTGCTATCTTTGGGGATACACTTTACTCTCCTGGAGCATGAATAAAGCTTGCTGATGAACTATAAAATGAATTCTGCAGCTACGTAATGAAAAGGAAGGTTGTTGTTGACATGGATAAGGAGGTGGCTGGATAGGTGGGCATCCAACACTAAAAGGCAACTGCCTCTCTTTAGAGGCCATGCATGCCTGGAGGAGAGATGTCAAGAAGGACTGAAGAGTTTGCTTTTTATATGCCCACTTGAAACCATCTGTGATTGTCAGTGTGGTGAAATGACTAATGATATCATCCAGACACAAAGAAACTTATTTTCTTTTTAAATTATTGGATGAAAATATGAAAAACAGTCTTCTAGTACACACATGGTTATGAGTTTGCAAAACTGGTGCAATGAGTGCATAAAGTTGCCAGAACATATCTGTTCACTTGAAGAATCTTTAAATATAGCTGCAGAGAGCTGCCATCCTGGATGGACCACTGTTGGAATATTGGCTCCTAAAGGCTGGAAAAGTACTGAACCCACCTAATCTAAGTTTTTGCACCTGCAAAAACACTGTGTCCTTGGGCATAGCTGTAGTACGATAACAAGTAGTGAAAGAGACATGAGAAAAGAGAGACGTAACCTCTCAGGAATGGGGAAGAGCTGATGTTGTGGGGTGGCCAATAGACTCTTTAGATTACAGAATATTCATGAGCTTATTACTGCTGTAAATAAATATCTGGTGCTCTAATCAATAAACGGAACTTGCTGATCACTCATATTGAGAGCTCGAGTTTCCCTGCATTCCGCAACAGACCACTCAACCTAAGTCATAGCTTGCCTCCAGCCCTGACTCCTGGATGGACCTGGAACCCATGATACAGCCCTGTCTCCAGGCCTGTTTCCAGCTGTATCCCTTGCTAGTCTCCCTGGCGAGCCCCTAGATCTGGCTCATTCTCTCTGTGTATCAGAGGGTCTTTTTGGAACAGGTTACTAGCTGCTGGCTCTGCCTGTCTGGACCAGGGCCTACGGGATGGTGCCCTGTTGATGAAGGCATGGGCCAGGGTCAGCACAGCTCCTCACCTGTGCCAAGGTCAGCAGTGGCTCCTGACTCGTCTGCCTTCAGTGAGCAGCAGGCACTTGCTGCTCCCTGGCAGTCTCCTTGCATAACTTCATCCTCAAACATTTTGCAATTAAGGTATTTCTTAAGCCAAAGGGTGTCAAAGTATTCATCAACCCATCAGCTGATTGCCCTCCATGAACTTATCCTGCCTCACCATGTAAGCTTCTGGTTGACAGATGGCCAAACTGTAGACCACAAACTGATCCTCAGCTGGTGTCTGAGCATAAAAGTCTGGCAAAGAGTCATAAACATCCTAAAGGAAAAATTACAAGCAAAACTTAAATATAGGTTTTTCTATTAACTGCATTTATAATAAATGTCATCACTTACTGACTTTCCCCACGAATAAGCAAATAGCACAATTTACTGATAAATGAAACAAACTCAGGAACAATTAGTATATAGCGCCTCTTTCAGTAGCTCAAACCTATCACATTTTCTCTCCTGATCCTGTGTAATATACAGCAGGATATAAAGTCTGTAACCAAATTTCGTGAACTGACAATCAGAAGAGCAAACATTTCTCACTGAGACATGTCCTAATGTAATGCCAGGAAGTACATCTCTGTATATAGTGTACCTTTATTTGATACAGGAAATATTCAAACATATCTACAGTGCTTGGGGCAAGAGAAGCAGAGGTATATCGGTACATAATTTTATTTGGGCTTTTTTATTTTTTTTCATGGAAGAGAGTCATCTACTTAGGAGTTGGGAATCTGAGGCATATGTAGTGTGTAGGAAATGTGTGCTTTACCTGTCACTACACACCCCTTCTGTCACATCCACCTCCACTCATTTTCTTGTCTCGTATGATGCTGTCATTTTATTGTGTTGTGTTGAAGTGGAAGCAGCACCTATGCAAGATGAGCAATTTACAGCTCAAGTAAATAAAAGCAAATATACCAGTGAACAAGAAGTTAATCATCATCACACACACTGTGAAACCATCTGGTTTTCTCTGTTGGTGTGTGTGCTGGTTTAAAACCCAGCAGGAAAATTAAACCCCACTCAAGCTGCCCCCTTTCCCCCATCCTATTTCAACAGTGGAGAAAACACTAGGAGACATTTTAAGATGAAATCACAATTTACTGAAAAATCGCAATAACTGCAACAATATTGATAAAAGAGGGTACTCAGCTGGACTCCGCTCTGTGCCACCACTGCTCTCTCCCTTTTCTTTTTCTTGGAGCGTCATCTCAGGCTTGCTGGTGCTGTCTTTCAGCACCATACCAGAAACCCCATCACTCAGAGGAACAGGAAAGAGACTGCTGGTGGCAGAAAGGGGCCTGTTCTGCCAGGCTGACCCTGAAACCTGCACATCCTCTCCCCTGAGCTAGGTGAAAGATGACAATCCTTCCATTTCTGGCCTTGGCTTCCTCCTGCTGAAACCATGCCTCTGCCATGATGTGGGTGGTATGGAATTAAACACTGCTAGAAGCTCCACCCTTTTGCTCTATAATCATGACAGTGCAGTAAGAGCATTAACTCTGAAGAGTTACATAGTTATTGATATGACTCATTAATTCCTATTACTCAATTAACAGAAAAATATGCCTTATTTTTTATGTTACTAATGTCCTTGACATGTTCTATATCCTGCTAAAGATTTGGGAAAAGTTTTGGAAAAAGATTATTCCATTCACAGTAAGGATCCTATTTTTGCCCATTCAGATTTTTTATTTGCCTCACTTGAATGATGTTAGTTCACACAAATATGGTCTGTTCTTCACATGGTGTAAATCTCCATTATTGGATATGTATACCCACATGGTGATAATGTCCATTATTATCCATGGTATATCCAATAAGGAGAGGTCTTAAAAAGCACCAGATGCTGCAGAAAACACCATAAGACATGAAGAATGTGGTTTTATTAGAATGCTGGAGTTGGGAATGTACCTGGGAAGTATATTCTTAAACCTTACCCAGTCAATATCACTCTTTCTTGCTAATCCCTCCTCCCTCTCAACATGTTTTTCCTCCACAATTCAATTTCACCTGAGAGGTGTGAGTCCTCTGATTAGCTAGATTCTATCATCCTTGGTGTAATCACCTCTCATCACTTAGCATAGGAGTAGAGGAGGAAGGTGCTGTCTCTTCACTATGTAGTTTACTATGGAGAAAGAATCTCATTCCCATTTCCTAGATTTTTAATTTTATATAAATTCCAGTTGAATCAGAAAACTGAAAGATTTGTTGAACATTTTTCCTTCCTAAAAACACAAAAATAAGTTTTGAATCAAACCAGCTTCTTAGATCTAGAAGGAAAGGGGGGGGGGAATTTATTCTACCTTTCCAAAGATACAAAGTGTTATAGCAAGTCCCTTTTCTCTAAAATAACAAGAAAAAGAAAGTTTTTTGCACATGTTTTCTTTAGAGAGTGAAGGATACGCATTGAGGGAAAGCCATTCCACTGGCTGTACAGAAAGGAGTATAATGTAGATTGTGCCTTGGTCTAGCAATTTAGGCACAGAAACATCTTTTCCTAAATTTCCTTTACTTGATACAGGAAGAGAAGGAAGTGTCATTCTTGAAGTGAGTATGTGCCAGTAGCTTGGTTTTTGAAAAATGGAGCTCGGGGGCAGTGGGAGGAAATCCAGAAATTATACATTAATGAAATCTGGAGGAGGAGAAATTAGAAGTGTCAGAAGTTTTCTTAATAGCAGAATTTCCTCTGAAATATAAAAGTGATTGGCCAAAATGGCCTTGCAGAGGAAGGAACTGTAATCCATTGCTGTCTCTTAATACAAAACAATTATTTTGGAATTAGCAAAATTCAGCAGAAGTTTACTCATACAGAAAACCCACTCACATATCCATGAAAATCAAGATGCAAAATGCCATATAGTGTCTGTTTGGCAGAGATGGATAGAGAGACTGAGAGAGGGAGGAAGAGTCATTGACAGTTTAGAATTTGATTTGTTAATTTTCGAAGAGGGCAAGACTGGGTCCTGTGTGTTTAAGGAGTGAGTAAAGGGCCTGTAGTGTGAAGTACGACAGCTTGCTCTGACAGTGCCCTGCATCTGTCACTCTAGAAAAGAGGAAAAAGAGTCCCCCTAGTGTACCAATGCTGTAAGCAGGAGTGTCTTGCTCAATTCACTAAATCTGCTGCAAGTTCTGCTATGGCATGTAATCAAGTGCCTAAAGGTATTTTAGTAAACCCCGGGGCTCTGTTGATCACAAGGCTTCTAGTTCAGGAAGGAAAGAACAATAGACAGTCATAAATAATGAGCATTTTAAAATGACCATGTGTTTAAACACATTTTAGCTATGAAGTAATTGGGTTTTGCATTGCTGTATAATTCTAAATACTAGGTTTTGCCACCCAGGAAACATATATTCTCCTGGAAAACAGGAAAGAAATTATTTTATACAGTAATACTTTTTTCACAAGTTCTTTGCTGTGTATCTGTGAGGTAAAATCAAGCACATTATTCTATTCAAAAGTACCGTTTTTAAATTATTGTTTCAATTAAACAGGAAAAGTCTATTGCAGTTAAAGGTATTCAGTTTTACACTTTCCCTGGCTGCTAGAAATCCAGTGTCCAACTCAAAACACAGGCATTTTACCACTTTGAATTTGCACTGTCAAATATTAAGTGATAAATCAGCCTCCTCCCTGTGTAAGCCCTCTCTCAATGATTTTAGATTTAGTAATGCAAATCTTTGTAGCAGGTGCTGAAGGGGAATGCATGTAGGAAGGCATAGGTGCCATAGATAGCTGTAACTCCATAACTGTTTTCCTCTCAGGTATGCTGAAGTAGAGCCATGGATAAAAAGTTTCAAAGGAGAACAGAAGGTCTCTGTGGGACATGCAGCACAGCTGGTTAGTAAGCAGTATTTGTCATTCTGTCTTTCAATAATTTTCCTCAAGATGCTCGTGCTAGAGCAAACCTGGCAAGTCAAGTTCCCCTTTGCACCCTGTTCTCCATGTGAGCCTGCCCTGTGGCAAATTAGGCACTATCTTGCTCTCTCACCTTTTTGACTACTGACAGGAGAGCTAAATCACCTTTCCAGCAGCAAACCAAGTGTGTGTTTTCAGGGGAGGGAGTGAGTGGGGAGAGTGGGAGATGTTAGGGAGATAATTCCTCAGAGTAAGTAAAAAGACAAAATGAAACCAAGACATTTCAGGAGACGGCCAGTGGAAGGCCTGAAGGATGAGAAGCAAAGATGAAATAGTGCTCAGGGATCAGCTGTGCAGCCCCTACAGACATGATCAGGTAGATGTGGCTGAGGGAAAAGGTCTCCAGCTCCTCAGAGGTGAGGGCAGGTCCAGCAGTACCACAGGAGGCTCTTGCATCTGCTCAGATTAACAATGGTGCTGTAAATTATGCAGAGGCATTAGCTGCAGGGATGTTGTTTTACATATTAGATAGTAGATTGGCATTTCCTGGAAGTGTAGGTTAATTATGGTAAAAAGAGAGGTAGCATATATCTCACTTTGGGAGGAGGGAGCTCTTGCAGCTCTGCTGGTGTTGTGTGCAAGCCACTGCTTGCTTTGTTGGTATGTAAGGGTGCAGCAGACTTGTGCGCATAAAACACTGTGCTTATTTCTATTCTGCAACAAATGTCTCTGTCAGTGTCTCCGCTAATAAAAATCTCACAGTGCTAATTACCAAGTTCAGTTAAATGAGTTAAAGGAATTTGAAAGGTGTTTGTGCATACCCACTGCAGAAAGGCTTCTCCTGAAGAAAAACTGTAAAATATACATCCTTAACTTTCCTTTCAAATTTATGTGCAGTATTTGATTTTAGCATGTCTGTTTTCCTGGAGACAGCTGAGGCAATCTCCTCTACTCACTCACCCACTTACCAGTTGTACTTTGAATTGCTTGTGATGATATGGATGTTGATTATGGCCTTCACAATACTGCCTGGTTTTTCTGTAGGATTGTCCTGGACAAAGAGATGCAGCAAATTCTCAGCTGACCAGAAGGCAGCCCAAGGTATTAGTTCAGTGTATTTTCTTTCATGAGTAAGAAGCAGATAAGATTTCAGCTCAAATGGTGCATTTTATTTATATTTATAAATGAAATGCATAGCAAATGTTGGAAACATTTCAGGTACTCCTTCCTCCTCCTTCCAGAGGCAATGTTTCATTGTTGATATTGTATATTTTTCTAAAAATGCTTGATTTGAAAACTTTGCTATGCTAAAATATTTTGTTGTCCTAGGAACACTTCTTGGTCCCCATGCATCTACATGTTCTTATTTCTAATTTTTAAAATATGTATCAAAATTTCCTTTCTTAAGTTTTTTCATAGCATTTAAAAAAATAATTGTATTATAAAAACTCAAAAGCTGGATACTTCCTGCCTATCTCACTCCCTCAACATACATTTCATTTGTTCTATACTTCCATGCATATGCACATACATACACATATACATGCATACACATATATATGCACATCCACATGTGCTCCATCACATTCCAAACACTTCTGGATGTTGAATCTTGAAATTCTATGGTAGAAGACTGGCAAGTGCCTACAATTATAATATTGTTGATATTCTCACATTTCATTGACCATAAAAGCTAAGATCAATATTTTCAATACCTTTAAAAATGAAATAATAATGTCAAAATATTGCCAGGAACTTCTTGAAATGAGAAGGGTGTGTTAGGTTAAGCACAGAGACTAGACCGTTTTTTTTTTTCTGCATTTTTGCTTCTGATATCCTTTGGAAAGTGTGTTGTTTGCACTAGTAACTGAAATGCAATTTGAGAAGGATAGAAAGATGTACTAATATTTATAGGAAGCTGTAACACAGCAAAAAGTATATGGGATGTTATTCTACTATATTGCCAGAGGACTGTATTGATCTTCAAAGGGTTAAAGTGCTACGAGGTTACATTAATGTCACCCTTCAGCAATCACTGGCCAATAACGTATCAGCAATCAATGCTGCAGCATGTCGTTCAGGACACTCAGTTTTTGGAGACAAGTGGGTGATATATTTTGACAAGAATAAAAAATAGGCTTGGAAATTCTTGCAAATCTTAACTCAGAGGGGGAGATACATGAAACAAACTGCTTCCATTTGAAAAAAATGGTAATGTTTGCCTTCCTAAGTAACAACATTTTATGTCAGTTCAGTGGAGCAGTGAATGAACCAAAATTCTGCTAACCTTCAAAATGGAAAGGATTCTGTAAGTAGGATTTACATAGTCTGAATATTTAATATTTTGAGTGCTCATCACAGCTCACATAAACTAATACTTAAATATATATTTCCAGTAAAGAAAACATTTGACTTCTGCTGGAGTAAAGCAGTGAGATGTTTTGACTTGTGAGTACAGACACAGGTTTTTCACCTCCTGCTTCTTTTTTTCCTGTTAGAAATTTTTTTTTTCATCGTGTTCTCATAATCTCTGCAACTCCAAAGATGGCAACACAAGCCACTCCACTTTGACACAAAAGAATCTTAAAGAAAAAAAAAAAATCAAGAACTCAAAAAGCTATAAAATAGAAGGATAAAGGGGGGAAACAAAAGTAGAGGCTGCAAGAGGACACAAGGGGTTAAAGTTCTGACCACTGTCTGCATATATAAAATCATATCACCTTATCTGAAAAGTTTAGGCTCTAAAGAAAACACTCAGTTTAAAATACCTTTTAGGTATATTAAATCTTTAGGCTGAAGATTACAGCAAGTGTTTTCTCTTTGGTGAGTAGCTGTTTGTCTCACTTTATTTACTTGGTATTGGGTATTTGTCAATGTCATTTCATATCTGCAGAAAATTCATACGTTCTATGGAAGTATGTATGTGTGTGAGAGTGCTGAAGGTCACATGACTATTTCATCCTATTTGGTGGAGCAGCTTGACTTTTTTCCCTTGCTTTTGGTGATGGTTGTGAGTGCAGAAGTTGATTGACAGATGCATGCCAGAAACCCCCATTCTCCTTTTCAAAGACTACATATGATGGATTGCGATCTTTCAGCTCAGCAGGACACAGGGACCATGCAAGCTGTAATTGGTCAGGTATGGAGTCAGCCATTTCTCAACTCCCCTTCTATTTTTTTTTTCACAAGGGTCTAACCATATGATTCACATAATTCATATTTACAGTACCATCTTTCTATCTGTATCTTCAGCTACCAGCGAGTGTAGTACTGAAAGTGAGAAAGGCAAAAGAAACACAATAATCTGGCCAGACAATCACTAGAAAAAACTAAATTACCATCCTTTTCTTCTAATAAACCCAGTTTCAGTCTGAGCTTTATCAAATCAATGTATTTATTAATTTGCTGTTTTATTTTGTTTAAATATGCTGAAGTAGAAGAACCGAGGAGTGAAAGTGTTGTTTGCTGGGGAGTTGCTTTCTATTTGTAATGCTGTTCATTATTTTTATATTGACTGTATTCCTGTGCTAGATGCTGTGGCTTTTATTTTTTATTTTTATTTTTTCCTCTTATACTCCTAATCCAGATAATGTGTGATTGAGCCTGGTAAATGTAGTAGTCTTTCCTGCTGCAGAGGGGCAGCCTGCAAATTAAACACTGCCACAATCTGAAAGGTCCAGGTGGTCTGCTCGTGCTTCCTAATGCAATCCAGCACAACAGCTTTAATAAACAGCTCTATTTAGTTCTCCCTCCCTGTATCCAGGGAAGTGAACTGGGGCTGCTGTGATGAAATGCCAGAAGAATATCTCTCAAAGGCCTCACAAGCTGATTTTTAGAGCTTTTCCGTTTTGTCGTCTTTGTCTTCCAAATGGGTCAGTGAGTCCTTTTCTTTCTGTTTTGTGATTTCTGATAAGTCTGTAGTTTTTATATGTCTGATTTAACCATGCTGTTTTGAGCTTTAGCCAGAAGAGAGAAAAATAATTGTCTTTTCATTTGCTTCAAATAATAACCTGAAGTGGGGAAAGAAATTATTTTGTTCTGATGAACAGGGAGGGCTGTTTTCCTGTGAAAGCAGTCAGAGTCAGATGAGGGTGCCTGTTTTTCTTCTTCTAACAAAATTTTAAGTGCTCAACACTTTCTCATTAACCACTGACTTGTAAATCATTCTCTGGTAAAGGGTATTTTTTGAACTCTCAAAAGTTTGTGGTTTTTTGCATATGTTTCCAGTACAGTTAAGACATGCTGCTGAAATGATGACATAGTATTTGTTTTCTATATGTTGATATAATGGTAGAAAAATACTCATTCTATACATTGTTTTCATCTAAATTACGGCAAAGCACAGAAGTCCCTCAAAGCACATGGTTTATTAATACCATCGTACACAGTAATGCATTTTTGGGTGGAAAATGTCAAATATGTAATGCCATGTTTACCACAGACTTTTATTGCTTTAAATATTTTAAAAATAGAAGATACATTTTTTATTAAAAAATCCTCCAAACATTCACAGCTTTCTATTAGGCTGGCTTATACCTAAAAAGTGGGGCATGCTTGCCAGTACTACATTGTGCAAAAATATGTATTTTAGACTGTGTTAATTACCTTTTTGCTTAACTTGTTCAGTCTCACAGAAATATATTCAATGATTCAAAGGGAGATACAATGGGAAGGTTTTGAGCAAGTGCTCTTAACAGAAAATGTACCCTGAAATCATTATAAATCTAAAAGCTTGTAATATCTCTTTAATGTAAATTTTGTTTTCACATGTAAGAAAGTGTAAGTTAGCTATTTTATGTTTAAGGCTTGCCAACTCCCAGAAAGTGGTTTTGAGGCTAGAAATGGTAAGAGGATTTTTTTTTCTGTGTGTAACATTCCATATTTCATGAATGAAAAAAAAGTTCAGTGAATGTTTGGAAAAAGGTTTATATCATGTGTTTGTGTATTTCATTTCCTAAAATTAATAGCAAGAGCACGTACTTAAAAGAAAAATAAATTTAGGTATTTTAGGTGATTAACTGCTGTGGGTTTTCTGTGCTAGACTTTATAGATGTTATTTTTCTGAAACTTATTGTCTTAGGTACTGCAAACATTTTTTCAGATCAGCATGTGTGCATATTTACATTTCATATATGTAAGTGTGCCCATCAAAATGGGTTCATAAATCCACAAAATTTTCAAGTATGTTTTTGTTTTGATTAATTGTTCAATGTTTGGTTGTTATTAGCTATGTGCTAAGATAGAAAAAAAGTTTAATTTTTGTTTCTGATAAAAAATTATGCATTTTCTGGTTGTATAATAAAGGAGTTAGTTAAAATGTGGGAATCTCAGGGCAATCAGTATAATTAACGTACTTTGCTGAAAATAGACATAGACTTTCTGTAAGTACTTTAAGAGAAAATAACTATCAAAAGGCAAGCCCTATGGCAGAAAATCTTTCCATATTGTAAGTCTCTATTTTGTATTGATAAATAGTTAAGGCTTGCATATTTAGTAGTTGCATAGTTTTAGAAGAGGCATTTATTTTCTGACAGTATTAGAAAAAGTTCTGGAAAGTCTTTAACTTTCAAACCTCCGAACCCCAAAAATTAGATAAATGTATATAATCTGGCCTTTTTACATCAGCACTGTATTTTTTTTTCTGCCATGAGATTTTTTTTTTACTAATCCTGCAGATGTAGCTCTAAATTCAGTCTTGTTTACTGCTAATGGAATGTGAACTCACCTAATTACAAATCCAAACTATACATGTACAGCTGATGCAATGGAGATCAGACACACTGGCAGATTTTTGTAGTTCAAGCATTAGTCTGTGTATGACATAAATGGAATAGGGGGAGCATACCGATTTAAAGGCATTTTCAACACCAAGTACTTGTTCATCATTAAATGCATTTTTTACTTAAAAAAAAAAAATCTGGATTTCAACTGTCTTTAACCACCATTCCACAGGGATTCCCACTGGTGATGGCAATGGTGTGCAGAGTGCTACAACTCTGACCGCTACCCAGCACCTGGGTGTACTGGGTCCAGGGTGCAGAATTGCTTGTGAGCCTTCCCTCTGGATTTTTCATCCCCCGAGCAAGCAATAAAACACCCAAGTACTCTGAAGAACAACCTCCTTGCCTTGTGTGTCAAGATCTAGAAGCTCATTGCTCATTGTGATTTTGATTCATAACTGGAGTGTTTGGCATGAAACCCTGATCCCTGCCAGCAATAGTCTGTAGCATCCTTCCTTGCATGCCAAACCACAATATCCATTATTTCTTCAATTGTGTTTTAGAGAAACATTGTGCTCTTATAGAAACGATTAGCTGGATTTTTATGCCATATTCGCTGTATATCCTTAGCCCATCTGAATGAACAGATAATTAAATGTCATCTAATTTTTCCAATGATGTTGTAATTTTTCTGCCTTGCATGCTTTCTGAAACCTCTACTATACCTTATTCTTTTTTCTCTCCATCTTTATTTTCCCCTCAGACCTGAGCTTGTGAGTGACAGGTTAGTTCATCAGCATTACAGCCCTCCTGTTTTTGTCTCATCTCATGCAGACAGGTCACTGTGTCCAATCACCCTTCTGGCTCTGCTGTCCCCAGGGGAGCCCAGGCCAGCCTGCCATCTTGATCCACCGGCCTGAGGGCCCAGGCTGGCTGCACATTTCTGTGCTCACTGGTTCTTGCAAATATACTAAAGTGGGAAAGGGAAGGGAAGCAGCTTAAATTAGATCTCTGTATATTGAGAGGAAGTAAATTAGGTAACATTCTTCTTCAAATAAGCCTGTGTTTGCAGTTATTACTGCTATGTTTGAGTTCTCTTTCTACAAGTTTAGCATGTTTATTTCTGTATTTAAGTGGTATCCTCCATATGATCTCACCATGTAGTAAATGCTATTTATGCAAGGGTAAACATGCTCCACAGAGAGCTTTCTAAAGCCCAGTTTATGAATCTGATACATTGCTGCAGCCAGTGTGGGTCTTTCTGTTCTGTTTCATTTTGTTGCCATTTTTAATTTTTTTTTTTTTGTATTCTTCCTCATGATTGACCACAATACAACGTGTTCCAGAGAAGCCATTCCTTTTGCAACTTTTGGTCACTTTTCAGAAGTTTAATCTGTTGTCAGTGTTGTTTTTATAATGCAGACTAATATGTATCCAGGAGTTTAATTTCTACCAAATGAAGATCAGATCTATAATGTTATTTTGTCTTGAGCAATCTCTACATGATTTTTCTTATAGCAGTAGAGAAGTTCTTTTTCTGTTGGAATATCTGTTTCCAGCTCTAATATAATATAAAGAATTGCCTGTAACATATACAAACAGAAAATAACCATATGTAAAATTAGGACCCACTTTTGTAAGACAGCAAGGAATTGTGCCATTTTGTCTGCAGTTTGGGACAAATCCTGTTCTTTCAAGTAAGAATTAGACCCATCACTGTAAGAATGATTACTTGCATAAGTAAGGCCAAATTACATATCCCCTTGGCTGCTCACTGTATATCCAGAACAAACGTTGTGGCATTGTGGTCCTTTACTGTCACCAACAGTGGTTTTCTGCATTTCAGGACTGTGAGAGAGAGACTTATGGACAGGCACCCATTGACTGTTTTTTTCAGTAGTAGAGAGACAATGTAAACAGTAAGAAATATGTTTGAAAAACGTCATACTTTTTAATATTTATGAACAAGCTGGTACTCTGATAATGAAGCATTCCATCTTTGCAGAAACCCACTATTTTATATACTCTCTATAATATTGTGTCCCTAAGAATTATTATTGTAAGGAGATGCAGGAATGTGGCTGTAATATTTTACAGTATTTGTTATAGAAGACTTTGGATCTTGTTAATTTAATATATGTAAATTCTTTGGTCGTAGGCCTGGATTCCAGCAAAAGAATGCATTTTTCTGTTGACTTCTGTTTTTACATCAGAAAAGATGAATTTTTATCATTTTGATTCATGCTTTAAAAGATTTTTCTTCTTTTCACACCAAAATTGGATTTTAATTGAAATCAGCTTTCTAAAACATATTTAGTAATTTTCTCTGATTTTCTTTTTTCTGTTCTGTACTACTGCGTGGTTTCATCTGTGTGTCAGGGCAGCCAATTAAGAGGTCAAATCTTAAAAAAGCTATGATTTGTACTCTGTGTATATTCACTATATTTTAATTGTAAGAGAAAAATGAAGTATGTCAGATGACCTTTAAATTGCTGGACAAGTGACACTCCTCCAGCGATGTAGATTATTATCTTTTGACAACGCATTTACATTCAAGTACCTCTGTTATGTTTCCTAGATTCCAGACTGATAAACTAAATATCAGTCTGGCCTGCTTTTGTGTGTACAGTGCATAGAAGTGACTGCTGAGCCTCTTATCTTACAGTGACCTGTAGCTGTAACAAGACTTTTATTTTTCTTCTCTGATCTTAACTGCAACTCAAATAGAAGAAAATAAAAGGACAATCAAAGAGAAACTGTATACAGCACTTTCAACATTAGATGAAGACATGGCAAAATATTATTTTTTCCTGTGATTTACATCATTCAGCAACATTAATAATGTAGCTTTTCATTCTGAAATTCTAATGATGGAAGAACCTCAGATCAGGCAATTTTGAATATGTGCATGTTTATCTCTCACTAAACTTAACTAGACTTAAGCATGTACTTAAAAGTTGGTCAGCAAATCACTTAAGCCCATAAGAAGTCTGCAATTGCTAAAGCTTCAAGTGCAGAGAATGATACTGAATTCAATGGGGCTCCTCATATATATAACAACTGGCAGGATCTTGTCCAACAAGCCTATTGTGTTACTGCCAATAAATATAACAAAGTCTGGCTTAAATGCTAACTAAATAATTGTTATGCAAACTGTTTTACAATTAGAGCTAGCTATTAGGAATAAAGACAGTAACCCAGGGGTCTTGAACACTTACTTTTTGAGGATATCGGGCTACAGGTAAACAGCCTATCACTTCAGGGGTTTTGTTTCAATGTTGGCTTCAAAACCTCTGTGATGTGTAGTACTTTCTCTTCAAAAGAGAAATATTAGTTGATGTTTGCTGCTGATTCTCTGTTGACTGGTAGTGCTGTTCTATAGTAGTGCTTTATCTAACTGTTAGATCAAAAGAAAATTTTGAAGATCAAGGGACTGTTCAAAATTTCTAGCCATTATTAAAAGAGGTAGTGGGAAAAAGCTTCATAAAGAAAAGGCTGGGGAAGAAAGAGGGGATGCAAAGATCTTTATTTCAAGCAATCTTTACATGGTGAACTATATAAATTAAATTTTCTTAAGTTGTTTAGAATAGTTTTTGTAGTTACTGAGAAGTCTGTTTTTTCTATCTATATTTGTATATGCCATACATAT
The DNA here is from genome assembly GCA_039654755.1 of Calcarius lapponicus. NCBI lineage: Eukaryota > Metazoa > Chordata > Aves > Passeriformes > Fringillidae > Calcarius > Calcarius lapponicus. The sequence continues at coordinate 62,680,709 of CM077464.1, forward strand.
AGCAAAATTATCTCCAACAAACTTTTACTCACATAAGCAATAGCAATTGATACTGTTAAAATGGAACTTAGTGCTATTTCAGTAGTTGATTCCATGGAGTAGCTTTTATTTTGTAAGTTGATAGCATTTTCAGGGAACTTGGACTCGTGTGTTTGGAAGACACAATACAGCTATGGAATTGCACTTCCAAAAAGGAAATATTACAGGGACAAGTAAAGGACAAAAGTGTTTTTTAACTACCCCCTGCTATGGAAACAAGTTTCAAGAAACAGAAAATAACAGAACATGAGTTTTTTGCAAGCAAATTAGTGAAAGTCATGTTAATAGTATTATACAACTGGTGTTAGACATATTGTAAGTGATACTTCTGTATCAGAATATTGTACTTTTCACTAAACTGTTAACATGTCTAACTGTTCTTTCACTAAAAAATCCAACTTATGGAGCTCTAATGCAGTTTTTACTTGAGCTTTTCTTATGTTTCAAGTGCAATGAAGTTTTACTGGAATAAAAAACTGATGACTTTAGCCCACTCCTAGAAGACATCCTTTTTGGGGGGGGAGGGGGGGAATAAATAGCTAAATATAGATTTGCAGCACAGACTAAGAATTAAACAACAATATCAATGACCAGAATGTTTCAAAACCTTACTTCAAGCTTATGAATTAAAATCACATTGTCTCCCATCAGTGGCAAACTAGCATCCATTTTCATTTTTCATAGTATATCACATTAAAGGCTGTCATTGTTTTGGGGTTTTTTAATTATAACAATGGAGAAATGTGCCTGATCATTACTGAATATATATTAAAAAAATAAAAAGAGCTAAAGATGCAAATAATTCTAGTAATGGTTAAGTCTGGTATTTCCAAGACACTGTCATTGAGTCAATAACTTTTGCTACTAGAACCAGACGCTGCCAAGTGCTGAATTTGTCTGGAGTCCTGGACCTCCCCCTGGCTTTGTTAGCAGAACACTGTTCCAATGAAATAAAATAATCTGGAATAAAGAAGAATTATGCTGCTATAGGAAACCAACAGTTATTGCAAGATTGCTGGCCATTAAATCTTACCTTCTCTTCACTGTGCCCATTTCTCTCTGTATACAAAATGTGCTTCACATTTTTCAAATGGATTATACAAAGCAGAAATAATACCTGATTTGTATAATTCTAATATTTTGGAAGAAAGGTTATAAGTTGTGGCAAATGTAAATGTGGAAGGAAAAAGCAGAAAATATCAAACTCATTTTGCTTAGTGTCAGTCATGATGATTTATCATTATAGTCAGGGCAAACTATGGTCTTGGAGCAGAAACAATTTGGTCCATTAAAAGGGGAAAAAAACAACTCCAAAACCCAGAATGTTCCAGTTTGATTCTTATGTCCTTAGGGTTGCAATATTGAATTCAGAATTGGGGAAGCTTAATCTTGCAGCCAGATTTGACAAGATGCTGGTCAAGCAGCAGGCAGAAGTGATGGTTTGTGTGTTGTAATGCCCATGGTGGGAAATAAAGATAACAAGATTTTTCCAGAAGTCTGTGTGCAGTATTCACCACCTGCTCCAGCTTGTCACCAAAGTAGGCAAGAAAACTTTTTGTGTGCAAGTTGGTGAGCAACGCTTGCAATTTCAAAGCCTGACAGATGACAAATTTGGAGTGTTCTAAAACAGCATGTGAAGGGTTTACAATAGCTCTGAACACAGCTGATTGTTTGTTTGTTTGTTTGTTTTGGTGCTATTGCTTATTTAAAGGGTGATCATGGAACCATCTGAGCGCATCCATAAGTATCCCCACAACTTATTGGGAAAGCTCACATGAGCAGCACGTCGTGCATTGGACAATGTAATGCTAAAGGCTTGGATCTCTTCTGGTTGCAAGAGGATATAGACATGCGCTGCTGGAAAAAAAAGCCAGTTCTCCACCTCCACTCAGTAAATCCTGGGGAGTAGAAATCCGTGTGTGTGTGTGTGTGTGTGTGTGTGTGTGTGTGTTAGGGTATGTGTGAGGGGGTGTGTGTGTGTGTGCGTGTGTGCATGCACATGTGTGTGTTAGGGTGTGTAGCCAAAAACCTGGAGGCTGAAACTGAAATTGGCAGGTGTTTGGAAAATAAGAGCTGAATTTTGAATAGTTCAGCAAAAAACATGAAAGAAGCTGAAGATTGGAGTTTCTTCCCATAAATATATTGCTTTCAGTTTATTTTTGAAGTTTATGCTGGATTTTAGCAAGAAGAGAAATTTAGGGTTGCCCCTGACTAGGGATTTAGAGTGACTCATGTAATGAATTTTAACCCAAGAGGCACTGTGGATATTCAGCAAACCTTTGTTCTACTCTGCTCATGTCCTTATGCTAAACCCATCACTGTAGTTATTAGATCTCAAAGATTACATTCTTTGATCTAGTGCTTTTTAAATCCTTAAACCACGGTTTATTTATTTAAAAGGTTATATCTAGCATTGGATTGGATTGTAAAGTACCCTTTGACTCTCATGAAGGACACAGAAGAAACCAATGCTTCTGAGGGTGTATTTCCTTCTGATCATGAAGTACCACAGCATTTTATTGAATTAAGAACTGCACAAAGATCTGTGCTTTTAATCTGGTCAGTGTATTGAGAATTTTTTTATCTCCATGATATCATGATGTCAATAATTTCTGATACAACAAACATTAAGGTATATAGGTGAATTTCAGTTACTCGTTTAATTAAAAAAAAGCTGCAAAGTAGCCTCATATTTCCCTAAGAATATAAATAAAAGCACTAAATTTCAAACAGACGTTTAACATGAGTATGTTCAGGATGGGTTCTTGGGGATTTCTCTTCTATCTGATATTTACCAGGATTCATCGGAAGTAAATCTTTGGAGCTAAACAGAATTACATTTGGACGAACAGGATCACCAGCAGCCTCTAAGTTTCTTCTGTCAAATTCAGAAGCCTCTACATGAGCAAATTTAGGAGTGTAGTCTACAATGTTTGAATGATTAGCGATTCCTAAGATAACCAGAAAGAAGGCACAGAAAGAAAAAGAGAAGAACACTAAAATTAAACCCAGTGTGCTCCATCCTGACTGATATTAATTATGCTCCCTCCAAAGTGATCTTTTTATTTTTTTCCCAATCAGTGCTGCAAGGCAAACGGTAAAAATTTTTTATGTGTTTTCCCTTAATTTTGGAAAAACAAGACTGAAATTGGCATCTGAAAATAAAAATTTCACTAAAAAAATGGTGATTATTTTTTTTTGTTTTTATAGTGCTTGTGTTTGCTTATTTATCTTTTTTTGAGAAGTTCAACCACTGGAGATAGTAGTCTAATTCTACTTTATACTGGGATCTCTTTATACCATCTGGGAGTACAAAACAGCTGTAAAGTGGGTTGTAAGAGTAACTTGTTTATGCGTACTTTAAAGTTCTTTTATATTTCCATGAATGGTAGAAACCCATCTTGAGGTAAGTAGGGATAAAGTCCAAACAAATGGATTAGAATTTCCATTTTTTTTCAGATGGAAATGAAAAAGGGATAGGCAGAAATCAGACTGGGGAAAAGAGGAAGGAAAAAGCCTTATTTAGTTAGAAACAGATATCCATTAACAGACAAGGTGAAAGGTCCAAATCCTTATTTGTCCAAATCCTTTATTGGTCTCCATCTATATCTTTGCTGGCAGCGATGAAAACATGAGAGGGAGGGAAGAGAGCACTACTCAAACCATAGGTGTCAGAGCTGCTTTCTTAATCAATTTGGTTTTAAAATGAGTATGCTTAAAACAAAAGGCTTAATCTAGTTCTCCCTTTTTTCTTTTTTTTTTTTTTTTTTTTTTTTTTTTTTATTACCCTGTGGGCTGCAGTGCTGCTTGCTGTGACTTTTGACAAAGATCTGTCTTTCCAGAGCATTATTCAGTTAGTATATCTGGATTAGTAAAAAAGAAAACAAGTAAAATTCAGAGGAATTAATGTCAATTAAATTCCCTCTATCTATATTTTCTATTGCAAGTTGCATTCTTCAACTCCAAGTCAAGGGGTGAATAAAAACAGAAAAGAGAAAAAAGCAAAGCCCAGAATGACAGTTATGCTAATGAGGAATACCTTAAAATTAGTCAGATAAGGGAAAAAATATTAAAATAGCAATTTTGGCATCGACACAACAGTTTCCTTTGAAATTTTGAGGAGCTTCCTACTCCATTTTATTTCATAATCCCTTTTAAATGGGAACATAGGAGGCTTAAAGGATTCTGTGAAGCTGTGAGATATTTCTCTCTTTGCTTCCCCATTTTGTGAGAGCCTAAGGGAAAAATATTGGTAGAACTTGTAGAACCTTTATAATTGAAGTAGCCCAGTATTTCCTATTTTAGGACCTTTGCTGCTGTTCTTAGTATTTCCACCTGGTTGGCTAACTCTTCCTAAATACTTTTAAAGGGAATTTCTGCTAAACGACTTCAGTGGTTCCCAAGGAAGATAAAGAAATATAGTGTATTTTTTCCTATTTTACAAATAAGTCATAATTAAGAGCAAAATTAAGATAATGTGGCGAGGAGCAGGAAAATTGGGCTTGACATGTCTCTTCAGGTATCCTGTGACAAGCCATGCTTGATTATATTCCAAGCCTTTGAAAAATGTAGTTAGCAGATGTTTACTTTGGAACTCCAAATAGCTACATCTCCTAAAAATTCACAGAAAAAGGAACCTCAGGAAGAAACCTCTGAAATTCACCTGCACATGGACAGGATCAGCTTATCTGAGTCACATCTGACAGGTATTTGTATAAGTGCTTCCTGAAAAGCTCCATCCAATTCCAAGCTCCATGAACACCAATTTGTTAGTATCTTTGTCCTATTCATTGCACCAAGTAAAGCCCATATCTTCTTGCCTCTTTTAGGAATATCAGATTATTTCTGTCCCCCTTGAAATACTAGCTTCCCACTATACCTGTTGTGGGAAATGGCAGAGGTGACACCAGGGACCCTTTACTTTTCTATGTACTCAGTGACCATATTCATGGGGAATGGAAAAAAGAGAATGTATGATTCAAATGAAGACAGGACAAGAGCCAGGGAAGATGAAGGATATGGAGTGAAACAATAAATGCAGAAGTAGTCAACCTCTAGTAGGACTAGAGAGTGACAAGGCATGGAGAAGTAGGAGCCTGAAGAGTGGATCTAAGAGAGGTTTGGAACTATGAGGGGCAGTAGGGAAGAGGACTTGCCTGTGTGTGGGCAAACTTAGATGAAAGGAACAACGGAAAGAGGACTGGACCTGGTTAGGGATAAAGACAGGAATAGAAAACCCATGGGGCGTGTTTCCTTGCTTCTCAGAAATTTCTGCTGGCAAATCTCACTGGCAAAATTTCTCAGTTCTTTAAAACATATAAATCTACACATACAAAAAGTGGAAAACAGTATTTCTACTGTAAAGCAACATAATTCAAATAATTTGTTTTGCTTGTAAATACATATAATAATGACCCTTTAATTAATAAACAACTATATTGTTTATGTAACACCTTCACAGATTAGGTTCTTTTAGTGTGACTTCTTTCTTAATATTATAGTTGATATATACTGTTATTTTGCTCCCTAGAAATTGTGGGAAGTTTATGTATGTATGTATGTATGTATGTATGTATGTATGTATGTGAATATACATACACATATATATACACATGTATATATTTTTTCTGGGCCAAATATGACTTTAAAAGTCTTATTCTATTTTAAAGGGAGAGTTGTTGTCTTTGCATGATTTTAAAAGATTAAACAAGATAATTTTTAAATGAAAAGTAACTTTGACTAAAGCACTAAAACTGTCCTGCTTATAAAATGTCAGACTGGAACATATGGGCTTCTATTCCTCTTTCATATGAATGGTAGGATTAAAGGTTCTAACACAGAAGAATTTTCATTTTGAATGAAAAATTTCCCACAGATCTTGCCATTACTATATCCAACAGACAAAATCTATCAATTTACCCAGTAGTTTTTTCTAGAATAGTCACATCTAGATTTGAATATATATATAGACACTGGTCTTTGCACAAAGTAGACACATTAAGCCCCCATAATAGGCGATACTTGGCTCTTGATTCTCCACTGACTCAACTACTTATTTACAATATTAAAAATGGAAGCATTGCAAAATGAAGGGCTTGTTTCCACTCTAAGTGTTAAATACAGTCCCTTTACTGCAAAGTAAAAGCTCAAGGTTCCTATGGAGAAACAACATTGGATTATCATTTGAACAGATATAATTACTACTATCAGCAACTTGAAGTCACTTTAATTCCTATACTACACCAATTTTATCTCTGATGGGAGGGATAATTTTCTGAAACTTATTTAGCTTCTCTTGAGCATTATTTACAATTGTGACTATAATCTCATGATTTAGTAAGAGAATGTCACCATGCTGAAAGAGGACTGGGAATAGGTATCTAATACACACCAGGGTGAGGTGCAAAGGGGAAATAGTAACTGCCAGCATGGAGGTGTGAAAAAGGTGGGGCTAGAAGAAAGCCAGAGATGCAGCGTGGAAAGAGGGCATGGCAGTTGGAGAATAGGTGTTTTGGTAAGGTTGAAAATTTGAGTTATTTTTCTAATAAGTTTTTTATGGTTTTATATATTGAACTAATTGTAATAATGACTCAGAAAGGTCAAAAGATTAGGACTAGCAGCCAGGATTACACGGTGGCTGAGAGCTGTGTGAAACAGTTGTGTGCAAGAAAACTGAGAATAATAAAACTACATCCATATTATATTCCTTCTCTTCACCTTTATCCATTTAGAATCTGCTCAGATACAAGTTCAGGGGCCCATCTTACAAAGCATCAGCAAACCAGGCTTGTGGTAGTGGTGCAGTAAGAACTGAGGAAAGTGTAAAACCGGGGCTCAATTCCGTCACCTTCCTGTTCTGTATTAGTACATTACAAAGTTTTTACCTGTGGCAAAATTAATGTTAATCCCCCTAATTCCATTTTTATTCCTTAAATGAAGGTAGACTGGCACAGAAATTGTCTGGTGGCAAACCTGGGCCCAGAGTGTTTCAGATAAAGTTTACAAAACCAAGAACAAGTCTATGAGGCTGTCTCTAGATGTGACTTACATCCAAACCTGTTCTGTTAGCAGAGGTGTTGCTGGCCATGGTATCAATCCCTCCCTCAATGTGATTCAATTATTTTTTTGAAGTTGCGTTTCTAAAAGACAGTTGTTTCTTGATCAGTATCTTTCTGCTTTGAATCAGCTTCAGTTTGGTTAATGCCGCCTTGGACACTCACTCTATCTGCAGCTGTCTCCAGCATGAGCATAGAAGGATAAAGCCTAGGAGGATAAAGTATATATTTTATCCCCTCCTTTCATTATTTCATCTTGTCCCTTCAGGCTAGAGAAAGAAAAGAATAATTATTATTTTATTAGTTTTTACTAAAATAATGCTTTTTTCTCCCTCAGAAATGATCTGATAAGAATAGGATTTGTTGGGAAGCTCACATCAGTATCTGAGATGTGTAGGTGTATAACTGAGTCACTTTATGCTGCAGTCCCATGTCAGAAAATATTTGGGTAACCATTGTTAAAAAGATTGTGATTTCTTTCTGAATTGATTCCTAAATCAGAGTTATGAAATACAGATCAAAGATCCATGAAAAAGAGATGGCCTCTTCTCCAGCATGTAAGAGTGTGGGAAGACTGTGGCCAGCAGGTCGAGGGAGGTGATCTTTCCACTCTACTCCCCCTAGTGAAGCCACATCTGGAATGGTGTATCCGGTTCCGGGCTCCCCAGTACAAGAAAGACAAGAGGGTCCAGCAGAGAGCCACAAAGATAATTAGAGGTCTGGAGCATCTCTCTTATGAGGAGACATTGTGGAAGCTGGGCCTGATGCATAGAAATATCTCAAAGGAAGTTGCCAAGAGGATGGTGCCGGACTCTTCCATGGTGTTCAGTGGCAGGACAAGGAGTGATGGCCATAAACTAAACCACAAAAAGTTCCACCTCAACATGAAGAAGAACTTCTTTATATTGAGGGTGGCAGAGCACTGGAACAAGCTGCCCAGGGAGATTGTGGAGTCTCTCCCACCTCAATGCATTCCTGTGTAGGCTGTCTTGGCAGAGTGCTGCACTGGATGATCTACAGAGGTTCCTTCCAAATGTAAACATTCTGTAATTCTGTGGTTCTCTGTGTAGTTCAAGCTTGGAAAAAAAGTGTGTGATTCATTTGTCTTAGTTTTGGTAATGTCTTTCTCATGGATTATGGTTTAAAGGCTGAACCACAACCACAGCAATCCCCCTGCAACAAACCAACTGGTTTTTAATAGGTGGAAAACTTTTCTTCAAAGAGGAAAGACAGATAACAGGTGAAAAAGTAGGACATTAATTGAGAGCTTTGAAAGCTGTTTCTAAGAGAAGGAACAAAGAAATAATTATTCTGCCAGTGCATATAGGTATGAGTATAATCTTTCTCGAATTGGGTTATTTTTCTCAACAGCCTGATGAAGGTTTTGACATTTAAGCTGCAAAGATGAGAAAGCTATATGCATTCTCAAGCCTCAGCTTTCATACTACAGCTTCATACTATGAGATTCCTTTTAGGGTAAATAAATCACAGGCAAAAACAGGATTAATTTGAGAGTCTATCCTTTGCTGTGGTTAATCAAGTATTGTATTACAGTATTGCTAACAAGCTTTCTTCTCAACAGAATGTGTATTGGTCTTACTACAATGCTCTCCACTTGTAGAAGACTTCTGTATCTAAGAGGCTTATGCTTGAATTGTATTATGTCAGTGTGTATTTCTTAAAGAATCTGCATCAGTGCTGTCTCACCTTGAGTTGTGAGTGCAGTTTAGATTACCACAATATAAAAAAAACCATTAAGCTATTAGAGAGCATCCAGAGGAGGGTATATTGGGTTTCCATGGCCAAGCTTTGGTTGTGGAGAGGCTACAGGGGTGGCTTCTGTGAGGATGTGCTAGAAGATTCTTCCATCTCTGGCAGAGCCAGTCCCTGGGATCTCCAAAGATGGATGTGCCACTAGTTAAGGCTGGGCTAATTAGAGATGATGGAAACACAAGACACCTCTGTGATTACAGGTTTAAAAGGAAAGGAAAGGAAAAAAAAAAAAAAAAGAAGAGTTACTGTGCAGAAATAATTGCAGCCACAGAAGACTGGAGTGAGAGTATGTAAGGAGGACAAATTTGCAGACACCAAGGTCAGTGGAGAAGGAGAAGGTGCTCCAGGCACTGGAGCTAGGATTCCCCTGCTGCCTGTGGTGCAGACCATGGTGAAACAGCCATGCCCCTGCAGCCCATGGAGGACCAAGGGGATGCAGAGATCCACATGCAAGCCATGGAGGAGCCCATGCCAGAGCAGCTGGATGCCCGAGAGGAGATTGTGACCCCGTGGGAGGCCCATGGGAGAGAGAAGCCCACTCTGGAGTAGCCTGTCCTTCAAGAACTGCACCCTGTGGAAGAGTGACCCATGCTGCAGCAGTTTGAGGAGGACTGTGGCATGGACTCACATTACAGCAGTTTACAGGGAGCCGCCCATGAGGTAGATGTGTGTTGGAGGAGTTAATGGAGAACTATTTTGCACTAGAGGAACCCCATGCTGGAGCAGAGGGAAGACTCCTCTCCTTAAGCAGCAGAAAAAACAATGGAACTGACCATAACCCCCATTCCCTGTCTCTCTATGCCACTGGAGAAGGAGGTAGAAGAGTTGGGAAGGAGGGAGGGGTGGGGGAAAGGTATTTCTAAGGCTTTATTTTATTTCCAATTGTTCTGCTCTGATCTTCTTAAAAATAAATTCAGCTTTTATCTTTAATTCTAGCCGGTTTTGCCCATGGTGGTATTTAGTGATGGATCTCTCCCAGTCCTTGTCTCAACTCTTGAACCTTTCATTATATTTTCTCTACTCTGTCCAGCTGCAGAGGGGTGTGAGAGAGTGGCTTTGGTGGGTGCCTGGCATCCAGCCATCATCAACCCACCACAGAGGGCCATGAGAATGGTGAAGGGCTTTGAGGGGAAGCCGTATGAGGAGTGGCTGAGGTCACTTGGTCTGTTCAGCCTGGAGGAGAATGAGGGGAGACCTCATTGCACTCTTCTACATCCTCACAGGGGGAGGGGACTGATCTCGTCACTCTCATGAACAGTGAGAGGACTTGAGGAAATTGCCTGAAGCTGAGCAAGAGGGGATTTAGGTTAGATATCAGGAAAGGATTCTTCACCCAGAGGGTGGTTGGACACTGGAACAGGGTCCCCAGGGAAGTGGTCACAGCACCAAGCCTGACACATCTCAAGAGGCATTTGTACAACACTTCCAGGCACATGGTGTGACTCTTGGGGCTGTTCTGTACAGGGCCAGGAGGTGGACTTGATGATCCTGATGGGTCCCTTACAAATCACCTGTCTTTATGAATTTCTCTTCAGTGTACTTATATGTTCTGAAGTGTTTTACAAATGCAACATTCCTCTGCTTCTGAGCCCTTCAGTTACCTGTAAGATGAAATGAAAAAATATGGAGTTAAGCCTAACAATTTTATGTGGCAGTGTGTATATGGAAGTAAAGAACCTGTTGCCAGTGGAGTTTTGGAGGATTGCATCAATTCCAGTGTGGAGCTTGGGCAGGATTTCAGAAGGGCTTGGAGACTTCCATTGTCCTCTGATAGCCCAAAAGGTGAAAAAACATAGTTGTGTGCAGGCTGCTTTTTCACTGTGTTTCTCATTTAAAGAATAGATCACAGATGTTAATGTGTGCTTGCAAACATAGCTTCTGATACCCCTAATCTCTTCCGCATTTTTGTGTTTCTGCCAGGTGATGTTTCCAGTTTAGAAGATTGTCCTCTTTCAGGTGTTTGTCCAGTATTACCCCTTTGCAGGGGTAACTGTATCAGGAGATGGAGTTCAGGGCATTCATTCATTATGTATTTACTGTTTTCTAGCAAAGCCCAGTAAAATAGCCCACTTCACAGAATCATGAAATCACAGAATCAACTAGGTTAGAAAAGACCTTTGAGATCATCAAGTCCAACTTATGACCTAACACCACCTTGTGAACTAGACCATGGCACTAAGTGCCAAATTCAGTCTTTTCTTAAACACCTCCAGAGATGGTGACACCATCACCTCCCCCATTCCAACGCCCAATCACTCCTTCAGTGCAAAAATTCTTCCTAATATCCAGCCTAAACTTCCCCTGCCACAGTTTAAGACTGTGTCTTCTTGTCCTGCCACTGGTTGCCTGGGAATAAGACACTAACCCCAAACTGGCTACAACTTCCTTTCAGGTCATTGTAGACAGTGATGTCTCCCCTAAGTGTCCTTTTCTCTAGGCTAAACAACCCCAGCTCCCTCAGTCATTCCTACAGGCATTCTGTTCCAGACCCTTCTCCAGCCTTCTCTGTCGCCCTTCTCTCGACATGCTCAAGCATCTCAACGTCATTCCTAAACTGAGGGGCCCAGAACTGGACACAATACTCAAGGTATGATCTCCCCAGTCCTGAGTACAGAGAAAGAATCACTTCCCTCGTCCTGCTGGACACACTATTCCTGATACAGGGCAGGATGCCACCGGCCTTCTTGGCCATGGTGGGCACACTGCTGCCTCATGTTCAGTCGGCTGTAAACCAGTATCCCCAGGTCCCTTTCTGCCTGGCCTCTGTCCAGTCCCTCTGTCCTCAGCCTGTAGTTCTGCAGGGGGTTGTTGTGGCCAAAGTGCCGGACCTGACACTTGTCTTGTTAAACTTCATATCATTGGATTCTCCCATCAATCCAGCCTGTCCAGGTTGCTCTGCAGAGCTCTCCTACCCTCCAGCAGATTGAGATTCACATCCAACTTGGTGTCATCTGCAAATCTGCTAATAGTAGGCTCAATCCCCTCATCCAGATCATCAGTAAAGATCTTAAACAGGACTAGGCCCAGCACAGATCCCTGGGGGACACCGCTAGTGACAGGCCACCAACTGGAGACAGCACCGTTTATCACCACTCTCTGGGCCCGGCCATTCAGCCAGTTCTTAACTCAGCAAAGCTTGGACTCACCTGTCCAAGCTCTGAGCTGCCTGCTTTTCTGGAATTATGCTAAAGGATACTTCAGTCTGTACCAAGGGAGACAAGACCTAGAATGTAGAACACCATAGTCCCATCGACTAATACAGAACCTTGTTCAAAACGTGGGTTGTATGCATGGACATGGTTCGGAGTTCGTTGCTAAACATGCCATAATCAATATTGCTAAGCAAACCTTTATCATGAGACAGTCAAACCAACTGTAAATACTAATTAAAGACTAATCCAAAAATCTGTTGAAGTTTGTGGCAAGATTCAGTGCGCTTTGAACATGTCCCAAGGTAAAGAAATAATCGTTATTTTAGCAGGGTTCTGCCTCTACAGTTGAGAAAATTTCTTTGCTAATGAGAGACTGTTTTTGTTTACCTGAATCCTCCCATGTTCCAAAGCTCTCCTGTTTTAGCTTGGTATAAATAATGTTTACATAACAAGTATGAATGCACTGCAGAGAAGTAGAAGCAGAAAACCCTGTCTTGCTGCGTAAGGAATACCATAACAGAAACTTACTTGTTCAAATAAAACACAGGGTAATTATCCAGCTATACTATATTGTCAAGCTCCAAATCTGTTACACTTGTTTACAAATGTCTGTGGAAAAAGGATGAAAATCCTGGCTTTACTGAAGTCAGCAGGGATATTTTCATTAACTGATAGTGCTTAGAGAGTTTGTGGTAGTTATAGGTACAGAAAGTCTGTGCTGGAGACAGAACAATTCCAAATCTGCTCTGAATGATTGTGGCAAACAAAGATTAAGGAAAAATTTTAACTTCCAAAAGCTATCTATTGCTGTGTACCATGAAGGAAGTTAAAAAATGCCAACAGGTCCAAAACCTACATACTCATTCTCAGTGGTTTAAAGAACCCCATTTTCCAAGGATGAACATCTTTTTATTGCTCCCTATTGTTCATGACAATATTCTGTACAACATTTTTATGCTTTATGTAACACTTTAGTATCACTACATACTGTTTCTTGGAATGCGTACATTAGGACCCTTTGATACTTTTAAATCACTATGGCAGAAATCTTCAAATTATATACTGTCAGGATCAAATGAATCTGCTTTAATAGTGTTCTAGTCACAGTAGTTTTAAGCCTTGCTTATAAGGGAAAAGCCCTGCTGAAGTCAATTATGCCCTTAAAGTTCAGAGTAATCCTTTGCTGGAGCATGGCCTAACCTCTGAATGGGTAAATGAGGTCAGTGTGGGATTCTTCCACAGTAGTCTTCTCTTCCTGCTCCTTAAGCCGTGGGTATGCAATTGTCCTTATCAACTTGAATATAACTTTGTGGTTAGTGTTGAGTCATTCAAATGTCATCTGATTAGCTTTAACAGCTAATATAATAATAAATAAATAAAGCTAATACATTAGCTTTATAAGTCTCCAGTCGGACACATGGATTTCAGGATGCTTAAGTATAATATAATTGGACATTAATATGTTGATTCAGTTCCTCTGAAGAGAAAGATTTAACACATTTTTGCTTTTTTTCTCCTCAGAAATTAGCCATTTTCATCTGATAAAATATTGTTGCTGTACAAACGGGAATTATCACTTATCCCATTTTTTTAGGTATTAATGTTACCTGAAAGGATTTTAAATTGTTACAAGTATTTCCTAAATTGAAATTGTTACAAGTATCTCATAAATGAGTGTTGGGGGTTAGGATTTTTCCTTTTGTTTCTTTCCCTCATGAAATTTTGTCCCATATGTTGCTAGGAAACAATAACTACCGATACCTAAGAAAACAAAAGATGTAGCTGGGTGTCACAACACTCCATTGAAATGGCCCCAAATGGGAGTGGGCTGCAATGGAAAATGGGAGAGAAAAGGTGAGATGGTTACTCCGGAGGTTTGGGGCTGGGTTTTGGTCGGTCGGGTTTCTAGGTTTGGGAGAGGAAGGAGCTGTTTGCTGTTTTCCCTGCCACCTGACTGCTCAGAGCTCAGAACCAGTGCACGTGGTGCCAGAACACTGGGGTGGCTCCTACCAAACCCTCTACCCGCAGCACGTTGCCAGGACCACTCCTGTGTGTTGGACTCCAAGATCCCGGTCTGCTGTGATCTTCATGTCCTGCAAATCTGCTTAATCACTTTTTTTTGTTTCCCAGATGTTTCTTTTTTGGGGGTGGGGGGGCAGGGGGGGTGCGTGTGCCTCCATATGGCCCACTTCTGTGCGGTAGCTCGGCAATCACGACCAGCTGCCGCCCGTGACTTCCTGTCTCGGCTAAGCCCCCATTAACCGCATGGTCTCCAAGCTCGCGCCAGAGCGCCCCCTGCAGCCGCGGGGGACTCATCGCAGCCTCCCTCCCCGGCCAGGAGCCACCAGCGCCCCTGCCGGCTGTGACCGTAACTGCACCAAAGGGGAAAGCGCTCAAGGAACAGGAAGAGACTTCATTGGGTTTTTTGTTCTTGTTGTTGCTACCATTGTTGTTTGCTTGCCTTGTTATACATACACTAGTAAAGAACTGTTTTTCCTTTTCCCATATCTTTGCCTGAAAGCCCCAGAATTTCAAAGTTATAATAATTTGGAGGGAAGGGGGTCATATTTTCCATTCTAAGGGAGGTTCCCGCAAAAACAGATACCTATCTTTCAAACCAAGATAATGAGAAACTTAATTAACTTCTAGATCCTTGGATTTGGAGAGCAATGCAAAACTGCGTTTGGTAACTGGAGGGATCTTGTACCTTGTACAATTATATATCTTAATGGAAGAATTGCCTGGCACACCTCCACCCACATAATTTAAGCAACTTTTAAAGATTTTTCAGATGTACTTGAATGTTTTATGAATGTCGTAATTGTCAGTCTGTGGGTTTCTTCCTCCTGGTTAAACTTTTAAAATTTGTCTGTGTCTCTTCTGATGCTTGATTTCTCATTTGGCATGTATTCACTCTTAGGCATTTAAAAATTATATGTCAAAGTGTGAGGCAGCCAATGTAAAGCCTGTACTCTCTCTAAGTGCAATAAAAGAAGGCAAGTATTGTGAGCTACAGTGGAAAGCCTTACAAAACTCACATAAATAATTCTTAAGTAAGGAAACAGGAACCGTGCATTTAATTATACAGCAAATAAAAGCAAATATTTTCTTTAAAAGACTTTTAAAAGAATTCTTGCTGGAGGTTAGCTCTGGAAAATAACTCTAAATTGCAAATGAAAAAGCCTGCAATTTTGGCTTGCTAAAAAGTAAGCAATGTCCCAGGACTGAGGGTTGGAAATGCTCCAGCTGTCCTCCAACAGAGGAAGAGGATGTGTCTAATAGCACAGTTAATTTCTATAAAATAGTCAAAGAGGTTTCTTCTCAATAGGAAATATTATCTTGATTTTTTCCCCAAAATCATCTGGTATGTGAGGATATATACTTTCCTCCATTTTTTTTTAAATACTATTAAATTAGAACAAATACTGGCACTCATGTAATTCTTATATGAGTTGAATGACAGCTGGGAAGAAACAAGCATCTTGCGATGCAAAAAACCTTCCATTTTTATGGAGCTTTTGCCCTCAAATATTACTTCATAGTAATATATAATCACAGCTGTCTCGGTTTAATATAATTTAGAGGCAGATATTTTAACATTAGTTTTAACCAATTCCTTTCCACCAATAAGAAGACACAGCTATTAGTAGATTGAAGTGAAAAAATAGCAGTTTGCTAAAAAATGAAACAGCAACAGGTAAAAAATAAGAGTTAATCTCAGTCCCCACAAACAAAGAGAAAACTAAAATTGCAGAGAACCCCCACCCCCGAGATAGCACCCTCCACAGACAACTGTGTTTGGGTAGACCAGGGGAAAGATGGCAGCAGGTTTTCTACCTCTCTTGGCTATATGTGGAGGAAGAGAAGAAAGAGAAAAACAACACAAACTGAAACTCCTTGATTACAAAAACTCCCTCTTCCCCATGCAGCAACCAGCAGGAAACAAGGATAAAACAAAAAGACAACTTGGAGTCCAAACTCAAATGCCTCCTCAATCTTCCTGGCAGTGGCAGCTCTGTCAACAAAGGCAGCTGACACGCTCTGGCATCTGGAACTTGGGAACTGAAGAATCTGCTAAACCTCATCTGGCTGGTTCCAGATAGTGTTCAGCTCTGCACCCACCAAGCCATTCGTGTCAGTGCTGCTGTCTCAGGTCCCTTTTATGATGAGGGTGAGGAAGAAAGACAGACTCCTGAGCACTGAAGAATGGTGGCCCTACCATGGCTGGCTCTGACATCATACTGTGGACAGGTGTTGCAAAATTCACTCTGGAACTTTTGAACTGTGAAATGCAGCTTCTCAGGTTGCTACTGTTGCCATGTGAAAACCCATCCGAAGCAACCCCCTCCAGAAGCCAGAAAGGAACAAAAGATAAAAATTCTTCAAATTAAAAATTATGAACCCTAAGCAGTTTATTTATAGACAGTACTTGGTTTGATAAACTTCGCAGTAAAAAGTTTAAATTCTTTATTTGTTGTTCTTTACCTTTCCAGATATTGTCCATGGAAAATTTACCAGCATGGAGAGGGCCTGGATGTGCTGATACGCTTGTACATAGCTATTGTAGGTGCACAGTTTGTGGTAATTGGGAGTGGGGCTGCAGCCAAGCCTCATCCCTGATGGGCTACAGCTGTGCAGGACAGGTGAACAGCATTGAAAGCAATGAGACACAGAGTGCCCAGGTGCACTGACCAGTCACCAAAGGGACATACAGGTGCAATCAATGCATGTAAGATGAGGCGAGAACAAGAAGGGCAGATGCTTGCAGCCTTCTGAAGTGACATTGCTCTGTATGGGCAGGTGCTTGAAGCCTTCAGATGCGATATGATGTTGCTCTGTATGGGGCTTGAAGCCTTCTGAAATTGTATGGTGATACATACTCTGTATATCATGGCTGTCTCAACTGTGGCGTGTGCTGTGGCGTATGCTGCGACAGCTCTGATCACTTACGGCTACCGACTTTGTTCTCCAGTGGCTGTCCAGTGCCATGCATGAAATAATAACTGGAGAAGCTGTGAGCTTCAAAGGGAGCCAATGTAGCATCAGTGCTATGCCAGAAGAGTTGGAGATGGAAGCTCATAGGAAAACCAATGTGTACCCAGCTGGGACACTGAGCAGTAGTTCCAATATCAATTGTCATGAGATACATATGGAAGTTGTGCCTGTGTAAGTGACTTTGTGTTGGAAGTGTGTTTCCAACCCAGGTTCCACACGAGGAGGTGATGTTTCTGCTTGTGGAGAAAGATGCTTGGCTGTCTTCTCCCCTTCATTCACTCACCCCAGTGCTACTCACACTGGTGTTTCTTTCTGGGGTACATCTCTAGCATCAATCTTCTTGCTACGTAATTTTTTGCCACAAACGACAAAAATGCAGCTGTTAGAGAGCTGCTCTTTTGCTATGTTAATTTCTAACAGTCTAGCTATAAGTAAAAGTTAGGGTCCTACTTGCATCTACTGTGAAGTAACCATATTTAACTGAAAATTGGTGGGTTTATTTTATGAAGCTGAAACAAATTGGTGTGCAGAAAAGTCTTCTCTCTGAGTAAGTACCTCCTTATGTCACTTTGCAGGGTTACGTGGAATACGCAGTCCATGCAGACTCTGTAATCATTCTTCATATTAGTTAAATTCCTTGCCTTTTGGTAAGATGTGTTCAAGTCTGGTGCTTAGCAGGATAAAACTGAAGTAAATGCACACCTCTTTAGTTGTCAACTGATAGTAATTACAAGTTCTCAGTGATTTTTACAGTATTGACACTATGTATTGGTTCCCAAAGTTCTTCAAAGTGAAAAAAAAAATCCATCTAACCAAGAGGTGCAGTTCAAGTCTGTTGCCTACGTGTTACATTGTATGTTTAAAAGATCGTTGCTGCGAAGATGAACACAAAAGAACAGACAGACGCTCTGTCCAAAGCCCAAGCAACTCAGTTCAAGTAAGGAACTTCTGTCTTGATCTGAAGTGGGATTAATTAAAACCTTGCTTGTCAGTATGACACAAATAGCAAACATACTGTCTGATTAGGAAGGATACTGTCAAGTGACAAACTCATCTGAAGAGAGCTCCCTTGCCAAAAGAAAAGCCCTAAATATGGGTCTGAATACTTTCAATTTTTGTCTCCTGTTGCAATCTTGATGGCCTCTTATCGCCAACTGTTTCTTAAAGTCTCATATTTAGAAAAAAACAAAGCAAACTTTCTGAGTGTTTTCCTGTAACTGGTTTTGTGAACTGGCTACCTGCATAGCACATAGGCTGGGGCAGTTGGGGCTGCACAGTGTGGGAGCAGAAAGTGTTCAGGTCTGGGAATGGGGACACTGAGTGCATTTTATTAAGCAAAGCTATTGGGAAGTGAATCTAAGAGGTACTGTTGGGAAACATGAAATGCTGTTTGCTGGGTTACAGAAGAAAAGAAGGGATAAAAGTCAGTGCTACAAGATGGGGAGATCTTTCTGTAGTTGTGTGGCTGCTACAAGACGCCTTGTGTTTGCCTGTGTAGTGCCACATGTTTTGCCCTTGGTGCTTGGGTCAGCCATCTCTGGGACCAGCAGGTTGCTTGCTGTGATCACCCTGGAGCTCTGCCTTCCCATACTGGTGGGTTCCTTGATGCAGCCCCTTAGTGCTCCCTGTGCCATCTCTCCTATCATCACTTTATTAAAAGGTTCTAAATAAAAAATAAAAGCTCTTTTCTATCCGTTCTTCTGTTTGCTTCCACTAGGCTGCTCTCTAGGAGGGCAAAGGGTCCAAATGTTTTAGCTCCTGCTAATATCATGTTTGAGGTGATGGAACCAGGCTAAATCATGATGATGGTTACTGGAGGAATCATCTTTTATTGGCTGGTAACTTGTGTTTTCTTCTGCATCTGAACTGGGAAAGTTTTCTCTTTAAGCATGAAGAATTATAGAAAGCCATATTTGTAGGCACAGCACAAATAATGGTGCTATAACCATTTGTAAACAAAAGATCTGCAGTGGGATTAATTCCATTATTGGTATATAATGGTGTTTACATTAGCCCATGCCATGGGTGTAGGGATCCCTATCCAAGTTGGAGTGTTGCACGACCTTGAGCCTAGGTAACCTACAGTTAATAGTTTACTTTTGCTATAGAACATTTAAAGAACCGTATAAAATTCATGTCCATTTCCTATCTTTTTATCATATTAAAATATAAATGTGGATTGACTGGATCCCAACAATATTCTGTCTGCTGCATGTTATTAATATCCAAATATGTTTTTCTCCTGGGATTCTTCTGTGCATAAGTGGAAAGAACAGACAGTAACATTAACTAGCCTTCTCTCATTCTCTTTGAGCTGTTTCTTTCCATCTTTTCTCACACGACTGCAGTGAGCTCAAGCCAAGTATCTTTGTAAACTGGTGGTGGAATAGAGTAAGAGAACAGCATGGTAACTATATTAGAGGACTTTAAATCACACTTTCTATCATGAAGTCTCTAACAAGAGCTGCACTGTATTAAGATTGTTAGAGTTACCATAAAAATTATTTAATAATATGATACCTAAACAACTGAAAGCCATTAAGGTCATTATAACATGGCAGCAAAAGTGTCCTGTGCAGTGGCATATTAATCAGGACTGGTGTCTGAAGTGCTCTCCCATTATGCACCAATTCAAAGGGAGCAGGGCTTGTTCTAAAGATGATGGTTGCTATCAGGAGAGCTTGAGCAGGGATGCCTGCAGATAGCACAGGCAGGGCTGAGGTGAAATGATTAAAGGAGAATGTGTGAATTTTATTTCACCACAAACTTTTTCTCACCATGCATGCTAATTATACTTGAGAGAAAAGTTTTCTTTAGTGGTATCTCTATTGCACTCAGACAACGAAAAAGATATCTGCTGGCAAGATCTTCTTTCTTGTTTTATACGTTGAGCAGAATGCTCCAAAGTGCAGAATGCTGTCTGTGCTCATGCCATACAGTCTCTCCATCATTTCTGTCCCCTTTCAGAGAAAGAATTGGAATGTTTGCCCATTTTGTTTGCAGAAAAGACTCAAGGTGAGTGAAAGAACAAATCCTGTAAGGCAATTCTGTCACTCACCTCATCTTCATAATCTTTCCTTAGCTCCCTCTGCCTTCTAACCCTGCTATTGATCGTGTCATAGGCTACAGTAGTCCAAGGCAGGGGGCTGAAAACCTTTCCAAACAGCAGTTGCCAGTCTGCCTGTTGCAGCTTGAAGAAGAAAACATGCTGTGAAAACAATCAGTGCATTTGCTTTAGATCTAAGTGATTCCAACTAGGTCGATGCTTCATGCTGATGTGTTGAAAACATTTAAAAAATTTCTCAGAGTTTGATTTCAACTAGAACATTTCAGCATGTGTCTGACTCTGAAGTTGTTATTTTTCACTAATGTAGCAGACAACAGGTTTTCTTCCACCCTAGCATAAAACAGTAGGGAAACTGGGCCTTTATTTGAATGATTTTATGGGAGGTGGAGGTTGGTTGGGCTTTTTTTATAAGCTAAGGCTCTTGCAAATTGACTTTAAAGGAGTACCAGTTTATTTCAGGAAAGGAAAAAGAGGTAATCAGTTTTATAGAGTGAAAATGAGAGTATAGCTTTATTCAAACCTCTTTCCCCCCCTGTACTTGAATTTTCCTTCAAAGGCAAGATAGTTAATTCATAAATACATGCAGAATATTTTATTTTCTTTAAAGCACATGATGGTTCTTTGTAATGTGTTTGTCTTCAATATAACTGGCCAATTCTCTCTTGGTTTGAGATCACAGGAAATGAAACATTGTGAAAGGAAACTATTCTCATCCAAATTAGCATTCAATCAGTTTCCAGGGGTGGCGTGAATCCAGGACAACATTTTTCTATGGCAGATGGTGGCACAATTGGTTTCCTAACTTATTGGAAAAGAACACAGAAAACCAGAATTTGCTGTAGACTGTCTAACTGTTTGGTTTGCACATGCTCTGCAGCCACTAGGGTCTATAGGAAACTAAACTGAGCAAAAACCACAGGACTACAGTCCTAGATTGGAGCTGGCTGCTCAGTGGTTTTGCATGGGAGCCCATCAGTAGGACCTCACCTCTGATTCTGCTCCGCTGCACTTTCAAGCATACTCTTCTTGTTTTATGTGCCCTTTTCAATAACAAGTACTTGTCAGTGCCTGTTGATCTCTTTGGGATACCTTTTTACAGCATATAAATATGTATTAATAAATATATCTTGGAATTTCTCTTCCCTGAAGGAAGTGAAGCCACCTCTGTACTGTTGCCATCTTTGCTACTTGCTTCAAATAACACAAAAACATTTTTGTGCTGCTTCAACAGGAAATAGTGAGCAAGTACTTGCCTTGAGGTATTTCATTGAGCTTCAGAATACCAGCAGATAGAAATGTTTAAAAAAAGTTGAAAATTATTATTATTATTATTATTATTATTATTATTATTATTATTATTATTATTATTATTATTATTAATAATAATAATAATAATAATAATAATAAACAACCTTTGAAAGCTGTGTTTATCTGTGGAGAGGAATTTCCATTCCTCCTGAACTGAGCCTTTGCAAATGCAGTGTATAGTATATATGGCACTAATGGATACTTCATTACTTTCATACTTCAGCATTTATTTCACCAAATATTGTGCAGGGAAAAATAGTTGTCAATTGAGCAGCTCTAGCTTGCAACTGTGACATTAAACTAGACATTAAAACTAGATAAGCCAGTGTAGAGGTGTGTGTGAGAAATCCTGTAGTCTTAGTGGCATTCTTTCATTAATTAATTTTTAAAATTATCCATGGGATGTTGCAGAAGTGCAAGTTATGATTTAAATGTACTGCTAGGAATCCTGTTTATAAAAGGTATATACACTTAATTTATACATGCAAGATGATGGTTTAATTAGATAATTGATTTTGTTTTCTCCAGAAGAATGGGTAGAATCTAGAGAAAGACAAACTTCAATTTGGTTTGAGGTGCTTTTAACTGACAGAAAAGTAGTTAGATCAGACCCTTCTGCTGTAATCTACCGTGGCTGTTGAGCAATGATGAAAAATATCTTTCCCATAAGAGACTCTCCTTTTGGGACTTGTTGCATTGGACCATATATGTGAAAGAAGGGAGGAAGGTTGTTTGAATAGTGGGTCCTCAGTGGTCCAAATGAGTTGCCTTCTATTGACATGGATTTATATTTTTTAGTTGCAGTGATTCCTGTAACATTGGAACTGGTTAGGAATTCATTACAGTGTCAGTTTGTAAATATAAGGTCTGCTAAAGCAGAGGCCGTTCTGCTGAAATGCTCAATTCCTCCACAGGCTTCAGAGAATGTGAATTAACTTGTGCTTGGGTGCACTACTTGGTGGATTAGTGAGGGAGTAGTTAAGGGTGATTTAAAAATTATTTTATATATTCTACTGTTCGTCTACCTCTTACAAACACTTTTCCAAACCACTTTCAGTGTAACCTTTTCACCCTCCCTCAACTGTAAACAAAAATAGCATTCAGAATCTCTACCCCTAAAGGAATTCAAACCAAAATCATAGTGCTTCCCATATGCATTCTAACCTTCACCCTACTTTTCTTGATGTAACTTTTTAAGCCTAGACTTTTATGCAATATTAGCCTTCATTGGAATTGACAACGGAAAACTACAGAAGGCAATTCACTTAATCTAAGTTTGTTGTGAAACTGAAAACAGAGTTCTGCCTGAATTCTCTGTAGATTTCCTGGCAGGAAGCATTCTGTCATTTTCAGGTGAAATTTATTCACAAAGAGCCTTGAAGAAAAGGTCTTGCTTTTATCTGACTCTTAAAGAAGTCAATGAAAGAGACTCCGCTGATTATAACGACCATCAGGAAACTGTCCTATCCAGAGCTACATTGTAGACTTCTGTCTCTGGACAATAGCTTTTCCTCTGTAACAGTCCAAGAAGAGATTGATTTAACTACACAGGGAAGACACACTGTGGTGAGTAAGAGGGAGCTCGTCCCAAAGAGCAACTGAACAAAGAGGGTGTGGAACATGAGAATTGCTATGCTTTGTTACTGCTCATGTGCTGAACTGATAGGTTCAAGTAAGTCAGCTGTATACTGCATTAGAAGAAAGAGGCAAATGGAGAACCAGACCTGTTAGATACAGTTCGCTGTAGGGCTCACCTTGCTGTAATACTTATAACTTTGTCTTCAAACGCTGTTTGTACTCAGATGCTTTTACTACTATAAAAATAGTACATCAATTTTTCTAGGGGAGACAAAAAACTTGCATATCACTGTCCAGCAACTACCTGTACCTCTACCCTCTTTTTTTTTTTTCTTCAAATAGTCTACTTTGTGTGAAGGTAATACAGTTTTAATTGCTTCAAATCTTTTATGTACCAAGGTCAAAATACTAATGACACGTATGCCACAAATCTTAAATTATTTCAACAGGGTTGTCTAGCTACATTGTCAGCCAGACCATGTACCTATGTTGGTGTCTCCATTACAGAAATTCCACAGTGCAGCCGTAAGTGATAATTGAACCATATGGATACAAAATGAGAAGAGGAACTTATATTTTAGCTTTGGCTCCACTAGCTTTCAGATTTAAATAGGTTGCTTGCAACCATCATGAGGACTAATACCCCAGCCAAGGACATTGCACCCAAAATGGTAGCTACCAGTCTTTCAAAACTCTAGACTAACAAGTGCATGTGGCTTCTGTGATCTCTAAATAAAAAATGAAAAATGGGACAGGGACCTGTGGTTAAGAGGCTGTTCCAATTGTGGATGTGGGAGTAGTAGAGAAATGGAAAGGAAAGCATTACTAGAGTTGATTCATACTTGCCACACATGCAGACACCAATTGATAAGCTCTGACTTGGGTGTCTGACAGTGAAATACACTCTTGGGAAATAATCCATTCTTCCCAAGGACTTAAGATACATACTGAGACCTTTAACTCCAGTGACTCCAGGTTATCAAGCAAACTAGTTAGTGCATGGTCAAAAAGTTTGTATGCCCCCAGAATGCTAGAGTCAATACTGCAAAACTGCCTTAGCAGGATTAGCAGCTACACTCTACTTCCCTCTCCTCCCAACCCCCAACTTGTCTCTGCTTTTATTTTGCCACCCAGCCTGCCAAGCTGCAGGTTTCTTTTTCTGAAACATATATTTCTTCGGAAAAAGTAGATATAAAGGGAGAAAAAAATTTTCTTTATCCTTTAATCCTTTATTCTCTTTGCTTTTAAAAGTTTATTTGCTTCCTACAGTTGGCCATCTTGAGCTTCTGCTCCTCTGCTGTGTCAAGGCTTGCTTAAGCTTGAAGGTTTTTTAGGCTTGACCAAGCATTGACAGCGCTATCACAGAAGCTAATGCTAGAGACTGCCAGTTTGATGGATTAAGTAAACTTATTGAAATCTTTTTTCTTTAACACTAAAAGATGCCAAGGGCTGTTTCTGTTCTTGTACTTTGTGTGAAACACCCACTGACATTAATGGAAGTCCCATGTGTAGAACTAGAGTAGAACATAGCTCTTAATATTTAAAAGACTTGTCAACGATGTGCATGAAGTAATCAGGAGGTGTGTTGTGATGCTTCTTTGCTCTGCAAAGGCTGTTCTCCTTACACATTCCCTGCCTTTTGGAGACACTTGTACGAACAGGAGGGCTGATAGCATCAGCTTTACATAACTTTTTCCCTTTCTAAAAATATTTTAAAACAGGCAGTTCCCTTTAGATATGATCTGTCTGCTTTGCTTGGTCAACAAAATACACTTGATGTCTTTCAATATGGTTCACAAACAGCCTTGTTGCCTGATTTTGCCATGCTGTTACTCTCTGAAGGAAGAGGAAGAAAGGAAATCTTAACAGAGAAGCCATTTTTAGGTACCTATACATTCTTTTTACTGTATGTAAAAATGCCTAATCTTTCATTCTCTGTTTGTTCTTGAGTAACTTGCTCTAATGCAGTGGTGATATGCAAGGTAGCTAAGGAAAGTTAAATAATTTATGTTACCAAAAAGAGTTCACCACCAGTCTCATTCCTATTTCAAATGCTTATTTTGTTACAACTTGGACTGCATCTCAGTAGGGCCACCAGCTGTTACAGATGGCCTTGGCAGGTTAAAGCTTTCTGCTTAGAGAGACAGCTGCAAAGGTGATTTCTTTGTCTTCCCATAAAGACTTTCTCTTACAAACCTCTTGCTCTTCCTCAGTCATGGCTCTTGAATTTCTTCATATTTACCTGGGAATGACTGCTTGTGCCCACAGAGGTTTTTGGTGGCTTTTTGGCAGGGAGAGTAGAGCTGGTGACATAATTACAAACACTTTTGAAGATTTTGGTTATAATTTTAGAAGACTAGGGAAGAAATGAAGGGAGATGGGGGAAGAAGGGACTAGGTAACTCCTTCTGTGTTTTGAAGATAATTTGGATAATTGACTGAACAAGACGAAGATGGTGACTTCCAATATAAAATGCTTATGAATATTATATTAATTTGCCATCATATTAGACTTCCACAAATGTGGCTAGCAAGTTTGCTTATTGTGAAGTATTGCGAAGTTCTGACACTATTTTTACTAGCATAAGACTACTACTTCTTGTGAGAAAATATTTAGGATGATGTTCAAATCTCCATAGAGGGTACAGTAAAATTGCTTTTACTTGTGTCAGTGATGTGGATCATGACCTAGATGTTCACATGCAGTCCACACAAGATCTGAGCACATTTATGCAGAAATCTACTGAAATTAATATGAATTTATTTTGTACTTTATAGAGCTGTGGCCTGCTTTGCAAAAATGCATTGGTATCTACAGTTCCAAGGGATTTTTAAAGGTGTTTTGCCAGAGGACCTGCCTCCTGTGCTATTTCTTAAATTTTGACATTTCTGATATTTCTAAACCAGATCATCTGTGTAAGCAACTGAAAGAAGGGTGCAGTGCATCCACTTAAAAGTGGTATATGGTTCTGAAACCAAATATAGGCTTCATTAATATGACATTTTCTTGGTATGTTTACTGGTTTACTATGTTAATGGTTAGTTAATCAACCCTGAGGGTGACCACAGAAGACAGATGATATAAACAAGTGACAGCAGCATTAGCATTTCTGTCAGTTTCTGGCAGCATGGAATTACCAAGAAACTGATGGAAACCTAAGTCTCCTTCCCAGACTCTTCACCTTAAAATTGTTCTTCACATTTACAGAAATTACTGTAGTGTTTCAGGGTGATAGTAACACTACAGTAGAAACTTCGGTAATTTTAATTTTTTCTTTATTATGAATAAAAGAATTGAAGGTTTCCTAGGTCATCCTAGTAAAGTCAAGACTTTGTCCTGAAGATTTCAAGATGTCCATTTGCAAAATGTATAATGAAAGAACCTGGAAGTAACATTTCTCTATTCTTACTCTGCTTCACTGTGCTCACAGCTGAAATTAGTTGTCTCCAAGACAGGTCCTCTCTTTTCCTCTGTTCTTCCTTCTGTGCCCTCCTAAACACATTTTAGCTGAGTGAGGCTTATTTTCCTTATCTGTTGCCCTGTTTTGTTCCCCCATGCAGCATTTTTACTTTTCTATTAGGTAAGGCACAGGAAACTTGAAGCCCAACAAAACAAGCTAAATTTTCTTTACTAGTCTTTAGGTAGGTAAAGGTGGTTCTTTCTACTGTCCTTTCCTTCCCTCGCTACTGTCCAATGGGGAAGAAAAATATTAAAAATTCACGAAATCAGATGGGATGAGGCTGGAAGGGGCCTCTGGAGGTCATCTAGTCCATACCTCCTGCTCAAGGAGGACCACCTAGACTTGGTTGCCTAGGACCATGTCTAGATGGCTACTGAATATCTCCAAGGAAAGAGGTTGCAGAGCTTTTTTGGGCAATCTGTGCCAGTGTTTGGTCATTGAAAAAATATTTCCTGATGTTCAGACAAAAACCTCCTGGCTCTGCCTTCTTTGCTGCAAGGACACATTGCTTGCTCACATTCAACTCGATGTACATCAGAACTCCCAGTCCTTTTCTGCCAATTTACTTTCCAGATGACTGTCCACCAGCAAATAGTCATTCACAGGATTGTTACTTCCCAGGCGCAAGACTTTGCACTTCTCCTTGTTGAACTTCATCAAGCCCATGAACTTAAATCAGCCCATCTCTCCATCCTTTCAAAGTAACTGCTTTTCCTACAGGGCAGAAAAACCAGCTTAGAATAGGTTCATTTTCAAAACAATTTTTATTATATTTTTTTAATCTTCTCAGAAAAAGCTTTACTCTGTGATGAGCTGTGTTTCTTTGTGAAACCAGGTGAAATTTTTTGGTAGTAAGAGGAGAAGTTAGTTTCAGCCTTTTCTACGGGGTCACTCCATAATTTAATTTGAAAATTCACTCTGTCTAGTTGTATGAGAGTAATGTGCCTTTGAATAGAAATGCAAATTTTAGCTTGCAACATAGAAAAGCTCCTTTTAGAAATTTTCTAAGAATATGTTATAGAATTATATTCTGGAATTTTGTACTTGCTGCACATTTTGCAGATATGTGTGCATATAACATTCCTATAAGGGTTCAGAAAGTATAATTCAATTAATGAATCTCTTTAACATAATTTGTTTGGGACAATGAGTCAAAAAATGCTACTTCAAAATGTAGTTGGAAGAAGCTTTTCTGTATTCTAAAAAGCACATCTTAAAGCACATAGGGTGAGATTAATTTTATTGTGTTGCATCACTGGTGTAATTTGGTCTGGGCATTTGATCATATAAAACAAGCCTGACTCTCAGATGCAATGTTTCCATGGGCCTCTCCTTGATGAAAGCCCATTTGGATTTCCTGGATGGGGTCTCCCCTCTTTGAAAACACTGAGAATTTTATATTTTAGTGGATGGAGGATTTGGCCCTTTGTGCAAATTACAAACGTTGGTCTTTGAAGATGTGTATGTCCTTTGGTGTCTAGGCACTTCAACCAATATCTCTAAACAGAGCTCCAAACTATTTAACATCTGCTTTTCTTAGTGCAGATCAGAAATAGATAGGTAATCTCAAATGGGTGAGTACAGATACATGTTATTTGTCTTGGCTGTAATCATGCAAACATGCAGTGAAATTGTGGGTAGCGTCCATTCCAGTAGCAGACACAGGGATGTTGTATTCATGTCTGAATATGAGAAAAATAAAGGAGATGAAAAACCAAGCACATCAGACCAACCAATCTACCAAAAATTTATTAATCCCTTTCCTGGCCCAAATAGCTCTTGTCCAGCAACAACAAATCCAGTTTGGGTAGGCAGACAGTGAACTTTATGTGTTGCTCCCTTTTGAGGAAACTGTTATCAAATTTCAGATATAATATTTAATCCTAAATTCAATGTTCTCCTAATCTGTGATATTAGAAACATTCAGAAATAAAAAGTGGGTTTGGTTGGGTTTTTTTGAGTTTGGTTGATTGGTTTTTGGTTTTGTTTTTCCTAAGCAAATGATATTACCTGCAGTCCAGGAAAATCATGTCCCTGAACAAAACACAAGAAAGCAACCTTTTTGTAAATAACAGAGGAAGCCAAACACCTAGGGGTACTGGATTGGCAGGCTAGAGAAGGGTCTTAATAAATGCTTACATAGTAAACCAGACAATTTGTGCTACTCTGGCTTAGTTGATTGTTGCACACAAGTATTAACTATGACATCAGGAGGGGCTATCCTCAGAAGTTGCAAGATACATAATGGTGTAAAAGAGAATGGGATTTACTCAGTATCATGTAAAACCTGGTGGGGCAGATCATCAGCTCTGACCTTAGCAAGACACGTTCTTCTTTTATGGATGGGCCAAAAGCGTGTTTCTTTGCAATTAATGTTAGGCCCTTCGCATTTTTTGTTTCTTACTCATGATGCTGCAGGGATATTGAATATCCCATTCTTTGGTTTCAATTAAGATAGCCTTTTCCAAAATCTATGGTAAAAGAAGACAATTGCATATTTCTCTCTGAGATACCCAAAATTGTTTGGGGATTCTGTGCTAGAAGAAGCATGTATGGTATTGTTTGTGTATATTATTATATCTATATGGGTCAGAGTGCCCCTTTGATGGATATTGGTCATGGGCTGCCACTGACTAGCTATGTTTTTCTGACTTTCTAGTGTTTCTGTGAGTTCCCAGTAAGAGGGAAGGACTATTCTGACTAATCTCTTTTGATCTAGGTCAAATGCTCAGACTAGTGCAGATAAGGCACCCAGCTTTAAAATGTTGATGCTGCCTTGCTGTGATACCCCAATGTGTGCACACATGTACATGCACACGTATGACCCTTATTTCTTTTCTTTGAAATGCAGTGAGGAGGTGTTGTGATTATGGGTTCATCATCTGAACTTGCCAAGTACTTTGAGACACACCTCCAAAACTGTCCAAAATACACAGGTTTGAGGAGAAGCTGCAGCAAACTCCTGGTGATACTTTACTATGGTGTCCAAGGGTAAAAATGATATTTGCAAGTCCAAGACTACTAAATTTTATCCTTTCATCCCTCATGGCAATGATGTGAGGTGACTTTATTGGGAATTGATCATACCACATTTGTGGCTCTCCTTTATATCTTTTTGTCACTATAAATCTGCTTAGTTCAGTCTCATTAGTTCTGATGGACTCAAGGATAGTAGAGATAATAGGGGGGAAAAGACACAACTTTTAACTGTTCTCCCATGTTTCATGTTCTCCCATGAAACAGTGCCATTGCTGAGCCTGTGTAAGGGTGCTCTGATCAGCTTCTACTCAGCGAGGACCTAGGACCCATTCTCAAGTACTCTTCTTTATGTTGCCCTGTTTATAAAAACAAAACGACCCCACAAAAACCAAAAAACCAAGCTTAAATGATTTAGGAAATTGTGTGCAGGTTCCTTGAATGGTGGAAGTATACAAAGCATTGGATCTTCTGGCTATAAAATTGATGGCTTCTGCCCTCATTACACGATCTGAAAAAGGCCAGAGAAGCTTTATCAGGTGCCTTGATTTTCAGGATGTAATTAGCTTTGTTAGTTCAGCATCTTAAAACATTCAGAACTACAAATAGGCTTGAAACATCCTGTCCTTTGTGGGTGCTCTATCAAGCATGAGGCAGTTTGAGTGATGAACTCAAAATTTTTCCTGCCTGTACCTTCCTATCATATTTAGTTTCTCATGTTATTCTGGTTTTTTAGACTTGATCTTCTGCGTTTGTACCAAAGCCTACTTGCAAGAGAGAGCCTGATCTCCAGACCATTTCTGTGGGCAGCATAGGCTGCCTCCTCTCCTTTCAGGTTTCACAGCATTAGGGAGAGGGACAAAGCTCTTTTTTCCTCTCCTCAGCATGCATCCCCTCAAAGATTACCACCCAGAATACTTGTGTGCTAGGAGCACCAGGAATAGAAATGCAACCCAGCATGTTAAGTTTCATACCGGCACTGGCATTTAGAATTGGAATGGCCATTTAAGTGCCCACACTGTGCATATTACTACTGCTGCAAAAACAACACTACAGACACTTCTGGCAGGGTCTTCTTACTGTCTGCAGCAGGAAAAAGAGATTGTGTAAAAAGGACAAATAAATTCCTCTGCTTTCATGCATAGCCCACTTCTGGCTTGGCAATATATTTTGACTGCTCTCTGTAAACTGTAATATCATGCTGTCTTCAGGCAAATGCTACTTTGTTTCTATGTAAAAATCACATATTTAGGTGCAGCATACGATTTGATAGTGTAAATGCCAGTTGGCATGTGCTACTGCAGTAACTGGATGGACACCTTTCAGGTCTGTGAAGCACCTAGTAGTGTTTCAGCTGCTATATACGTTATAATTAACTCTCAGTGCCTGAAAATATATCTATATATGTTGCATGTATGCATTTGCACATGTACAAAAAATCATATAGATATACACAATGTACTACATTTTAGTGTGTACGTGTAGATGTATACATACAGAGTACAGCGCATTTGTGTAGGTACAGAGAGATATAGTAACAAACTATATGTGTGCATGGTTGTAATGACGTTTCCTTGTATCACATCTATCAGGTTACAAGCAGCTAATAATTTTCTTCTACTCACAGCCGAGCATAATGGCATACACTCATAAATCAACATCAACATGGAACATTGCTTAGCAAATATAAATGTATGTGCATTGCAGAATGATCAGAGATTACGAAAATATATCAGAAGTCAAAAGTAGCTGCTGGAGAAATGCTATGTCTTTAGTTTATTGAGATTGTTTGGAGGATCCTAATGTACTGTCACTGAAAGAATAATTTTTCCTTTACAATCTACTTAGCAAAGATTTATTGATCCTTTTCCCCTTCATAGAGAATTACTGATCCATTTTAGAAAATCAGATTTTCACACCTTTCATGAGAATGTGCAGAGCGCAGTTCTCTAGGGATTGCCAAGGAAGTTGACTTTGACATGAAATCCCTAGGTACCAGCACACAACTGCCTATAGTCTCATCACTGATTTGTTGCACAGGGTGGTAAAATACTTTTATACATTTATAGAGAAATGATTGCACTGCAAGGACTTATTTTTCCATGCTAGTGGATGTATTCAAGGTCCTGTTATTTGTGTAAACAGCATTTTTCAGGGGGGTTGGTTCTTCTCATCTCTGATGTTATGAACAGTAAGGTAAGATAAAAGTTGTTGAAATTCATGTTGCAAAGCAGTACAATACTGTAGAATTTTTCAGTGTGTGTAAATAACTTTCTTCAAAATGTCTACTCTCTGTCCTCATTATTGTAGTATCACAGGTAGCTAAGCATTAGGCATGTTATATTGAAGTATGCATCATAATGAAGGTGATTTATTATAATTAAAACAGCATGGAGAGCAGCTTTTATTAGACATATTGTTTCACAGGAGAGCTTAATAAAGAGCATTATTATTAGTTATAGATCTGTGTGAAGGATGTTGTTTACTGAGAGTTATGTGAGTATTAGTCAAAGTCTGTAGTTGCTCATTTGAGCTGTCCACTGGATGTGGAAAAAAACCCAAAAAACATTCAGCACAGCAAAGAAAAGAATTTTAAGATTGGAAGGGGGAGAGAGAGAGACAGAGACAGAGAAAAGGAAATGCCGAGTGCATGAAGTGTTCTCTGCAGGAGCAGTTCTAGAATACTTTATTACATATCTACGGAGACAATGGCATGGACTGTAAGTAGCTCCTGTCTCTCAATATAATAATGCACATAAAGTCGGGGTCAGATTGGGTTCGCTCTGGGCTTTGATGCTGTAGAAGGTCACCAAGGGGATCGATGGACAAAAATGAGACCCGAGTTTCATGCAATCAATGAGATTTTTCTATTTAAAGTGGACACTGTGTGTGAGTCTCGGAGCTTCAAATGTGCTTTTGCTCAGCTTGAGCAGATTGAGAGAAAGATGTACTGTAAATGTGTTGTTTGTTTTAATAACTGCTGGCACAAATACTGCATATCTAAACAGTTTAGTCTGACGAACTCTATTATGAAGTTGCATGAGCTGCGAATAAATGGACAAATTAGCAGCTACTTTGAATGTTAATTACACTGAGTTTTTATTCTGTTTCTGTAGAGTTGTAATTGCCTGGCATTTAGATAATGCTTAAAATATGATTAGAGAACTGCTTAATCATTTGGTTCAAAATCATGTGGGATTTATCTGTTCTATAAAAAAATACTTTCTACCATTAATTTCCTAGTCCTCTATACTCATTATAGTCAATTCCTTAATTTCTTTAGAAATTGTTCATGTTTCCACAGATTAACACAAATTCTTACCTGCCTTTGGTGAAGAAGCTTCATTCTTCTGAGTAATAAATGGATAATTGGTACAGGATTACTTTGATAATTTTATCTTTAAAGTTTCCAAGCAGGTGAAAGATCATACATTGTTTTGCCTTTATTGTAAACAGTTATCTCTGTAGGAAGAGGGAAGCAATCGGGAAGAATGTGATCAGTGAGTCTGACATAGCTGTAACATTAGTGACAGTAAATAACTGACTGATGTGAAGGAGATTTATCTCTGTCTTGAAATAGTTAAGGAATTAAAGCAAATTATAGGCCAATTTCTAATCACCAACATATATGATTTTAATTACTTTGAAGTTGATGGAGTTGTTCCAAATTTACGCTGCTCTAACACATCCATGTCCTGACACTGTTTTCAATTTCAAAGCAAGTCAGCTATCGGACTGTGCTTTGTAAATGAGAAAGCCACTTGAATCTGGGATTTAAACAATCTGATTTTATGGTTTTAAAAGCTAAAATAGCTAAATACTCTTCTGCCCCACTCCCACAGCTCTTCTCTTTCAGTAGATTTCAGAGAAATAAAATATCCTGTGTTTTCTGAAATTCTATTTCACAAAATTGAAGTGTTCAGAAATTAAAGACTATTTATCCTACATTGCTGCATAAGTAAATGCCCTCCAGTGTCTACGAGGGATGAAAGGGGGAAGCAGCAAACCCAACCCACTGTATTTTTCAATCTATTATTAAAAGTGACCTTTTAATGACAGTTAATAAATTAAGTGTAGTCCATCAACACAATCCCCAAACAATTTCAAACCACAGAAACAAACCAAGACTTTGACAGACTTTTTCACATAAATATGTTAAATACAGTGTAATTGCAGTTTTGTGAGAAGATCATTAGAACTGGTAGTTTTTTACAGTTCAGATCTAAATTTGTTTGCTGGAGTCTGAAAAATGCTGCAAAGAAGAGTAGGTGTACAGAAGATAACATAAGCTTCTGCCTTAATTTGATTTCTCCTAGAAGGGTCATTTACAATTCAAGCAGAATTTATATTTACCTGAATTTTTTTTTTTTGTATTTTCATGTATGCCTTGAGTAAGGACACTTCAGCTTCTATTATTCTCATTAAAATGAAAAGATAAGCATCCACCACCTTAGCTTCTTCTCTTAATGGTACTTAGTGTTGCATTCTAGGATGTGTTAAACATTTTCTAGTTAAGTGTCTTTGATAAAATATAGAAGTTAATTAGTTGAATTTCAAAAGAAAATATTGATGATAAAAGCCCATTGCAGTAAGCACATTGCGCTGGAAAACAGTTCTCTAGCAGTTAATGGAAAGAGTAAGCAATTGCATGTAGTTTATATAAAACTCAAACAATAGCACAACCTGTTATAAATTGGAAAGTCATATGGAAAAGGGGTAGAAAGAAAGTACCACAAGATCTGTAAAATTTTTCTGTTGACACACTTGAGTAAAGCATTTCTCTCTTTGCTTTGGCTGC
The DNA here is from genome assembly GCA_039654755.1 of Calcarius lapponicus. Taxonomy (NCBI): domain Eukaryota; kingdom Metazoa; phylum Chordata; class Aves; order Passeriformes; family Fringillidae; genus Calcarius; species Calcarius lapponicus. The sequence continues at coordinate 62,714,910 of CM077464.1, forward strand.
AAATATTGGAAGGTGAAAAACCATGGCACATAAAAATTCAACTGTTAATTTGTAGAACAACTACCTTTATTTAGCCACTATTGAGGTGTGTAAATTTTTTGGACAAGAGGTCTGGCATGATTCTCACTGATGAGTCACTGAGAGTTAAATTATGTGTTTTGCAGTAGACCCAATGACTGCTGCCCTTTAGAGTACTTTCTTTGAGTTAAGCCTATGCGGCCTCTTTTGGCCTCCTCAGAGACATCAGCTGATTTTTACACTCCCAACAGGGTTAATTTCTCAAGTGTTCACTCATGAACATGTTTTTGATGTTTGTAGTAAAATTCCTGCTCGCAAAAGAAGGAGCAGAGGCAACCGGGTTTCTATGCAAAGATTTTTGCAGAATTAGGTGGTGAATTAAGGCATGCTTCCCTGATAAGGCTTTACATATGAGGCTAAAAAAAAGATGTTTTTTCAAGTCTCTGGTTTAAATGTACTGTACATTTCATTTTACTTTTTCTTTCTGAGTGAGGAAGGTTGGAAGATGAACTACACATAGAATAGCAGGAGCATATGGACCACAAGGAAAAGAAATATTAATGATCCAAAACTGAGAAAACAGATTAATTCAAATGAAAAATTTTGCCCACTGGGAAAATATTGAATGTAATTTATAAGGACTTCACCATAATATTCACATTTAATATACTTTCTTTTTTATACTAACTAATGAATGGTCCTAAAAAGCAATTTTTAAACTTTTGTCTCCCACACATTTTAAAATACTGGAAAGCAGACATGTAAATTTAAGCTTCCCATGGATAATTTTAACTTCTGCAACCTGCTTATTCAACATATCACTCTAGGTCTCGCTGATGTTAGCAGCATTACAAGGACCATATTTTCACACAGATAAACCATTCATGGCAATTTCTCCAATAGATTTGACACAAACATTCTTTTCTTTGATATTGGAGATACAAGCTTTCTATTTTTGACCTATTTTTTTTCTCCTGACCGACATATTTATTGAGGCTATCGCAAGGAAAATCCCACTTTCCATTAATATTTCACTCCTCTGTTTCTTTCTCTTGCAGAATTTCAGACTGATAGAGCAGTATGAGGGTCTTGGTCAATGTCAGCCTATGTATGGGCAAGCATGAATAGAAACAAAACTCAAAGTTTTATTTAGAATTGCTATTTGAATAAATACACATATGCAGTAGTTAATGTGTATATATGTATCATTTTGATGCTGTCTTCATGATTCTACTGATTTTGATCAACATGTAGCATTTATTGATCTGTTCTGAAGGCATATCTAGTTTCAGAGAAGATTTTGATTGATTGTCCTCATCCAGAGTGAATTCTTTCTCCATCTCTCTAGAGTCTTCAGTGGCATTGGCTGTGGATAACAAGCAGACAAAAGATTTCTTTTTGAGGAAAATATGTAATTGTATACATCTATTATCATGTTTGAATTCCAAATAATTATTCAATGCCCTTTGTTTTTTCCATCTGACCAACTTGATACACTTCTGCTAAGAGTCTATAAACTATTGGTAGTAGTATAGATATCTCTATATGTCAATCCTCCATTCTACAGAATGAGATGATTGAAACTAATGCACTGCATGGAGTAGGAATGTCTTCTGTAACTTGTGTTGTTTGTTTCATCAGTAAAATATTCAACCCCTATTACCTTTTAAATTAAATGTTTTAGTTTTAAGAATTCCATTCATGCAAATCTATATTAAGAAGATAGTAAAATTATTGAATACTTCGCATTTCTTGATTTTTAATGTACAATTTTTAATGTAAAAAAGTGTCTTGAGTTTCAATGTAAAAGTGTAAGATACCTTACTGTACATTTCAATAATAGATGTTTATTGCAATGACTCTGTTCTCAGTTTAGGTCAAGAGGTAAGAATGCACTTGTATTCATCTGGATAAATAAGTTATATATCCACCTCTTAAACACTGCTGCCAGATGCAAGCATCAAATATATTGTACAGGTCAGGTTTAGGACCACAGCTCACTTTCCTATGCTGTCTAATTTCTACCTCCTCCTATGGTCTAAATGATCTCTGCCATTTTATCTCTAAGTTCCTTTTACTTGCTGAATGAGATAAAAAGTAAGGGATGTTGTCCTCCATCTTTTGTCTTCCCCTTATAAACTGAAATATTCACCATAGAAGCCCAAAAAGGAAAGCTATGAATGCCAATCTTATTTCCTGAAATTCTCCATTAACTAGATCTCTTGGATAGATTCAGTAAGATGCCCATGTCTCTCAGGTTACCCTCCAAAAAAAATAAAATCAGACTGTCTTGAACACTTTAATAAAAGCCATTTCCTCACTTCTTTCCATGCTATTAATTGGTTTGGGGTTTTTGTAGACCAACAATAATTCTCCCCCACAAAGCTTTGTGCACATGCTTTTAGCCATCCTGAATAATGGGACTGCTGGTATGGAGTTAATTCCCTTTTCTGAAAATCTAAACTAAAAAAAGCATGCTTGAAAGCTATTCTGCCAAAAATGCATGCTTGGAACAGTGGATAAACCTCAGGACCTTGCAGAATTCAACTGCCACGTCACTTGTATGGCTCGCTGAGAACTGGAGTCTGCAACTTGATTAAAGGGAGGTCTTTGCTTCATACCAATTCAAGACAACTTCCTTGGATGGTAGTACAGCCGCTGTGAACAGGTCAGAGCTCCTCCAGTTTTCTCTTGGGAAGTACATATCTGGCAAATTTGTTTAGTCTTCACTCACGCTGTTGGTGTTTGCCCTTACCTCCAGCTTTCAAAATTTGACATAAGAAGTGAAGTCTCTAGGCTAAAGTCTATTGCTTTTAAGGTTTTCAGTCCTTCCAAGACAGTGATCCATTATAGTTGTTCAGCACTTTGAGAATCTTCTCCTTTTTAACTGGGTTTTATTGCAGTACCTGATCTGAATGCTCTCCAGAAGTTGTTGAGAATGTAGAGTAGGAACACCTCTTAGACTAGATATATTTAGTTATAATGTTATTTGCTCACAGTTTATTTCTTTTGGTAGACTTAAGCTCTAGCATGTTAAATACTTTCACATTATATAAGGGTTGGTAATAAATATTCTTGAGCTACAAGGAAACTGAAGGCATATTAGTAATAAGTTTTTACCCCTGCCCTTTTGAGTTGCAAACAGGAATTGCCTGACAAATTTTCCCAAAGTTTAGTGTAAGTTTTCCTCTTTGGTATTTAGAATGTATCTGTTTTTTTCATTTTTTTCCTTGCAAATAAATGGTGCAAGACAAAGCAATGGGATTTGAAGCAGTACAGGAAGATAAAAATGTGATTTTGCTGTGAAATTATTATTTTTTTGCTCCAAGTTGAAATTGTTTTCTAGGTAAATATCTATGAACATTATTGTCCTTTGTTAAAAGTGTCGTACAAGTGTGTAAACCACTGCAGAGCACGCATACTAAACAGATTCGGATTTTACTATTGTATCCATGACTCCAACCGGGATACTAAAAGGGATGCAGCTGTGCATTGCCATCAACAATGTTGCAAACTGTGTTCCACTTTCTAGACTGCCTTTTCAATTTCATTGCCTTAAATGAAGTGCTGAATTGCACTTGAAGAATCCTAGTGAAGGCAAAAGGTTTAGAATAGGTGTTACTGAGGTCATAACTTGCTAATGATGTTAATATTATATACAAGGCAGGAGAGAACCCCCTTTGATAGTGAGATCCTAGGTTAAGTCTGTAGAGGCATTTAGAGGGAAACCCAGCAAATTATTAAATTACTTTTGGAGAGGAAAATAAACACAAACCAATATGTTATTTAACTTTTACATTCATTGTCAGTGCAGTGTTTTACAATTTTTCACTAGATTATAGTGCAAAAAGTATTTATCTGATTCAGAGCAAGTTTCAGGTGAAAGACTTTTGGTGATATAGATTAGAAGACGCCACAACTGTGCACAACTGTGCATTCCTGAGTTACATGTTTCTCTGTCCAGTAGATCTTTAAATGTCAAAAACAGAAGTGCTTTTTGTACTTATCTTGATTTCACTATGTATGATTAGTCCAGGGTTACATGCTTGAAGGATCGGTTTATACCTTTCAGATATAGATAAATGATTACAATATCTTAAAGCCATAATTTAACCACAGTATAAATATGGCTTTGTGTTCATCTCAGCACTTCAGTGCTGTCACATGTAAATTTGACAGATATCTTGTTGGGCTTCTCTTAGTGCTTTTCAGTATGTTGTCATCTTTTCTTAAAAGACTCCTAGAGATGTATACAGACTCTAGTTCATGTAGGAGAAAAAAAACTGTATAGATGGAGTGACACAAGTCACATGGAGTGATCACTAAACATTGGGGTTGGAAGCCCAGCAGAGGTGTTCACTTGTGTTGTTACTTGTCCATGTGATAACTCATCTTTATTTGTGGTCTTCCAGATCCCCTTGATAGTAAGGGAAATGTGTGTCTTTCCAAAGCTTTACCTTACTTGTGATAGTAGTTGTGTGAGAGAGGTGGAAGCTAATGCATTTTCATTTAGCAATTTCTCTTCATAAGTGCACATTCTCTTCATAAGTGCACGTTCACTTTTTGTTTTCTCTTCTTGTTTGCAATAACATAATAAAAAAGTAGTGGAAGGCTGCCGCTAGAACTTTTCTTCAGAAAACCAGCCAGCTGAACAATTTGTTCAACTGTTTGTACGATTAGATTGTCTGTCCTCCTTCTATTACTCAGTCGCTCTGCTGGAATCAGGTTGGGAAATGACATAGAGTTGGGAACAGTTCCCTGATCAAAGCTTTGTACATCTGGCTGTGTGAGACTTCTAAAATTAAAAATGCTTTAAACTACTAGATAAGGCAGATTTTGATACAATGAAGTCCAGGGAATTGCTGCTTAAGCATGCAATTCATGTTAATGCACCCCAATTCCGGGTGAGTTGCTGATTACTCTGAGTGGGTTATAGCATAGTGTCTCAGTAGCTTTTCTTTAACTGATACATGGAACAGAATTCAATGTTTCTTCACACTGAATATGTGACCTTAGAAAACCGAAAAGGAGTCCATGTGTGGTTTTTTGTTTTGTTTTTTGTTTTGTTTTATATTGGTTTATTTTATTTTATTGTGGCTTCAGATTTTTCCTTCCTTTATTAACTTCTGTTCCATACAACACTTGGACTTGAAATAGAATGAGATTGGTATTCAATGCTTAATACTCACAGTCCTCTAAAATTGGGATTTCTCCCCTTTCTCCTTGCCCCCCAAAGTATTCACTTTGAGTTCAAAGCTTGTGAATTTCTAGACTTCCCACACGAAGAGGTAGTTTTGAGCCCAACAGTGTTACTTATGTGGAGACTACGGTTTGTCTTTTCTGCTGTACTTTGATGAGTTACATAGGTAATATTTGTGCATTATATTATATCTTGGTGCTATAAAACTGATCTCATATCCTAGCTAAGTATCAAGTCTGAGAACATTTAATGTTTTTGCTATTTTGACTGCACAAGTGAATCAATTTTGTGTAGAAGTGTTTTGATTCCACGTAGGAGTTGCTGGTTATCTTTTACTAGTAATCCTCTATGTAGGCCTATGGGTGTATTACTTTACATTCTCCTGGAAACAAGCAAATACTTTGTGATAGTCACATAAGTGACCTTATTGTGCTTCCTTGGAAGATGCCCTGCTTGTGAGCGCAAAATTGGTAGCACATGCTTATTGGGGAAAAAAAGCTTTCTCCAAAACCATTGCTACTGCTATTGCAGTAATGGGATATCAAACAGGCAAAATTGTATGTGTTGTCAATGTCTGCAATATAATTTCATTGACTTACAATGTTTAAAGTGAAGTCATGATGGTAAGCTTATATAAGATGTCACATTGAAGTAATCACCTACCAACTTGGTTTTATAGCAAAAGAGAACATTTTAATATCTGCATGAATTCTGAGGACACTCTAGCTTGTGTGAAAACGCAGAGATCAAAGTATATGATTAAGCATTCCAATACTGTAGTGCTGAGAAATACTTAAATAACCAAACAAATAAATTAATGAAGTAAATATGGGTAAAAGTAAATATGAAAACTTATTTTAATCTGTGAATAAGAATTTGGTCTAAAACCAAAAGAGAAAAGGGCAAAAAAGGGGGATGGTTTAATTTTTCTTACCCTACATGTAGCTGCATATATATTTATTTGGTTCTTGCCTAAGTCTCTTTACTTATGCTTTTATTCTGCCGAGATTTCTCTTCAGCAATCTTCAGAGTAGTGTTTTAGGTTGGAATCAGATGATAACAAGGATACATGACCTGGGACTGTTAGACCTGTGGGTTGAGCAGAGCTATCTGTCTGCATGAAAAGGGAGCTCAAGCAATGCCACAGCTGTGTGGGTCCTCCACTCATTTTCCTAAGTTGTAGATCTAAATCATAGTACTGGGGCTGGCTGGCTGGAGGCAAATTGCTTTGTAGCAGCACATATGATGCTGTGTTTGGATTTGTGACTAAAACAATACTGATGACACCCCAGTGTTTTGGCTATCACTGAACAGTGCTTGCACAGTGTCTGTGCTAGAGACAGGCAAGAAGCTGGGAAAGGACAGTCTCTCTGTAAAACCTCCCTGGAGAAAGATAATTTAAAAGAGTTTGTAGTGATAGGAGAAGGGGAAATGGCCTCAAACTGAAAGAGAATAGGCTTAGATCAGATAGCAGGAAAAAATTCTATACCATGGGAGTGGTGAGGCATCGGAACAAGTTGCACAGAGAGGTTGTGGATACCCCATGTCTGGAAATGTTTAGGGCCAGGTTAGCTGGAGCTCTGAGCAATCTGATCTAGATGATCTTAGTGTCTCTTGAAACCCAAATTGTTCAATTCTATGATACTGTTGGGATATCTGATCCCAACTGACCAAAGGGATATTCCATACACATGATGTAGTGTTCAGCATTAAAAGCAGGGAGAAAGAAGGAGGAATTTGGGTTATTTGTTGTCTATGGTGTTTATCTTTTCAGATAGCTATTATGCACAGTGAGGCTTCACTGCCCTGGAATTGGCTTGTTGATGGGAAGTAATGCTAAAACTTCCTTATTTTGGTTTGCTTGCATATGCATCTTATGTTTCCCTTATCAAACTGTCTTTATATTGATCCACAAGCAATATCTCCCTCTGTTTGTTTTCTCCTCATCCTGTGGGAGAGGGGAGTGAGTGAGTAGTTGTGTGGGTGCTTGGCTGCTATAAGTAACAGCTCACCAAAACAGAGCAAATCTTCAAGAGGGACCAGCTGCTGTAACCACAAGCAGAAATAAATGTGTTGGAAGAACATTTCAATAGGTTTAAAAAATAAGAACCACCTACTGTGAATTTAAGGATAGTCATATTGATAACTGCTGGGAAAGAATATTCCTGAGGAAAGTGCAGTGGTAGGAAGAAAAGAAAAAGTAATGTAAGAGGGTAGGGTCTGATCACAGCAGACATGAACTCCTGTCTTATTTTCTTGCCTTCTTTCTCTGCAATGAAGTTCTGCTTTCCTAATTTTTCTTGAGCTCCTTAGGCTGGAAGAATGGAGAACATGCAATGTAGCAGTCTGAGTACCAAGACAGCAAGGAGATCTTTTACTCCTAGAAGACCCTTTGACATTGTACCAATGTTAAGTTTGACAGGTACAATCAAGACCTGCAGCAGCTCTGTGAAATGTATCAGAAGTGCCATCAGGTTAAGAAATGAGAGATGGATTTTTCTTGATGTAAGGAATATATTGGTTAAATTTGCATTGCTAGATTATTTGTTCAACACATGAGAAAATGGATACCTGTAGGTATTGAAAGCAGGTAAATCACTAAAGGAGTAGTTTAACAAAAGGAATAAATTGATGAAATTATTAATGGTCCACTTAAGTGTGCTGAAAATTGTCCTAGCTGTAAATATAATTAAAAATTTGTGAGTGTAGTTTGAGGAAAGTTAGTTTTCATGAAACTCTAAGTTAGATATTATTAAACCTTAGAAAAGCATAGAGCAAGAAAGAATTCAGTAAAGACTCTGTGGGGATAGAGTAGATTATTTATGCAAATTTTTACAGAAAGGCTTTAAAGTACAAACAGGCACTCTTGCCCTGCTCTCTCCTTTGCAAATTGGTAAAAAAAAATCTGTAGGGATAAGGTGACTTGGCTGGCAATGCTTCAGTGGCAAAACTGAGCCTCCAAGAGGCCAGCCCTCCTATTATAAGTATCCCAGCAAACTTCCTCTCCCACAAAGGAAAGACTACTTTTTGTTATAAGAGGACTAACAGAAAGGTCAAAGGTGGTTTAAAGACTGAATGATCTTGCAGCTGTGCTAGTATACTCAGGCTTGCTGCAGGATTCCCAAGTGGCTCTTTGGTTTTGCTGGTTTTGCATATTGCAAACTATAAATACATGTAGTCTCTAGGTTCAGAAAACTAATGATAAATATGGACATAGGAATTAACTTTTCCTTTAAGTACAAAGCAAGGATACTTTCTTCAAATATAAATTCCAAACACACAGTATCAATTTCCATTTGGACTGATACATGAAAATAATTTATAATGAACAAAAATTGTGATCAAAACTCATATTCTGCATTTTATTGCTCTATTTTTGTATTTTAAATCACTCTGAAGTTATTAATGGCTTATTAATATTCATTTTTGGGATGCTAATGTTACCAAAGCAGTTATAGTAATGATCTGCATATTTGTGCATGGGTTGTGTATATAAACAAAAGGAAAAAAAAAGTGCAAGTTATGCCATGTTTTTAAATAATAATTTGAAGAAACTTTTATTTTCAAAATTATATTTATTAGTTGTTTTTAAAAAAACATAAAGTTTGTAATAGGTTAAAAAGTAGGTTAAAAAGAAATTTGAGACAAATAGTATTATGAGATTTTGTTGTCCAATTTTTCTTAATAACTAAACTACATTTAGGGATACTTATTGATATCTTGTTATGGATTTCAATGACGAGAAGATCAGTGTCCTTAAATAGATCTCAGTGATTTTTCACTAGGAGAATTGAGTATGTGTTTGTCCCTGTTGAAGCAGATGGCAGCAATTCAAACAGCTTAATTGGGAAGGAATCAGGCCTGTTAAAAACTTTAATATATGTAGTATTTACATGCATATGTATTGATACATTAGACATACATGCCATAAACAATAATAGGATCTTTGGAAATATTTTTCTCCTGTTAAAACAGAAGGAAATCAACAGCACTTGTGACTGTTCTCTGAGCAGAGCAGTGATAGTTACTCTTTTAGGGTGAAACTGAGCAGCCCAGTGATGTTCACCAGTTTGCAAAAACCAGGTGTTAGCAGCAATGTGTTGCTATAGTTGCATGTTTTGATTTACTCTGATCTGATTTTTCCTTCCTTAGAATATTGTTTGTTTCAAAGGAGTTTCCTCACGAAACAATAGGGAGCCAATGACAAATTATTGTATGGCAAATTTTTTTTGTTAAAAGAGCAACAAACCCTCCAAAAATTCCCCCAGCCAGACAGTATCTAATAAGGAACAGGACTGTTTGTGTAAGAAAATATCAGCAGATCTGGGAAATGCTTAATTCATTGTTTATTGGTAATCCAGTTACTGCAGTTGCAGCTAAAATGATTGGTAAATGTTGTGCTGTTTTCCTGTTGTAAAGCATTAAACAGAAAAACTGCTTTGTATTGAAGAGATCCTCCCATACATCCAACACATAATACTGTTGCTGCGTGTGGTGTGTGACCCATCCTTCCTACCTTAGGTCACACTCCCTACCTTGGGGAGTTTATAAGTATACCTGCAACTTTCAGCGCATTAAGACCAGTGATAAAAAGGTGGAGCACCCTTTGGGCTTCAAGTTCATTAAGTCCTTATGCAAATTACATTAGAAATATGAAGATGTGTGATAGTTGAAGGCATGCTAAATAAGTAATATATTTAATTAGAAATTAATATATTATGGGCTACAATATGAAAAGAAATATATGGTACCCAGGTGTTGATGAAGACCTGGTATGAACAAAAGCAACCCTGAAGATCTTTTTAATGATTAAAAAAACCAATTGCACTCATTCATCAATGAGAAAGGCTTGGGAAATATAAAAAGCATTGCATTATTGATCTGCAGTATTTGTGGCATCATTAAGTATGTTTAGCAGCTGTAGCAGCAGGTTTTGTTGTCATATTATTTCAACAAGAAGAATGATAGGAAAAACTACTTGGGATTCTTCCTCCTAACCTGGAAGCTGCCGTGCATTTTCTAGTATCTGGAAACGAGAAAATAACATTTTAGTCTGTGAGCCTCAGATCAGGAGAGGCTTTCCATTTCTTCAAAAGATGGGCATCATTGCTTTTCTATTCTATGCTTAGAGTAGATAAAAGAAAATCTGCAGCTCCACCTCTAGAAAGTATGATGTGAGTAGAAATGCCAGAAAAGAAATAATTTCCCATACTTGTCACTGAAATTCAGATGTGCTGTATTATGAAATGCTCCATGAAAAGCAGACCAACTTATTAACACATAAAATATATAATTGAGGTTGAGCTATGCTAAGTTTGGATTCAGATTTGGGAAGATGTTGTTCTTGTTTAGCAAGTAGAAGTTAAAGCAGACTTGCTTTAAGATAAGAAGGAACAATTTTGGATTGAAGAATTTTCATCAATTTTTGATTGTGATGTTCTGGTGAAATCACGTTTTGCTTGATATGATTTGTTTCAGTGTTTTAACTGTATTTGTAAAGGATTTTAAAAGATTTGCAAAAAATAGATACTGAACTTCAAACTGGTCTAGGTTATTACCACGTATTGTATTATAAATTATGACCATTTTAAAAGTAGAATTTAATTAAAAACCTGGATGAAACTGGAGCTAAAGTAATATTACTTTAAAAATCTTCAGGAAAAAGTTCTCACTAGAAAATGTTGCTTCGTTGCACTATAAGGGATTTGTACCCATTTCAACAAAGTTTCTTTTGAAGGTGTTACATTGTGGGTGTTTGATAGAATTTCTGGTGAGAGCTAACGAAGAGATCCGTACTGAAATAGGAAGTCTCTTTCCTCATGTAGCCAAGTCCAGGGCTGACTATAGATGAATCTTGATTTGTGTCTTCCTAGACCAAATGCAAGTAATTGAATTAACCACTGAGCTGGATTACTGTTTAACCTGTGCTCTGATCATCAAAAATTCAAGTTAATGGTTTCTTTGTTTTAGATCATGAAAATCCTGACATGTTATGTAAAATTAAGTTTTTGCTTAACTAAGAGGAGAGCTTCTTTCAACCACTCTGAGTCCCTTCTATGCAGCCTGGACAAGTTTCTCTCTCATACCCAATCAATATTCAAAACCTATTGTAAGTTTGGTTTTGGTGTGATTCTGGATCTGCTGATTTTTAAAAGAATGCAATTTTAGCTGAATTTTGGCTTTGATTTTTTTCACCCAAAGTAATTTCTAGCATGTGCATGGTTGACAAAGCCTGAAAAATGAAAATATAGACAAACTGCATATAATACCATATCTAAATCTCTGGTTGGCCCAACCTATTATCATTTGACTGCTTTTGGTAGAAATCCTAGTAAGAAATTTTACACCTTGGGAAGACTAACTCAAGTATGCCATGGAGTATTTTATTGTGTTTCTTAATTTCAAAGAGGTTATGGCCTCTTCTTCTCATGGAGAGCAGAAGGATTATGATGATAAGAGCATACTGTAGGTTCTAGAAGGATCTTTTAACACATGTAACATTATCATCTGGAAAGAGAGACCATGTGTTTAAGGGTTATTCAAAATAGAAATGGAGCAAATATTAAACAAGAAGAAAGACAAGTTATAAAACTGGCGGGCTTATGAAAGAGCACTTGTAATTTGGTATACAGGTTCATGTCTTCTCGTGCGGTCAGTGTGGAGACTAAAACACCACCATATGAAATAATTTTCAGGGTGAACAAGAAGATTGGGGGTTTTTTTATAGCAGGGATCAGTTAGACACCTAATGTATTACATTAGGGGAGAATGGTATTTTTTCCATAAGAGTAATGAATGAATACCTTTATAGAATTTTTTGTTTTGTTTTGCCTTTTTTTTTTTTTAATGGAAGACAATGCTTTCCACTTCATACTAAATTTTTTCCAAGTCTTCTGGTAAATTGGCCCCACAGTATAAAAATTTTAGTTATTCTTTCAGGCTTGAAATTTTCTGGATGTTTTCTTATGCTTGACATGGCTCCCTCAGAATAGAATTGACAGAGCATTGGGAATCATCCATACTCACATGAAGAAAGAGTCAAAGCCTTGCTCCTGATAGGACCATCTTCTAATTTGAGATTTAATTTTTCTCCTACAGCATCTTGTTCTTTCAGGAAACCAGATGAAAGAAAAGTAGAAAATCTCTTGGTTTGATGATTTTAAAGGTCCTTTCCAACCTAAATGATTCTATGAAATGAATGGGAAAAATCTATTGAAGGCTTGTTGTTCCCACCATGTTGTTCCCAGTCAAAATTGTCTTGTTTTGCCTTTGCCCTATCCTGATCTCTAGGGTCTGATTGTCTGCTTTCAAAAAAATGGGTCAGGTTTTGTGTAACTCCAAGAATCTTTAACTAGAAAAAGGCTGATTTCTCTCACCACTCTCAGGACTTGTTATTTCTACTAGTGACTGTGTGCTATTGTCTATCATATGTTTCGAGGAGTGTGGTAACTTCCCAGAACAGCAGCTTCTCTTCCTGTGTATGCATACAAACTTTTCCTACATGTCCACAGATAGACAAGCTCCTTTCCAGTAAGGCAGTATGTAATTTAAATGTGGAATCATTATAATTAGACCAAGGCCAAAATTAAAACTCTTGTTATCTAATTAATAGAGGAAATTTTTAATAGCTTCACACTGGTGCAAAATTATAAACAAGAGTTCTTGCAACAAGAAGAGCACTATGATCCTTAAATCAGACTAATAATTGTATCAGAAACATTAAGGTCCACTTTTAAGACTTTAAAGCAACATTTAGAGTAAAGCTTCTGTGCTGTGTGTACTCTGGCATTAGTGATCCCTAAGTGTCATGTGTGTCAGGAAAAACACAAGGTATGGATTCATTAGTGCACATTTCTTTGCCAGCAGGATCAAGAAATGGCTTTTCTGGACCAGAGGTGCAGATGTCTCCTACAATGAATTATTGTTCCTTAGTTTTTCTATGGTGAAACCAACATTCTTTGCCTTTCTTTCACTTTTTGGAGATTGCAGCATGATTGCAGGGGTACATTTAGAGCAATAAAACAAACTGATTGTAAAATAAATGTTCATCTAGCTATTTATTATGGGGTAGCTTCTGTGTGCCTACTCCATGCAGCCTCTAGCTAGCCTGATTAGCAAGTTGAAATTCTCTGGTGAACCTTTCATCTTGATCTTAATAGGTGTAAGAATATGTGCAATAGTATCATTAGGGAAAATAGTGAAGTAGAGGAAAAAAAAGTTTAGTAAGGGATTTGTTTTGGTATGATTTGGAAACACATTGTAGTACCTCAATCTCAAGCCACAGCAAATCAAGGGACATTGCCAATTAAAATTTAATTTAAAAAAGAAATACAATTAATTATATTTTAAGATTCCTGAAGCTACAATTAAAAGCTTCATAAGTTTATGTAAAACTTGTTTTTTCAGTCAGATCTGTGTTATTCTAATTAGCAGGAACCATTTCAATTTCCTAAGAATTTAAAATTAAGTAAATAAATGAAGGAGACAGTCTTAAAATTTCTGCTTAACTTGAGAAGAATATTTCTGTGAAAGAAAGCACCATGCGTAGTGATAGTTTTTCTGACTTTCCAAATTAAATTTTTATAGTTCAGTTTTATTAATAAAATGTGTATAACTAAGTACTGATTTGTTAATTAGTTGTATTATGAACATGTGAAAATGAATATCATTGGAAAAACAAAATGTCCAAAGCCACACTAGTATTGAGAAAAGGGAGAAAAGAAGAACTTTCTTTTTCTGCTACAGAGAATTTAATGAGGGGAATAAATACAATTCCAGCTTAAAAAAACCCCAGAGATTGTTTTGGGGGACAATGTCCATATTGAGTGAGATGAGCTGATGACATATCAGTTTTTTTGCTGTAAGAGAAAGGAGAGGTAACACAGAAGATTTTAATAAGCTGAATATGAATAATATAGGTAAGAAACGTACATACGGAAATAGAGGTTCAAGATCAAAGTAGTGATGAGAGATCAATGATCATGTATCAGCTTGTTTGTTTTGCTTATAAACATCCATCTAAAGGTGGAGGTAGAGGTGGCTGTGAAGAAAATGAGTTTTTTCCCTGAAACTTTTCCAGGGAAATAAGAGCCAGCAGGTAGAAATGGTCAGAGGCTAGCAGGGGACAAAAGGTTGATTCAAAGTAGTTTGCATAAACCAGTCTGTGGATAGATTGGGATGGAAATACCAGCACATTAGTGACAGCAGATAAAACAATGTTAAAAGAAAAAAGAATCAAAGAAGGTTGTCTGTAAGAGGCCTTTATTTATGGAAAAAATTTAATATCTCTAGAAGCAATAAGATGAAGGAAGAAAACTTTTTCATAAGAAGACCAAGGGAGAAGGTAATCCTAAATTTCACTGGCATTTACAAAAAAAAAGAAATCCAATCCTTTTATAGTAGAGTTTTGTTAATGTATTCCTCACACAAAAACTAAGCTAAGGTACATCTTAGAACAGCTTTATCCAAGTTTGTAATTGTGCACTATCTTGATTAAAAAATTTAAAAAGCTACAATTTGAATAAATTTTTAGAGCAGTCATTGGAATAATAAGTAATTATGAAGTGTAAATTTTATGTTTATTAGTAGAATTTCTGTGTTGGCTCTCAAACAAATTCATTGTGTATGTCCCAAACTGAAGTCTGTGCAATATCATGATTGGGGGTGGGGGTTTGGGCAGGATTTATTTCATGTTTTGAAGATAAGCAGAAAATTGATTTCTAATACTTCTATGGTAGGGGGGAAAAAAAGTCTGTGCAAATTAACTTCAAACTAAGGGCAAAATAAAAAGGAAAACAGAAGATCTTACTTTTTCTCTGAACTAGAATTTAGAAAGTAATTACATTCAGAGCAACAATGTTTATGGTGCAGTAAGTACAAAATTTAGACCAGTGGCTAAATCAGTACATGAAGCCTTTATGAAGCTCTATTATCACCCAAGTCCTACATTAAGGAAGAAAGTAATTCACTTTTAGACTTCTGCCTAGGGCATGTTTGACACAAACCCTATGCAGTTTCTTTTAAAAGCTGTCTTTGATTATTAAATAGTTTTGCTTAGAAACTGCACCTTTACTCTTAAAGTGCAAAGGCAAAGCTTTTAACACAGTGATAAAATGTTGTCCTGTACTTCGTACAGTCCTTTAGATAAGAAAAAAATAAAGGTTTTAACTTTTAGGAGAGGGTGTGTTACCAGAACTGTAATTTGCATTTGCAAATTCACAGGATTTTTACTATTAAAATAAGCCCAACAGCCGGTTTAAACCATCAGGGAGTGGTAGAGCTGAAGAGTGGTGCAGCAGATACTGTAACTGAATTACAGGAGGTATAAGCCGCCCCTTAAGGAGACACACAGCAGGGAGGACCACTTGCAGCACAAAGCTGTCAGGGAGATCTCATAGGAAACAGGCACGTCTGGAAGTACTAGTGCTAGTTGTACAAGAAATAGATGACAAGTTATATGAGTATCTGCAAGAGATGTGTGTATAATTTGTCACTACATGTGTGGTGTATACAGTTATCTTTTGAATAAGAGGATTGTGATTCTTTAGTTCTCTCAAAACTTGAACCCTGAAATTCTGAAGCATTATGTGCCTTTGCCTCTTACTTAAAGCATATAAACCCTTTTGACAAAGTTTATCTTGCTGGTTTTAAGCATTCTTAGACTTTTCAGTTTTGCATATGAAAAGCTGAAACTTTTGTGTGGCTGTCAGTGAACAGAAGAGCCTCTGTTACAGCGCAAAGTGTAATCTGACCTATAGCTCCTTCCAAAAAGCAAATGCTGAGTGTCAAGCCCACAGACATCCAGTGCAGAAGAACAGGTCCTGACAGTATTAGCTACTAAAGATGCATACACAATTCCTTGCCTCAATGCATCCTCTCCAGTGTTGTGGATCCTCTCTGGGATGGACTTGTAGGTGAGCAAAAGAAGAGGAGAGGGCTTCTGGGCCTGCAGCTGTCATAGCAACTACTCCAGATTTTTTTTAGGGAGGTCATTAGGAAATATAGGAAAAACCCCTTTGATCACCAAAGGATTTAGTGGACTAGGCCACTTGCTGTGCACTAGAATTACAATTTATTATGTGTTTTGCAAAAACAATAGTCTTTAATCATGCATAATCCGCTGCAGAACAGAATGTTTTTAAGCACAGAAAGCAATTGAAGGCCTGGACATAACCTGAAGTTTTAAAATGCCCAATTTCTAATATGTTTTTCAAGGAAACATACCTTTCCTTAAGTCATCGTTTAATGATTTATTTAGTCTTCTTGCAGACTAGAAATTTGGACAGTATCTAATCTGGCTGCTTATAGAGGAAGTTGTCGTTCATTTACCACCTGACAGAGAGAGCTATGCTGGGGGCTAACTACAGGTCCTTGTGCTGCCCGAGGGAGGGGGCAGCAGTTTATGTTAATTCACTTTTTATAGTCCTTGCCTATGTGTTTGCAAAGCTGTTTTAAATTCACTGCTAAGAGTACGCCCAGCCATGTGAGTGACTATGTTGATGTTTACTGCTGTGCAGGTCTCAGTGATACCTTGCAGCAATGAGTTCAACAGATTTCCCACCACCCACTGTTTGGAAAAATATAATTTATTTTTATTAGATTTATGACTTTTTCCCATTTCAGTGGAGACACCTTTTCTCCTCAGATGAGTTAGGGTGAATAGTTTCTGATCTACATTTTCTATCTGCTGTTTATTTTCTTGTATCCTTTGATCATGCTCATTCTTAGTCACACTTTTCTGTAAGCACTTCCAGTCCTTTCGATGAGTTTATCATTTTTACTGCACCTTTTTCTGATGCATATTTCTTAGATGGGCCATCCAGAAATGAACAAAGTACTCCAGATGAGGCCAAATTATTGATATACAAAACAAATAAAATCCTCTGCTGAAGTTGCTGTGAATTCACTGTCATCGAAGGGCTGAGGTTTCTCCTAGTGCTGTCACACTTCCCACATTATTCTTCCTTCCATTTTTCATACATTCAATTTCAGAATCTGGCAACTTGGACTTAATCTAGAATCCTACCAATTCTGTTAAATCCATTAAATTGCTGTTAGTCCTCAGATCAGGAGTTTTTCTCTGTGACATGATTAGTTCCCTCCCCAAACTTTGATGAAAAAGGTCAAATTTTGTCCTGATTCACATTTGTTATGGATGTTAGTAACTAATCTTGATGTTAGTTTTGAGTAGCTGAAACTGAGAGAAACAGCACATACTGAAACAATGCTTTTTGTGTTCACAATGACCTTTAGCTGCAAAACCCGCTAAAATACATTATTTAGTATATGAAAACAAACAAATTTTTTGCCTCAGTAAGTGATGGTCCATAGTGCACTATGACTATGAGGCAAAACAACTCTGAGTTTTTTACAGTGTCTGCAAAAGAAATCTGTTGTTTTTTGTTTCCTCTCCAGAAACATCTAAGAAATGTTCAGGTTGTTGCTGCCTAATAAATACAGTAAATGAAATGTTAATAAATTGCCAGCAATTTAGCCTGACAATAACATGGATTGACCAAATTGATTAAATTGATTATGTTTCATGTATTTACAATATGTAGACACAAGCCTAATTTATTTTCTGAAGAGTTCAAGGTAGGTATCACTGGTATAAAAAAAAGGCAAAAACAAAACAATGGAGTAATGTTTGTGGTTGCTATCTGCAATAATCTAATGCTGACAGAGAGTAGTATTTTATTTAGTAATTAACAGTGTAAAGGGAAGAGAAGCTGTCATGTTGGTTCTTAAGCTGGGGAATGTGATGAAAGATGATATCTGCGATCTCATCCTTTCCACTTGTTTAGGATTGTCAGAATGAGAAATGTCAGCATTATGAAAGCTCAGCTCTGCTCTTGATATGATAAAACCCTTCAAAAGCCAGTCTTTCTTTCCCTCTCCCCCTCCTTTCTCCCTCTCCTGCTTGCTCTTGCTTTTTTTTTATTTATCCTGTTTTGTTAGATGGCAGAAATATAATTCTTTTCTTTCTTCCTATTATAAGCCTCCATTTTTGTTTTATTATATGTTTCACAACCCCTAATGCCCCACTGAAAATTACCTTGTTAAATGACAGTGTTTCAAAGCCATGAATCCTTTCCACCATTCCCTCAGAGGTTTGAAACAGTCAACAGACTGTAAAGAATAAATAATAAAAAAGTATTGATTATTTTGATGACTGTGAGATTCAATTAAGTATTAATTTTGCCCTCCAGTGGACCTATCAAGGTATTCAAAAGGGAGGATTCGGCTCAACTAAATGCGTGCTGAGTGCTTCAGCCTTAAATAGGGAGAAAATGTGTTTACCTACAGTATTTGAAGAGGAGTGCATTGATGCACAGAGTCCAATATTTAAGTGCTGTGCAAATTGAGCCCTGGTGACAGTGACATTGTTTTTGGCAGTATGAGTATTGACTAAAGAAGAGCATTTGATGACAGCTTAAACTATTTGTATTGATTAACATTTTCATAGATTATCATGTGTCATATCAAATTCACTTTTCAGACTTGAATACATTAAAAAACCCACAGGCGAGCATCGACCAATGTGAGGACGGGACAGAGGGAACATGCTAGCCAACCTACTTGCTTGCTGGTCACCTGTTCTCTGCATAAGAACCATTTAGGCATGAACTTTGCAATAAATAGCTGCTAGAGAGATCAACAAGGTCACTTGCTCTTTTTCTTAGTTTTTTTGTTACTTTGGTTTCTGTGCTGTCATGATATTATGCTTATTATTTTGCAAACGGAATAACTGAGTGTGCTTGGAAATAATGCCTGACCCCCAAATATCCTCAATGAGCAGAAGATAAAACAGATTCTGATCATCAAGAAAAAATTTAGATGTGTGCATATGTGTAATGTTTTATGGGGCATATAATGGTGCAAACACAAGAATAATTGCAAACTGTATGTGTAAGTATCTTCCCTAATTTTATCTTCTAGAAAATGTTTTCTGTGGGTTTTATTTTAAAAAGAAAATCCATGTTTGTGTCTTTATGGAATTTTGGAGCATAGTATCCCAATGACAGGAAGAGTTAGAAGAAAATTGCATCTCTTTTAAAAGTATGTAATGAAATGGCTATTTAATTCTGTGTATGTTCATAGAAATGCTGTAATGCTAGAAACTGTGCATTTGATTTTGTTAATGTTATACAGCTGAGGATGCCTCTTTAAACCACTATGGAGCACTCACAGGGGGCTCCTCTTCTGTGGTATCGGAGCATATAGGAATTTCTTCTCTTACTATGCTAAGGACAGGGTGAGCTGTAAAAACATACACACAAAAAAAGCACATCCCACAATTAAAGCTGTGTTGGTTATGTTGCTTTCATAGAAGTTTTTCTCCAAAGCATCCTGAATCTCTCACATGCTAGTTGAGCTTTAATAGGGTGGGGAGTAATGGAAAACTCATTGGATCTGTAATAGCTCTTCACTTGACTGCAGCCAGCAATAACAGCAGGAGCAGCCAGAGATAAGAGAGAGAGAGAGAGTGTGTGTGTATGTGTGTGTGTGAGAGAGAGAGAGGGAGTGGAAGAGAGAGTATACGCACACCAAAGCTGCCACTTTTTTCCCCCTCACTCTTTTTTTCCCCCCATCCTAGGATCCAATGATAGCTGGACAAGTCAGTAAGCCCTTGCTGTCACTGCGGAGTGAAATGAATGCAGAGTTGAGAGGTGAGGACAAGGCAGCTACTTCAGACAACGAGCTGAATGAGCCCTTGCTTGCGCCTGTGGAATCAAATGACAGCGAGGACACTCCCAGCAAGCTCTTCGGTAAGTCTGTCTAGGTATTTCATTTCACTGCTACCATGTTGTCCGGAAGAGCAATCTTCCCCTGTTCTTTTTTTATTTTTTTTTTTTTTTTTTTGTTCGCTCAATTTTCTTGTAAGTAGGAAAGAGTAGCTTGGAGCATGCAGGCACACAAAGTCCTCTGCTCCTATTGCAACTGGTTACCAGAATGACAGCATCAGTCCTGAAAACTTTTGTTAACAATAGATGTATTTAGTGCAAGTTGCAGATGTTTTATGAATATTTTGAACCATGGACTCTAATATAAAATTCTGTTTGTGTATAATTTTCTTGGAGTACTTTAACAATTATTGTGGTAGGTGCTGGTGTGTTGCACGTGCTACCAGCTTTTTCCGAGGCTTGATTAAACTGAAAAGTTAAAATTTTTAATGGTAAAAATAAATCTGTCTGAAGAGACCTGAAAGATTCTTGTAGAAAACACTTCATACTGAGTAAACAAAGTCTAGAAAGCGTATTGCACGTGGAGCTAATGTTTTTGGAATTTAAATTAGAAATTAAATATTCCTCCTGAAGCCTGTGGAAAGAGAGATTACCTTTTGATTTTTCATTCATTTTGGAATAGTCTAAATTGTGCCAGATAAGTGTAACATTTCACAATCAAAACAAAAGCAGTGAGAGTGGCACTCCAACACAGACATCTGTCATTCAAACCAATGACACCCTGTAAGCCAACTCAAGCAACTCTGATCTCTAATCAGAAAAGGGAGCAGAGCTGTTGAGGCGCGTGCTTGAGTGATAGATGTTGATAGGTGTCTGAGCTGTAGCAGCACTGTATAGTACATTGTGACATTTGGGGTTTAGAAGGACTACACTCCTGAAGAAATTCCTTTTAATTATTTCTATTTGTGACCTGAGACAAACCTTAATAAAATGGAGCACTTACTTATTTTTTATTATTTTATCGGTGGAAGTCAAAGGGAAAAAGGTCTTATTTAAAGGGAATGCAGCTCTAAGGGAGAGGGGGTGAGAGCCCATTTTCTAAGATTCAACTTTTGATTTCATAATCTGTAAGGAAATCTGTAGCAGTGTTCAGATTTCAGTATTCTACCTACAATAAGAGCTGCACGATTTTTTTAAAACAAAAGAACACATGCAATTGTATGTTGTAATATTCTTTACACATTACTGAAACATACAGCACAGAATGTTTTAATAAATAACTTCACTACAGATGCAGGAAAAATAATAATTAAACACCCCTAAAATTTAATTTCTGGATTGCAGTAATGACTGTTACTGAATATCACATCCATTTTTAAGCACCCTCTTAGTAATCTTTGTTTCCATGGAAAACATAATTTCCATTAGTAGTGTGAATGTTCAAAAAGCACATAATAATTATTTTAGCCCATTTTATCCAGGAAAGAATTATAATGTCTAAAATTCAAAAGGCTATCTAGAGGATTATAAATATCTTCAGATGTGTTTATATGTTTTATTTGCTCAAATGGTTAGGCTCCCTCTATTAAATATAGCCAGGCACATAGAAAGCAAAAAATGAGCTTTTAATTTCAGGATAGTGAAATGTCTGTTTGCTTTTTGACCAGGCAAGTATTCTAATAAAAGGCAGGATATTTTTTGAGCCCTTGTCATTTGGATGTTCTACAGTGGTAGTGAAATATACACAGACACTTTCATTAGAGTTGTCGTGTGTGATATAGAAATGATGTGTAACCATATCTTGCTCCTTTCTGGGCTGAAAATATAATTTATCTCACTAAAAGCACAAGTGAAAAAGGTAAAAATTCATATATTGTGCTTTTTCTATCGGTGAGTGTAAGATATTTGCTAGTCTGATCCTTATACTGCTAAAAGGATGTTCCCAAGTAAACAAAAGTAGGTGAAATAGTCCGGCTGCCTTGGTATGAACTTATGTACCATTTATTGAGGTTTTGTTAGAATTATGACAGGTGCTACAGATCTATTAGCAACAGTCCTTGTCAATTAATTTTAGTAAATTTTATAACAAAAAAAAAAGATAGTGGGGCAATTTTGATACATTTGAGGATCAAATTGAGACAATGTAAAATAAAGATGATTAGATGTTATATCACAGTGCATCCTTTAAGATAGATTTGCAGTAAACAGAAAAAATTATCAAGTGCAGTTGTGTTAAAGCTCTAATACATAAATATGGAACGTCTGCACCCTATAGTTTTTTCTTTGTTTAATATTATGAATAACATGTTAGGAATGCATACTTTGTACTTTTCTTTGCAGTGTCTGAAGTTAAATTATTGTAAACACATTGACAGGTGTTGGCATAGAGAATCACAACTTTCTCCTTCAACCTTCTTTCATGTAATCAGAGATAATAAATATAGTTTTAAAATACAACAATTAATACATGCCATGTGAAAATTTTCCCCAAATCTCTTAAGCAGGTGAGGGAGGAGCATTTTAGAAAGTCAAGAGGAGACAGGTCCCTGAGAACAAAGTTTTTCTACACTGCTGCTTTTCATTTTTTTTAAGGATTTGTGAAAATCATGTACTGGTTTAGTTGGAATGAATGACCAGCATTTGTGTGTCTTTTTGATGTTAGCAATATTTCATGAGTCTTATTTTCATATAGATGAACAGAGTTGAACGATGAGATGCGAAGAGCTTTCTTTTCTTTTACCAGACACATTCTGCTTAGCTTCTTTTGATGGATGAGTTTATTTCTGCAAAGGCCTGCCTTTCCCACTTTTACCTTTTCCTAAAATTTACCTGCTTATTCTCAAATTTCCTTGTTCTGGTATTTCACTGCATGCCATAGAAACAGTGGATATTTGTTACCAGTCAAAATGGTACCTTTTCAGTAACAGTCCCTGCGGTCAGTGAGAAAAGGGCAGGAGCACAACAAATTGTATTTATTTTTTAAGAGAGGCACTAAACTTTTGTTTCTCTTATGGGTGCTTTGCTATCAGCAGCAAAGGGGATGAATGCTGCAGCATTTTAAGTGTCAGAAATACCAGCGTTAAGTATAAGTTCCTGATGACTTGAAGTAGCTTCCACCTGAAATTGATGTACAGGTGTCTGGGAACATGCACTTTGTCACTGTGTTGCAGCCGTTCTTGTTTGTTGGCTTGTTTTCTCCTGCTGGTGGTGAGTTTTTTTTTTTTTTTTTAATTTTATTTTTAGAATTTGTTTCTCTGAAAGAAAATGCTGTCCTGTAGTCCAGGAGTCAGTAATCCTCTACTCCTGCTTTTATACCAATGGACTCTTTTGAATTTGCATACTTCATGCTGAAGACTTTTGATACTGAAACCAGAAAAAAGTAGAGAAAGTGATCAAAAATTAGGTGCAAAATGTTGGCAAAAGAATTTGTCCTGAAACTCATTACCTCAAAAATACAGTTCTGAAATGTGGGTTAGCACAGTTACACTGTTTTGGTTAAAGAAATCCCAGTATGAGGTGAAGTTGCTTTGTAAGAGATATTGTGGTGAGTTATTTATTTTAAAAATATTTGTGAAGTAATAGCTCCTGTTTTAACCATAGAATCTAATTAAGTAACATAGAAACTGAGTATGGCTCTTGACTTTTCTGGTGGTGTCACTTTCAGATCAACTTGTATTACTCTGTGTTATTCTTCAAAATACTAGCCCAGGCCAAATGCCACCAGTCTTCCTAGAGAAAGCTTTTCTTAATGTTAAGTAGCAGTTTCACTTGAATAAACATTGATATAATAAAAATAAATATAAAATTTTATATATAAATATATAATATATATAATATAAAAAAAAATTTGATCCTAACTTAACTAATTCTACTTGTCATTTTTTACTGTATTTTCAAAAAATTCTAGTACAAATTATGAAGTATTGCTCTGAAAAAAAAATCTTAGAAGGAAAAAAATCACCCGTCATGTTTAGCTGTGTGATAAATTGTTGAGATTCAAAAGTTGGCATAGACACCAAGGGTATGTTGTATATAAAATTCTCAGTAGGGTAAAAAAATCCCAAGAATGAAATGGCTGATCCAAGCATCAAAACCCCCTGTGGACTGAGGCTGACTTTCCTGGAGTTAGATCTAGTCTTTAATTAATGCTTAACTGAACGCAGTTTGTGACATAATTAGATGGGGGGGGGGGGGGGGGGGGAAAGCTGGGAGTGCATGCACTTGCATATTAAGGTAATTTTACTGTATGATAAAAAGTTATTCTCTGAGATTTAGTCTATAGTTCTAAGAATCAAAAACTAAATAAAGCTGTAAGCGAGGGCAATGCCAAGCCTCTAATTTTGGAGCAGAAGTGCTTCCTATTTAATTATTGCAGGACAGAAAAAAAAAATTGACCGCTAACTTTTTTTTTTTTCTTTGCTGGCAAGGTTTTGTTCCAGCGAAATTAAATCTTAAGTTTCTTGTGCTGGATCTGATGACTGTGGTTTTCTTTGGTTCATTAGTGGGCTTTTGATCTTTTCATAATGCTGTGTATGCTTGAAACATGGAGTGGGGATATGGGAGTTAAATGAATCTGCATGCATTTAAATAAACAAGTTTTTATTTTCAAACCTCTGCATTGGCTTTGGTATTTTATTTTCAGAACTGTGTGCATCCTTCTATATAACCATACATCTATTTGCTGCAGAGAAACAAGGTAGAAGTTGTTTCTGGCTGATTATGTTTTGGTAGTAGATCCCTTGTACTGATCTTTAAAGGAACATATGTTATATATATATATATATATTTTTTTTTTTAATTGGAGTTGCCTTGATTAGAATTTATGGGACTGGAATAATTTCAGTTACAAAGGATAAAGGACTAAATTGTCTTTTACCTCTTGAGACAGTGGTCTCTGCAGGTCAGAGCAGAGGTCATTGCCAGGTTGCTGTGAGGAAGCTGACATTATCATCCTTAACAGTATATCTAGCCTGTGGGGGCCTTCAGACTATGAGCTTTCCTTTCATCAGTCTATTTAAGGATGATTCTCAGTGGTTTGGTATATCCTCAGATTTTAAAGGCCTATAAGATCTCTGACCATCAGGAACACTTTGCTAAGGTTTGGTAATTTCAATGGAAGAAGGCAATATGTATTGGCTGCTCTTGATGCATTTTAAAGTGCTAGTGAATATTTCTGTTCTGATTAGGAAGGTTCTTCCTATCTTCCTTCCTTCTTTTAGAGGCGGCAGACATAACACCTCAAATACGTTTGGTCTGCACGTAAAGATTCTTGTCTCTTCACATAATTTTATTCCTTAATATCCACATTGTGGGTGCTTTGTTCTGAGACACTATCAGTTATCCATGCCATAGAACTGATCCTGTTAATGCTTGATGTTTGATACTTTCCTTAAAGCAAATAATCTGTGGATTAGGAGCCCTATTTGATTACAAAGACTGTGTCAATGAGAAACATTAATGGGTGGCATGTTTACAGGACTGAGTCATCATGCAGTCTTGTAAATTCATTTTGTAAAATTTATTGATGTCTTGCTTAAATAATGAGTAACTTTTTAAAGAACCCAGAGATCTGGCTATGTGATTGATTGTTATTTCTGAAGGATATATTTTACATGAGCATTTTAAAATAGGTATTTCCAAACAGGGACTTGAATTACTCTGAATAATGCTGTTGTCTGATTTCTTGGCAGAATTCTTACTCTGTCAGTGGGATATGTACTTGTGAATAGGGAGTAAATGCCCATTAAAACCAAAACAGATGTTATGACTATTTAAACACAAAGCATGATGGAATGGTAAGATAGAAAATCCATCCTCAGCTTAGCTTTCCTGCTGTGCTTAGGTATTGCAGATAGCTCAGGCTGTGGTGGTACTGGTGCTAGCACACATGTTCCAGCTCTGAGGAGACCAGAAATTTAGTCACTTAGCCTTTGATGAAAACAATATTGGGCTGATGAAGGACAGGTATTGCAGCCCCACTAATAAATCATCCTGCTTGTATGGAAATAAAGAGGAGTCTTGTAGCTGTCCCTAAATTGTGACAAAGACAGACCATTTAAATAAAAAAAAAACAAAGAAAAAACTTATACTCAAATAAGTTTAAGTGGGGTTTTTTTAAAGTGTCTGCTATGTGTTTTTAAATGAGTTTTGAAGTCTCATTTTCTGTACTTATACATAGAACAACTAACATTAGAGAGGGAAGGAAAAACCAATTAAATCCTAATATGTAATTGGTAGGACTGAATGACAAAAGTTCATTTTTAATTAATCTTTCTTCTCTCTGAAGTTATAAAAATAGCAACAAACTTGTTTAAAAGCAACATAAATGGCTGGCTGTTTCAATGGGGACGTGCTGGCTACTAGACAATAAACAGGTAATTTGTGAAAGAACTGTTGGGTGCTTTGATTGAGATCCTTGCCACTTTGTGTTTTGAGATTAATAATAGATCAGACACTTGCACATTTAAAAAGGAAGCAAATGCAAAAAGGAAGGATAATGGTATGTTTCGATTGGACTTCACATGATTAATCAAGTTGTCCGTAGGAATGTGCAGGTGAGGCAGATGGCAGCAAAGTTAGATTTGCCCAAATGTACACATGGCACCATGTAACACCTCTCTGGATTTCCTTATGCTAAACAAAGAGGCAGCAAGTGCTTATACCAAACTGGCACCCTGTCAGGACAAACTGTATAAAGTTTCCTGCTGTCAGGTTAATAAATTTTTTAAAAATATCTAAAGGCAGAGGTAGCTGTAGGAAGCTCATAGTAACAGTTGCCATTCTCCTGTGGATAATTTTTCTCTTTAATATCCTGTGTAGCACTTGGTTTTCCTTGTGTTGTCTTCCTAGGTTTTTTTTTTCCTTGTCATTTGTGGGTTCTTTGTTTTAATTCTTTTTCCTTGTGAAACTGTTTCTTCTGTTGGATCCACAATCTATGGTCCCTTTTTGGGGGGAGAGATGGCCAAAGGATGGGAACATCAGCTTTTTGGATTTTTATACTTTGATTTAATTGCATATTTATTATATTAAGGTTTCTTCTACAAATGGTTTGTTTTCTGAATTTTTACATGACTACCACTAGTACTACCATTAGTACTTACAAAATAACATTATTTTGTGGGTTACAAAAATATTTCTGACAAACTCAGAGGTAGCAGCTACATTCAAATGATGAAATGAGAAAATTAATGCTAAACAGGGACTAAACCAGTAGAAAATTAAATATGTCATAATTTGCAGGTTTCATCAGGAATATTTTTTTTCATGTAAATAGCTTGATATTTTTAAACCATAAAGTCTTGCTTTTCTCTTTTTCCACCATCTAAAAATCAAAATCAATATCAGTATGAAACAAAGAAAGATTTGTATTGTGACATGTCCTGCTTTATGTTGTGATACTGCTTTGATGCTCTCAGAAGCCCTTTTATTTTGAAAGCAGATGTAATCTAAGGAAGAATAGTACCTCATCCTGTCTGGCTAGGTAGAATCTGCTGTTTTCAGAGAGATTAAAATTGGGTTTGTTCTCTAGATTTTAGGGATATTTATATCTACCAAATCAATGAACAATGCACATCCTGTACTCTAAAGCAAGTTTTTTAAACACTAAACTACTACTTGTCTATGCCTAAAAGAAATTTGGATTTCTGATTTTATTTTAGAATTTACAAAAAAGAAGACTATACAATATTAGGAAAGAAATACATGAATAAAGAAATATATAAATATACAAGAAAGAATATACAATATTAGGAAAGTGGGAGTTTTGATTTTCTTCTCAGATGTCTTTTTTTTCATAAAGCTAAACCATCATTTTAATTTCTGGGCAGTTTGATGTTTTCTTATGGAAATGTTACGTTTCACAAAACAGAGTAATCACCCTACTTGAAATGGATTACAAAAGTTAAATATACATATTTGTAAAATATATATATATATATATATATATTACAAATGTAATATATACATTAACAGCTAGTGTGACTGAAATATGACATTCATTATTTTAATGCAATAAAAAAACCTCAGAGTCCTAAAACAATTTCACTTTACACTGAAGATTTGAATGTTACACAAATAAGTAATAAAGACTTTTTTGCATTAGGAACAGCATTTTCTACAGCTGTCTATCATTGGATTCCTTCTTTCAAGACTAGCATGAAGTTTACAGGATGGCAGTGACACTAACTTTTAAAATACTGACTTTTAGGAACATCTTTGTGCCTTTCAGTTCAGATAGTGGTGGTATGGTTTGGTGACCGTTAGAGATTCTATTAAATAATTTTCATTTTCTAGCTCAGTCTCCTATCTGACATAGTCCTACATTTTAAAATCTTGGTTTTAAGTTTTTGAATATAGAAATACTAGCAGTCAGTTGCTTTCCAGAAGACTTTGAAGGAAGTCCTCTCTCAGAGCCTAGCTTGTTATTCTCACCACAAACACCAAGGCTTGGAAAGCAGAACATTGGTAAAAACAGAAGTGCCATCTTTCCTGTCTTCCCTTCTTCCTTACAGCCAGGCTTGGAGCTGCTCCCCTCTCTTCTGCTCCTTGGTGTGTGTACACCCCTGGAAACACATCCAGCTGTGTCATGGGCCATGCAAAACGCATTTTGCTTCCATCTGTCAAGATCTTTAGGTTTCTGTGATTTGTTTGGAGCTTACTGTTTGGGGGAGTTTGTTCCTTGAAGAGGATGATCAAAAACATCTCTTTAATCAAGAAGCCAGAATTAAGCTTTTCAGTTAACATACCTTAAGGCATACTTTAATATATTGTGCTATTAAGCATGTGTAATTATTTCTTGAGATAGAACAGTGTTAACTGGAGAGGAAGAAAAATCATTTGAATTTGGTCTAACCTCTTGAGCAAATACTATATGGAGTAACTTTTTTATTTTCTTTTGCATACAGTTAGGATTTATTCACATGGTGCACAGATGTTCTGTTTCCTCAGTGATTTGAATAAACATGAGGCCAGATTCTGACAGGTCTTGGGTGACTGTCCATCACAGAAGACCATAGATTTCAACAGGATATTCATCCTATCAATACCTGCAAGCCAGTTTGGGCCCTCCACTTGTTTCAATCACTCCTCTACAGCAGTTTCTTATGTCGTGGAGCTAAAATCAGCCAAGGAAACATACTGACAGGAAGGAGAAACCATTCTGTAATCGTGCTGCATTCATATTTAACAAATGATGAATTATGGAACCAGTCCTGGAGTTGCTTTAGGTTTCTGATTTGCTGTGCAGGTGTATTCCATGAGTATTGCTAAGGCTCTGCAACTCCACCTTTGCTGTCATGGGAAGGTCAGTGGTGGAATGTACGTAAAGCTTCCATTAAGGTGGGAAAGTTGTTAAGTAAAGAGGGTTATCATAATTAAAAAAAAAATAAGGAACATAAATGGTAATTATTACTGAAACAAAAACAACTAGAGAAATCCACAGAGATTAAAAGGAGGGGAAGGAAATTAGGTAGATATATTTGGGCTCAACTGTGATTCATATTTCTCCTCCTTTCTTGTACTTCCTTGCCTGAAGTCATAAATATTTGGACTGCGATTCACAAATATTGATGAGGGGAAAATGGAATTTATGGCTAAAAGGAAAAAGGAAATGAAAACATATAAAAATTTTTTTGCTACTAATTGAAAATACTTTACTGTCATGAGCACAATAAACTTAGTGACAATATCCAGCAAGAAAAGCATCTGCATAAGTTGTTTGAGTTGATGTGTTTTTTTCTTCCTGGTATAAAGAGTGTGAGGGAAAACTCTTGTGTGGCTGTCTTGCTGGGATTTGATGCATTGTTTGCAGAGTCTTCTCATTTTAACTGTGTGGATACAGCACATTGAACCTTCTCATAACAGTTGCTGACAAGAAAAAAAAATCTTTCAATCAGCTGGTCCGGCTTGCTTCCACTCTCCCCAACCCCCACACCACTTTGCTTTTATGAAGCAATGAATAAAAGAGGGACCAGATGATGCAAAGGTTTGCTCAGATGAGATGTGCTAGTCAGTGAGCAACTTTGGATTTACAGGACTCTGGCTTGTGACCGTGGGCTTCAAAGGGATTGAGTTTGGGGGTCAAGCCTTTCTCCTATTGCCATTGTCTCATTTGTGTAAAATTATGCTGGTGTATTTTGAATACCACTTTAATAATGTCAGGCTTGCTTGTGTCAGCAGACCCTGACTGATATGAAGGCTGATCTGCTAGAATACAGGGTGCATTCTCCCAACTGTGGTAGTCGGGCTGTCTGGGGCTCTACTGGAAGGGAGATGAAGGAGGATTTTACTTTATACTCTATCTGAAAACTCAGGCATGAAACATTCATCATAAGGAGAAAAATCAGGCCCGTTCTTGCAAAAAGAAAAAAGTATCTCTAGGGTCTGGTCATGTTTTTGGTTATTTATTTTTAATAAAACATTCTTCTGGTTTTGTATTCTTTTCTGTGGGTTCATATAACTGTGGTATTTCAAACCAGCTTAAAACAGTTTAAAAAAAAAAAAGGTTCCCTAAAAGACAGTGTAATGCTAACTGTTTTATTTTGTTTATATCTGATATTTCTTATGGTATTCAGATGGTTGTAATAGACTAGCACAAGAGCTGCATGTCTTGTCATCTGTACTATATCAATACATTTTTATAATGATACAATAACCTGAACCCTGTAACAGTTTATGATCCATTTGAGAATTCTTATGGATTCTCAGAGTGACGGAGGCCTGAAAAAAGAACTTGACTGCTTTCACAAAACTGGTGCTGTGACAGGAAAAACTAGTGTGCCTGTGATTTAGTTGCTAAGGAATCATATTGATCTGATTCGTCATTAAACTTTTAAGTTGGAAAAAAAAAAAGAAAAAGTCAAGCTGCTTGAAGGTGGAAAAACAGTGATGTGATTGTGAGGATCTGCAATACAGGTAAACTGTGCCATACTGCTACTAATATTGATTTGTTATGATTAATAAATATGATTTTATGCATTACTCATGTACTTTATCTATAATACTTCTTTTTTTAGAGCAGAAGAAAATTGCCTCTTGCTCTTTATTTTTCATTGACTATTTTTACACAATGATAAATAAAAAACTTTAACAGCAGTCTAATTACAGGAAAGACAGGACTTTAAAACAGAAACTTAGCAGTAATGAATAACCATGCAGCATGCTATGCACATGCAGCCATTTTAACATTTGTAATGGTGCTAATTTCCTGGCTTTTTAAAATATGCTTCCACATGAGCTCTCAAAAGATATAAAAGCTTGGCATGTAAAGTGAATTGTTTGTCACTTGCTGACGACCTGCCATATTTATTGTCAGGAGAAATGGACATTAGTTGGAAAAGCAGTTGTTAAAGGCCAAACAATTTTTAAAGATGGCAAAGATGTGCAAGGGCTTTCCTTTTTCTAACAATGAGCCACCCCTTCAGACATCAAAAGACAAGATAATAAGACACTTCAAGCACAATTCAAGATTATATTCAACATCTAAAGGCTCATCTCCTGTCAGTTTGCATTTACTCTCCCAGGGATGTGATGCTTCTATCATCATTCTGTCAAGAGGAGTCTGGCAGAAACGATGAGGGCCCCTCATTTCACACACTTAGTGTTTTTTATCAAATAGCCCATGCTCATTCTCATTCAGCCAAAATGGAGGGATAATTTGAAGAAGGTCATGCACAAGTACAAAAATCTTGTGCTGATTTGTGTGATTAGAAGGCAATAAAATTGCACGTTTATGGTAGGTTCTGAGATGTTTTGTCAGTTTATTTATTAATACACTGTTGAAGTATTAAAAATATTTTTTAAAGCAAAAGAGTAAGTTTGCTTAAAACAACACACACTCTATTATTTAGGAAATATTTTCAAGAGTGATCTATTCTAAATGGCATTATTTTAATATACCTTCAAATGCATTCACTTCCCCTTTCTTCTTTGAGAGTGGAATATCCAGGAACTCTAGGGGTAAAACATTGGCCCACTCATACTCATCAAGATTTCACTCACTGGTCATTTAATTCTTGGAATTTTTATTTGAATAAAGATTTAGGCTGCTGAATTCAGCATATCAATATAAAGGGAATAATTTTAACACCTGGATCTCAGCACTTCTCCTCTTGGCGTTACATACTTCTTTTTGCTAACGAGGAATGGAAGGCTCTGGCCAGGTACAGAAATGGAGGATGGAGTAAAATGGTTTCATAATTTCTGAATTCTTTGATTTAAGCACTGAAAATATAAAGACCGGATAGTGCTGTCAGTGTATCTTGTGCATGAAACTGGCTCCAATATACAAACCATACATGGACCATGTAACATAGAGGAGCCGCGCCTCTCTGTCTCCCATTGAAACCAACGGTTATAAGGCAGTTTAACCCCTCTTAAAATGGAGCCACAGCTGAAGGACTTGTCTGGAGCTGCTCTCACTCTTGAATCAGGAATTTATCAGCTGTGATAGGAAGGAACTGTGAAGCAATGTGCATTTGGCCTTGTGGAAAAAAAACCAAAAAACCTCTGCTCTGTAGCTTGCCTTTGCACAACACAGAAAAAAAAAAGGAAACCTGAACTCATGGTACATTCTAAGGGGTTTTCACCAGACAAGAAACCGCAAGGGAATTAGGAAGCTGTGAACAAATTGTCAAAAAGACAGATGGAATTGCTGACTGACCTACTGGTAAGAAACACTAACAACTTCCACCTCAGTGGTACGGTATTTATGCTGCAATGGAGAGTGACTTCTCAAAGGAATTTGCTCTTCTACACATGTAAATGCCTTCATGTATATATCAATGTAGTGTGCAGTATTTCTAGGGGAATTATAAGGTGCATTTTAAACAGCTGTGGATGTTTAAACTGACTGTTATGCCCAGAATAAAAAACATTTTTACTCTCACTGAAATACATTCCTGCTTTATTCATAAGGCCTATCTATATTCAGAAGTTTCTATTCTTTCTGCTGAATTATTCTGGAGGAGAACTTCTGGCTGTTTCCACATCAGTGTGATCCTCTGCGCATCCACATTTTGGTCTGCTCCACACTGTCCAGTGGAAAATCAACATCCTCTGAAACTGTGCAGGTAGACAAGGAGATTAATTCTCAAAATATTAAAGAGAGACTAAGATTGAAGGGCAAATATGACCAAAAGCCAGCATGAATGTAGTTGTGCGAGATCCATAGTACCACCAGAGCGAGCAAGTGGTCACTCTTGTATTCTGAATAGAATTTGGTTTCTAATAGGACAGAATTTATTTGATAAGTTTTTATCATGTCTGTGGAGCAGCTCAGAGCTGTTTCATTATCATCTTTTTCCACAGAAGCATATGGGCTTATATCAACTGTGGTTGCTATGTGTGTGTATCACTATCTTAGTGAAGTTGTTCTCCAGTATTTATATTCACTGAAGGTCAGATCCTGAAAAGCTGTAGTACATGAGGAGGAGAGAAAAGAGTGAAGGCAAATAGAAATTCAGCTATGCGTGAATCTGTCCTAGCTTGCTTGTCCATCTTTCTTCCTCAGTCCCTTCCTAGGTGCTCTAGGAGACTTTCTTCCCTGTGCCTGGGGATGGTCTCCTGGCAGTCCACTTCTCAAGCACGAGTGTGCAGAAGAGAGACACTTATAACTAGTGCTGTTAAAGGTCTGTGAATTGTTTTCCTTCTGCTCTTAAATCCAAAACTGTGGAAGGTGTAGGGATACATTCAGGGAAGCTAATGCAGGTGCTCAGTGTCAGAGAATAAGCCAAGTGTCCCCACACCGAGCAAAAACTTTGTTTAAGAAATATTTGAACTGTAGCTATTGTGCAGTCCACTGTGAGCATTCACAGTAGGATCCAGGAAATGAAAATGAATACCCATAAATGAAGATAGAAGAGCCACTATATTTAAGGCATTATGGATGCGTTTTATCTTTCTACCTATCCTCCTGTAAGTAACCGGGACAGGTAGTAGCTTCTGCTAAAGTTAATGTATTGATTTTCTCTGTGCTGTGCACCAGACTGCTTTCTGTACCACTATCTAAGCTGTTCTGGCAAGAAATGCCTGGTGCTTTAGAGAAAGTGTCATTGTGATAAAAAGTTCACCTGTAAAGTTGTGAAAAGCAGGACTGCAGTTGCTGTGCATGACTATGCTGTTTCTAAAGCACAAGTATTACAAACTGAAGGTTTGTTAATTTCAAAGACAAACTGAAAAACCTGGAGTGGCAATTTTGACATCAGTTGTATACATTGAAAATGTGCATGAAAGGTCTTCCCCAAAGAAGACCTGCACTAACATGCAAAGAGGCTGGGAGTAGCATGCACTTATGTAAAGCATAACTTATGTAAAGCATAAGCATCAATTTAGGCTCTTGCACAATGTCACTGAGCAATTCTGTATGCTTTGGGGTTAACTCTCACATGAATTAGCTGTGCATTGTTTCATGGGTAAGTGGAAGTGAACAAGCATGTATAATTGTGTTTCTGAAGATGCTATTCAACCTTTTTGTGTTACCATTCAACAGTTTTTCTTTTAAACTGTGTCTGACTGTGGCATTTCCTCTTAGAAAATTCCTACCTAACAAACAGCTCATTAAATCATTGATAAGATTCTGTTAAACAAACACCGGATAACACAAGATATCAGTCCCTGACAAGCACATGCACAAAATGTTGCACTTACTGGTTTTCTGAATGCTTTTGTGGGTTTTATTTTGAAGTGGAGCTGTTGTTTAGGGCTAGAAGAATTATTGGATGAGATACTAAATAAATAATGAAACCTATAGCCATGAAATAAATTTTTTTTCATTTTTAAAAATCATTACCATATGTAAGTGTATCTCACTCTCCCCCAAAAAGATTTTCACCAGCTCTTCTCTCAGAGGCAGTAACACACAGCAGTAAGCTAAAAAAAAAACAGGAGTTATTTTTTCAAATCCTTGTGCCATTGCATCCTTTGCTTGCTAAAAGCCAGGCTCTGACACAAGAATTTAAGCCCTAAAATCCTGAAAAACACAGGTACTGAACTGGTCCATTTCCCTGAGGAAGCTTAACAGCTCTGAATGTAGAAAAAGTGCTGATATTATTCATTAGGCAAATGCAAATTGTGAATAATTTCAGGGAATGCTGGAATTAATAATATTGCATTTACTTAATAATATTGCATTTCTGCTAAACTCTTGAAGGAAGTAATAACACAATTTCTAGAAGACGGGAAAAGTGCTTTTTTGGTCGTGACCAATGTATGCTGAATATGTTCAATATGATAGAGCCTACAGATTTGAAGTGTGTAATCTAATACAGGAGACACTTCAGAGAGCATCCTACCCCCTTAAATGTTTCAGAATATGTTAAAATAAAGTCAATTAAAATTCAATAAAAACAAGGGACACCAGGTAGAGCTTAAAAAAAGTCAGTCTATGGGAAGAAAAGGCTTATGAGGCTGGAATTGGTCAGACAAAACAAAGTTATTTAATGTGGTTATAACTGTTTCTCCAACTATTTTTGAATACTCTTTTTTTGTTACATGAATTAGAGGGAAACATGATAGCCTAGAGACTTGCTGTCTCTCACCTGCAGTGAAGCTCAGGTCCTGGTATAAAACAATGGGATAATGGAATTTGTGGCTCTTTGAATGTAGGTATTTCCCAAGTCAGATGTAGGGAGGAGGAGATTTTAGTACTGGTCTGTTTTATTCCTTTAATTGCAAAACAAACTGTGGATAAAGGCAGAAACAGCCAACACTGGCTATTTGTCAGTTGTCCAGAAAGACAAATTGGTTGAACTACTTGGTAAGTTATAAAATACACAGAATATATGGGAAAATCTGTTGTAACACCTGGAAACATGTACAGTAGTCTTTCTAATTCACATGCTGTGACATTGGTTTTCTAATGATTTTCCAATGTTTTCAGTCAATCCTGCCTTTTCTTAGAGACAAACGTCATGTAAGTTCAGATAAGAGTCTAGTCTGCTTGTTTAATGAGAAGTGACAAATGACAGTGGATTCTGATAGAACTTATAAATGTAATACTCTAAAAAATCAATGGTCATTTATTAGTAATTTTAATGCTATTGTTCAAAGAGGAGACTTCTGAGATGCATCTTAGCTGCTGCCAATGTTGCATATTTTGACCACAAGAAGCATGCTGGTTTGCATGAACCATGCTTGATTACTGTGCTTTATTTTTCTAGAATGTAATTTTAATTGAAGTCAAGTTCATTCATTTTAGACAAGGCAAAGAGCAAAAAGCACCATCAAAATGCATCAACTTAATCATCATATCAATGCCATGCTGCATTACATAAAAATCTTAAATAAAATCTCAAGCAATAAAATCAAACCTAAATAATGTGAAATGCTAGAACACTTGCATTTCAACCATGGAAACTTCTAGTCCAGGCTGTATGATGAGGAGGACAAAAAGCCTGCAAGTTGATAGAGAGGCATTTCTGCTGTCAGGATATGATGAACTGTCAAGGGAAATTAAGTGAGGCTTGCCTAGGACTGTGGCAATATGTAATGTCTCCAGGAGAAGTGTTGTGATAATCCTTTCAGGCCTTGTTCTGGATACCAAGCAGCCCCTTCAGATATGCTGGGATAACAGAGCTGAATGAAACCCACACAAGGGTTTGCATATCTGGAGACTGTGCGTCTAGTAAAGGACAGTGACTGTACAGCAGAAGTATTTACAAGTTTTAAAGACATTAATTTCTTTGGGATGTGATCCTTCTCTCCTTGGGGAGGACTGGGATGGAGAGGATTCCAAAGTAAACCTGGGAAGTGATTCCTCTCTGCTGTTAAATCATTTCCTCATGATTGATAGAATTAGCTCCTATTTCCAGAAGGAATATTTATTTTATTAATTTAATAAAGACCATGTATGTACAACCTGTATTCCTATGACACAAGACCTGATTACTACCTAACCTAATTAAGGTCATTTACACCCAAGCTCAGTACATGTAAAATGCTATATTGGCAGAATGGGAATCTGTTATGCCTATTTAACACAGATCTACCCATGGTGCAAGGCAAGACAGACTTTTCTACTTTTGGATTATATTTTTATCTCAAATGCAACACAGAAATATAAAACCCATAAACCCATTTATTTTTTATAATGATGTTTTGCTGTACGTCACAGTTTCAGCTGACAATCTTTACTCTCAATTGACTCTCCTGTTTTGTGAGATTTTGTAAACTAGCTAATAAACCTTTGCTCTTGCTACAGTTGAGTTTAATAAAGTTCATTACATTCACTGCTGAAATAAAAACTATGGTTTAGTAAATTAAAAATTGTTTCAAATGTCTTAATAATAAGCATGTTGATATTTGTTCACAAATATACTTTCATTTCACATGCTACTCAGCACAGAAAATTTCCTCTGATTCATCTTTCAAGTCAACTTTTAAAGAATGTATCTCTGAGTTTGGATTTAATTTATATGCTACAAGAAGTATCAAATGCATAACCAAGAGGTAAAAAGCATATGTCAGTCTCTAGGAGCTTGGTCTTTAGAAGCTGTATTGGAGTTTAGGACAGAGGGGGCTGCTTGGGGAAGCAGAGTGCAGTAGATGCCATTGTCCTACTTGTTTGTTGTCTCTGGAGTGTAAGTAGGAAATTCAGAACTTTGATATTAGACTTGGTGAGCATTATAAGACTTTCAGTGGCATGACTCTGCTGGTGATGTTCAGGCCAATGCACATCAGTGAAAGGGTCTGTCCACCACTTTGTTGGCTATCTGTTGCATGAGAAAAGCCTATGCTGTGGGTGAATGGTCTCATGTTTGGAGTAATGGTATGCAATGTCTGTGATGGTGGGATGGTTGGATGGAGTACAACAGTGGGATACAGTTGTTATTCAGTACTGAGATGAGTTTTAGGCTTCCTGCTGGAGTCTTCTACTGCAGCAGGAAGAAGAATTTGTGAGGACAAGAGATCTGTCACAAGATTATTCAGTGTCTGTCTTCCTGTCAGGGAGCAGTGAGGCTTGCTGTTTCCTAAGAGGAGATGAGGCAGAAGTGGAAGATGACCTCCAGTGACGTAAAGGGGTTACAGAGGGGTCTGAAACCAGATCCAATTCCTATCCAGGGATCTCAAATGGGAATACCTGGAAATGATGTCAAAGACAGGACTAGAGACAAGCTTACAACATACGTACAAGAGTTTGGTTAAGGAGGCAAGCTATCTACAGTGTAAATCCAAGCTTATCCTAGAGGCAGGGCAAGAAACAAGGAATGGAGGCTGGTGAAATGTAAGTTCAGTGAGGTTTGAGTGCTAAGGACTCCCTGTCCCATGGGCAGGGCTTGTAGGAGAAAGCCCCAGATCATCAGATTCATGATGCTAATACTTGTTGGTGCACTCATGCCTTTGTACAGCACTGAATTCTCATTGGCAGCTAGAGCTGAATTCTGAAGTGTATTTGGAACCCAGCAAAAAGTGCCTTAACAGGAGCCCTGTAATTAGGTGTATGTGGTGCCACCAGTGTGGCAGGTTCTATTGGTCTACTCAGACCAGTGATTCCTAGTAGTTAGGTATATATAAAGTTTATTCCAGCCAGGGATGATGCTATTTTCATAATATGTGTGACCAAGATTTAAGGGAAGATGCTCTGTGAACTTCTCCATACTAGTTGATTCTATGAAGTTTGATGAGTGGGAGGTTTTTTTCTCCCCACAAGAGAACCTTAACCAGTGTGGAAAGCCATCTTCTCAGATCCTGCTTCCTCAGCTTCACGAACATGTGAAGACTGATTGCATTATATGTGCTGGAGCCTTCTCAAAAAGGTCCAAAACGATCAAAAAAATCAGGTCTTATAGATTTAAATGAAGGATTCTTAGCATCTGTAATTAGCAGGGTTTTATGCTGACAAAACTTTCTAATGTTTATTTTCAATGAAATAAGAATGAACTGCAAACAGGAAGTACACTTTGCCTCACAGAATTTATGATGATCTTCATACTCTATGAGTTCTTAATGGAGTTTTTCAGGAAGGCCATTCAAGCTTATCTTAAAAGAAAATTTTCAATATGCAGTTTTCAAATGCAGGCCCAGCTCTCCAAGAATCTCTGCTGGTGGTGGCTGTGGGACACCACTTTGCTACTTTTGATTACTTCTGTGCATTTAACTCAGGTCGTCTCGTACAGCTTATGTCCTTTAAACTAAGGTAGTTAGGAAAACATGTTCCATTTGTAGCATGTACATGTTGATACCACCCTGGTGATAACTGACTACAGTGAGTTAGTGGTGACTGTCAAAGGAATGAATTTTATGCCTGAGGAATATCAATGTGAGGTGCTCATGCATAAAAAAGAAGGTAGTTGAAATTTGCATAATACTTCCTGCACCTGCTTGAATGAACTGTTAGATTATTGTACCAGGCTGCCTCAGTTCAAACACTTCAGCTTTGCCATTCTCAATGGATTAGTAAAAATAATTGTGTGGTTTAACAGAGGAATTTATATTGTGTTTGAGAGTCTTTGAGCAAACACCAGAGAGTGAAAAATACATTATAGACTTAGTGAGCCATGCTGTGGGAAATGTAAACTAAAGCAGTGATGTATCTTTAGGAGTTGCATCTCTTTTGCTGCTTGTGAAAAACCTCATTTTTTAATAAATTGTGAATGAATAAAATCAGTTGTATAAACTAATGAATGAAGTTTATTAAACTAACTATGATACAATATTTACAGAAGAATAAGGGAAATAATTGCATTTTCCAGGGGCGAAGGTAAATTTGATCTCTGAAGACATGCCTAAAAGACAGCTTCTGACTCAAACGCTTAGGTTTTAAAGAAGAGTGCACTGTTTTCCTTGTGCATGTTTTACATGGCTCCTCTCACTCTGTGAGGAGAGAGAAAAGTTGCCTGTATTTATTAAGATGGAGATAGCAAAGTATACTAGTGTCCTCATGTATTTATCTCCTTGGGCTTCTTCCTTCTGATTAAGAATGCAGTAGGTATTGATATCATAGGTGTTGACTGCTAGATTCCCACAGCTACACTAATGGTAATAGAAGTTGAAACAGAGTTATTATAACATACACACTCATGGGTCATGTGGAAGAGAGAACAAAATGAGATGGTAAGGGTAAAGCAGTAAATGTACTCTAGATTTTCTATATTTAAACAAAGAAAAACAAAAGGTGTCACACAGCATGGAGGTCAAATAAAGGTAGTACTCAGAAGAAACAAACAGAGAAAACAGGTTGTGGTTGAAAGTGCAGCTGTAAATGTACTAGCTGAAGGTATCACAGGGGGTTATCTGCTTCAACCTCCCTGCACAGAGTTATCCTAGAGCACATGACACAGGATTGTGCCTAGATGGTTCTTGATTATCTCCAGCGAGGGAGACTCCACAACTTCTCCAATGCTCCATCATCCTCACAGTAAAGTTCTTTCTTATATTCAGGTGGAACTTTCTTGCATCAATCTCTGTCTGTTGCCTCTTGTATTGCTTGGCACCATTGAGAAGAGCCTGGCCCCATCCTCTTGGCACCCCCCCTTAGATATTTATACACATTAATGAGGTCACCTCTCAGTTATCTCTTCTCAAGGCTGAACAGACCCAACTCTCTCTTTGCGTGTAAGAGATATTCC
This sequence comes from Calcarius lapponicus, assembly GCA_039654755.1. Lineage (NCBI taxonomy): Eukaryota > Metazoa > Chordata > Aves > Passeriformes > Fringillidae > Calcarius > Calcarius lapponicus. The sequence goes on from CM077464.1 coordinate 62,755,373, forward strand.
AGTCCCCCAATCATCTTTCTTGCCCCTTGCTGAACCCACTCCAAGAGCTCCTCGTTGCTCTTGTACTGAGGAGCCCAGAAGTGGACACAGCACTCCAGATGTGGCCTCATCTGGGCTGAGTAGAGGGGCAGGATCACCTCCACCAACCTGCTAGCAATGCTCTTTCCAATGCACCCAAGAAGACCACTGGCTGCCTTGGCCACTGGTATGGGCTCACTGCAGGCTCATGGACAGCTTGTTCAACAGGACCCACAGGTCCTTCTCCACAGCGATGCTTTGCAGTGGTTTGGCCTCCAGCCTCTACTGTTGCAGGGGGTTTTTCTTCCCCAGGCACAGGACTCTACAATTACCTTTGTTGGACTTACGACAGTTCTTTCTGCTTGTCTTTCCAACCTGCTGAGGTCCTTCTGAAGGGCTGCACAGCCCTCTGTGGTATCTGCCACTCCTCCCAGTTTTGTGTCATCAGTGAACTTGCTGAGGAGGCATCTTCCCCTTTCCCCAAGTCACTGATGAACAAGTTAAACAATACTGGACCCAACATTGACCCCTGGGAGACACCACTAGTGACAAGCCTCCAGCTAGAGCCTCTTCTGTTGATTTCATCCCTCTGTCATGTGCCATTCAGCCAGTTCTCAATCCACCTTGCTCTCCACCTATCCAGTCCACCCTTCTTGAGTTTACCTATGAGGACATTGTGAGAGGCAGTGTCAGAAGCCTTGTTGAAGTTGAGGCAGACAATACACACTGCTCTCTCTTCATCCAGCCGGGTGGTTGTCCCATCATGGAAGGCCAGCAGATTGGTGAAACACAATTTACCTTTCCTGAATCCATGATAACTATTACTGATCCCCTTGTTGTCATCTGTGTGGATAGAAATGGTCTTCAGCATGAGGCAGTCCATCACCTTTCCAGTGATTGAGTTAGGCTGACTGCTGGTATTTCCCTGAGTCCTTCTTGGCCTCTTTGAAGACTGAGGGGACATTTATTCTCTTCCAGTACTTGGGTACCTCTCCTGATCTCTGTAACATTTCAAAGATGACCATTAAAGGCTCTGCTGTGACATCCACCAGCTCTCCCAGCACTTGTGGGTGCATCCACATGCATGGACCATGCATTCAAACTGCCTAAGTGTTCTCTAACAGAATCCTCCTTGAGAGAGGGAAGGTTTTCTAGCCAATGTTCCTTGATCCTGGTCTCCTGGATCAAAGATTCCCAAGAGCTGGCCATGTCAGTGAAAACTGATGCAAAGAAATCATTCAATTACTCTGCCTTCTCTGCATCCTTTTTCTTAACAGGGTTCCTCCTCCATCTAGTAATGGGCCCATCTTTTCCTTTGTTTTCCTTTTGTTATTAATATATTTGAAGAAACCCTTCTTGTCCTTGACATTCTTGGACAGATTTAATTCTAGATGGGTTTTGATCTTCCTTGTCTCATTTCTACTTATACTGACAACCTTTCTATATTCAGCCCACATGATCTAACCCTATTGCCATCTCCTGCTTCTGCTTGAGTATTGACAGGAGTTTTTTATTCACCCATGAAGATCTCTCTTTAACCTCTTTGCCCCAATTCTTGCTCATTGGGATGCACTGTTCTTGAGCCTGGAGGATGTGATCCTTGAATATCAACCAGCTCTGAGATTTCTCTTCCCTCAGGACCTGTTCCCACTGGATTCTTCCAATAAAATCCCTAAAGAGGCTAAAATTAGCTCTCCTGAAGTCCATGGTTACAATCTAATTTCCTGCCCTGCTTCCTCCTTGCCTCCTTCCTTGAAACTGAACTCCACAGTCTTATAGTCACTAGAGCCAAAGCTGCTCCCAACCTTCACATCTCCAGCAAGGCCTTCCCTGTTTGTTAGTATGAGGTTAGGAAGCACATCATTCCTTCTGGGGTACTCACTACCTGTGTCAGGAAGCTGTCATCACTGCTTTTCAGGAACCTTCTGGGTTGTTTGTACTTCAATGTGTGGTTTCTCCAGCAGATGTCAGGGTAGTTAAAGGCCCCCACAGGAACTGTGACTTCGAGACTGCTTCAGACTGCCTGTGGGCATCATACACTTACTCCTCCTGCTCAGGTTACCTGTAGCAAAAACCCACAACCATGTCACCCTTACTAGTCTGCTGTTTTATCCTAACTCAATAGCACTTGACTTGTTTGTCCTCCACCCCAAGAGAGAGCCTAATACATTCCAGGTGTTGCCTCACATAGAGAGCAACTCTACCACAGCACTTTCCTAGTCTGTCTTTCCTACACTGTGTAGCCCTTCAGAACTACCTCATCTTGAGGCAAAATGTTTTGTTGTTTTTTTTTTTAACTCTTTTGCTGTCATATATATATATATATATATTTATACATATATATATAGGTATATATATATATATACATATTGGTTTGCCTGCTAATCCTACTGGAAACCACATTTGAAACCTTCTACTGCAGTAGTTAGGAAACCTTCTATTTATCATCTAGAATAATTCATGTCCAGTTTGTACCCATCTGTTTTTATTTCAGTATCATCCCCAATTATCAAGGGAAAAAAATTGTACTTGGACTGAGCAATCACATCTTTCCTAGGTCCTTGCTTTAAGAGGAACTTCACTTCCCCAGTCTCCATCCTGCTCTCCATCCTCTTGAGAGGTGTGGAAAGAGAGGCTGTCATTAAAGAATGAGGCAAAAAAGTAGCTGAGTACCACAACGTTCTCCTCATCCTTTGTTACCAGTTTTCCAGCACTGTTTATCAGAGGGTGTACACCCTCTTTGACCTTCCTTTTCTAGTTAATATATCCTTAAAAGCCCTTTCTGTTATTCTTTGCATCCCTTGCCAGGTTCAGTTCCATCTTCACCTTGGCCTTTCTCCTCCTGTCACTACACAACCATACTTTGTCTCTACACTCTCCCTGGGTCACCTGTCCTAGCCTCAACTTTCCATTCATTTGCTTCTTTCCCTTCAGTTTGATCAGCAGTCTCTTGCCTTCTCTGCCTGATTTCTTGTTCCTGGGGATTGCTAGCTCTTGCCTTTTATGGAAGACTTCCTTAAAGATCTGCCAGCTCTGTTCCACTCCTTTGTCCCTTGTGGGCAGTTTTCCAAAGGATCCCACTATGTCCCTGGAAGGCTGGAAGTCTGCTTTCCTAAAGTTCAGGAACCTAATCCTACTCCTTACCCAACCCATATTTCTCAGGACTGTGAACTCCACCAGTGCAAGATCACTGCAGCCCAGGCTTCTTCAAATTTTGACATCCCCAATAAGCTCACTCGTGTTGGTGACCAACAGATCCAGTAAAACACCTCTTCTTGTAGGGCTTTCTATTAGCTGGGTCAAGAAGTTGTACTCCATGCATTCCAGGAGTCTCCTGGATGGCCTACAGTTGCTGTGCTACTTTGCCAGCAGATATCAGGGTGGTTGAAGTCTTCCAGAAGGGTAAGAGCCTGTGAGTGCCTCCAGTAGCTGGAGCAAGAAGGCTCCATCAATAGGATCCTCTTGATCAAGATGGCTGCAGTAGAAACCAAGCACAAGCTTCCCTTTGTTTCCTCTGTTTCTGATTCTTACCCACAGCCTTTCAACATGCTTGTGGCTGCTCTTCAAAGACAGCTCTTCACACCCTACAGCCTGTAGACATCAATAGCCACACTCAGTCATGACTGCAATGACCCTTGTGTGTCCCTTCCAACTCAGGATATTCTATAGTTCTATGATGCCAGTCATGTGAACTATCCTACCATGTCTTTAACTGCAATGAGATCAAAGCCCTGTGAGCACACACAAACCTCTAGTTCCTCCTGTTTTTTCCCCATACTGCATGTGATCTGCAGGCATTTTATGATTGAGTCAATATCCAAGTGGGGATGAGAAGGACTGCCCCATAATCTTGTCTTGTGGTTATTTCTTCAGTTGTTTATTCTTGCTGGAGATACCCCTTTTTGAGCCTTCTTTTGCTATTTGAGTGGTTGTGATAGTCCTCCCTATACCACACTTTGTCTTTGTTGACCCTGGCAACATCCATATCCCTCTTCAACTCTAGTGTAAAGCTCCCTCAAAAAGCCCTGCTAAGTCCCGAGCTAAGATTATTTTCCCACTTTGAGACAGGTGCACCCTGTTTGTTGCTAGTGGACTCTCTGTCATATAAACTGATTAATGGCCAAAAACCCTAAAATTCTGCCAGTAACACCAGTCTTAAAGCCAAGTGTTCATCTGCATGATTTTTGCGCTTCTTGCCCCAACATTCCCTGCAACTGGCAGGACAGAACAGAAAACAACTTGTGTTCCAAATCCCTTGATCTGTTGTCCCTAGGTCTGGTGGTCCTTCTTGGTCATCCACAGCCTTCTTGTTGCGACTTCATCAGTATCCACTTGGAAAACCAGTAGTGGATAGTAATCAGTGGGCAGTGCTGGGAATTTTATTGGTAATGTCCCTGACCCACGTCACAGGGAGGCAAGACATCTCCCTGCAGGTCCAGTAGGCCCTCCTTTCCTTCTAAAACAGAGTCACCAGCGACTACTATCCTTCTTTTTCTCTTAATTGAGGGTGTTGTGATGTGGGGAATAGGCTATGAACAAGCATTTTCAATTTTAAAACAGGTAATTTTTTTATTCTTAAACTTTATTTGAATTTACTTGATATTGTACCCATTCTGAATCACTCTAGACTTGTACCAGTACTTTAGATTTAAAAAATGTGAACATTTTCTCATTTGTAGTACATTCTAAATTTTGAAGTTCTTTTTAAAAAAGAAGCTCCAGAACATTGTTGAGTATCATTTTACTTTACATAGTTAGAGAGATGGGCCTTGAAGATGAAGAAAACTAGTAAAAAGTTTTCACATGTGGCCTGAGTATGCTTGTACCACTGTTGCTTGAGTACAAGATTTAATTTCTCTGATTATTTTTATCACACTTTACAAACAATTCCCCTAGTATTACATGAGGGAATTAAATTAGATTTAAACCCTTTTGGTGACTTTGGGAGATATCGCAAGCATTGCAGAGAGCAAGCAGGACTTGAAAAATGATGTGTCTGGAAGTTGTCTGCTCTGACTCTTTAGGTTGTAGTTACTTACTTCTTTATGCTGTTAATGAACTTTGTGCTTTTGAAATATGTACCAGGAGCAGACATAGATTTATTAAACAACTGTGGTTCTCATTCTGGTTCTTGTGTTCATGTGCTCATCAATTAAAGGCAACTCTCTATCATTAATGTACTTGATAATTTTTTGGTGTACCACAGCAGATACATGATATAGCCAGTATTTCTAATAGGGTATTAGCTTCTAATACTGAGGCTTAAGAACTGTAGTTGCATGGTTTAAATCTATCTCAAAACCTTACTTACCAACCATGGTTTAAATCTGTCTCAAAATCCAACCAAAAAAATCCACAGCAAACAAAGAAAGAAAGAAACAAACAAACAAATAGACACAAACCCACAAAAATCCCCCACACCCCTCTCCAATCCATACCAGCATTGTTTTCCAGTTTTTCAAGATACAGGCTACCTCACTAGAAAAATGTGGTTCTTGATGTCAGCCTGTTGAAGCAATGGTCCCAGGAGTTAGAAATTTGGGGTTGTTAACCTCTGAAAGATGCCAAGTGCTCAGGCAGTGAGAGAGGGACAGTCCTATGACTAGTGCAGCCCCAGTACCAATCATACTGAAATGATAGACTAGGAAATGATGGCTTCTGGAGCAAGAGTACATTTGTTTAGATAAGCTTTGTGTGGGATACTTCTCCCATATCTGAGGAACATCCTTTGTACCTAATGTTGTCATTGGTCCAGGAAGCATGTGCCTGTGCTCTGAGCCTCGAATACTGAATGCAGTGTTGGGCCAGAACACTACAGCTCATGTAAACCCACAAGCTTGGTAAATATTCACCAAGTAACTCTATTATGCACTATTCTGAGCTTCTTATGAGGCAATGGTTGTGGTAGGAAAGTGATTTATTTTAAATTTTTTTTCAGGTAGGATGGATCATGCATGGTTCTTGGTTCCAGCCAAATTCAATGTCAGCATCTGACCATTTTTGTAGACAGCTGGCAGATAGAGCCAGAGGCTAACATGCAATTTTGCCTGGATCTTGTGCTTCTAAGAAGTAGTAGCCTTTGGCTCCAGTTTCCCTCTGAGCATAAATGCAGGGGAACTGGACTCTGTGGCTTCTTTTGTCCTGGTGGGTTCTGTATCCTATACCCTGATATGGCAAAGTTACCACGCGCTAAGGATTATTCTCTGAGCTCCTTCAGGTTCAAATGAAGCTCCAAATGTTGTGAGGACTCTCAGTTTGTGGAGTTCAAGTCCCTGGACTAGATCCTGAGATCAAAATTCTCACCAGTCTTCTGTGATACCTACAGGTATTTAGCCACGTGCTGCTGGGGCTAAGTCCAGATACCATGAGCTACGGAACTGTCACTGGCTGAGCTTAAGGAAACTCATTGTTTAGCCTTTAGTGGTTCTTCAAAAAGCCTCATGCTGCAAAGTGTGCACAGTTGCTGCTTTAATAAATTCTTTTCTGATTTAAGATTAGGGGTTTGTAAATTATTAGATTATGTTGCTTCTTAAAACATGAGATTGTTTAATAAAATTCTGCTTTCCAGTTGCTTCTGCAGTATCTGAAATTTACCTTTTTATGAGAGCAGTGTTATAAAAATGTACAGGAAGACAGAGAGAGAGAGTGAAATACTATAGCAGTTTTATGGCTATGTAAACAAACCGCCTTTGTAGGAATTCAGTCATCTTTAACAGCTAGGAGGTGATGCTTCCAGTGATGGTGATCACCTTCCAGGTGATAGTAAGTACTTATCCATCTCACAGTAATTTAAAGAGGAGTCACAGCTCATCTGTCTTTTTCTAAGAGTTACAATGAATATATTTGACTGTAAGAATTTAGCATTTACCCTTCATGGGTCAGTGGATGGGTTAGTCTTAAAGCATCTTTAGGGAGAGATTATTCTAATAAAGCCTCTCTACATTCAATATTCTGTATTAGTATTTCATGCTGCTTTTTTAAAAAAATAAAACAAGCAGCAGGCTACATTTCTTAATCAACTGTGTTTCAGACATAACATCCCCATATGTTGGGGGTGATGTGGACTTTCAGACAGAATAGATTAATGGCAATATTTCATTTAAATCCTTTTTGGGGAACTAGATATCCTTAACAAGCTAACCAGAAGGCACTTTGATTATTGTTTTGAAACGGTGTTCTAGGAGCATCTTAAAAGCAACCTTGTTATATTCCTTTTATTGCTGCCTGCTCATTTAATCTAAATTTCATTAATTTATAAATTGTGTGCAGAACATTTCACCTTAAAATTTGCAAGCCATTGCAAGCATAAAGTGAGATCTTAATTTAGTGTTTCTTTTCGATGTCAGTCATATTTTACAGACATTGAATTTTTCACCATGAAGTACAATCATTATACATTTTCATGTATGTTGCACACTTTTCTTGCTTGATCTACATCTGCAACACTCACTGTGCTCAGTAGCTTACAATTTTAGAAAGTAGCTCAGGACAGGGACTGAAAAACATCATGTTTAGTTAAAAGTGGAAAGGGATTTTAGTTGACAGTGTAAATATGAGGGCAACATTTCTTATCACATTTTCTTGCTCTGTCATTAGAAAAGCATCCTTTCTTCCCTATGTTAAGAAACTAATGGAAAATCTACATGTAAAATTCTATGCTTCCACATTTGAAAATACCGTGATAAGCACTGAGGAAAGGCTTGGGGTTTTTTTCTTGACTTTTAATACTTACTACTAAAACTGCCATGTTGTTAGGAGCGTTTGGCCTCCTATTAGTGTTTTTCTCAGTGAATAAGGTCTGAGCTTCTATAAAATATCAAAAAGTGAAAGACCTTAACCTCTTCAAGACTTAAAGCAAACCTTTAATCTAAACAGAGAATAAAGCAATGCACTGATGCCTACCTCAGGTTTGTGAATCTTCATAGCCTCAACTAGAGGATGTGGAATTGGCTCACTTTTAGATAATCTTTGAATCTTGATGATGATACTGAAATTATAACAGAACTAGCACATTTTTGGGGAATTTTGGCTCTTCCTTGGGATTACAGCAGAATTGAGACTCCTGCTTCAGAACTTGGACCAAGCAGACTCAACTAGGGAGAAAGGTATATTATCTAAGGTAAAACATTAAGTTTTTACATAGACAAGATATAAGTTAGTAATTAGAATACATCCTCCAATTTTTAATATAGGAAAAATAATGTTTTTAATATAGGAAAAATAATGTTTTTACATGAATGCAAAGTTCCAGTAGCAATCAGCTAACCAGCAATAAGTACATAGAGTGGTTTTGGTGCAGGAATGAATGTGTGAGCTCCAAGATTTTGGGAGTTGCTTTGGTGAAAAAAAATAATTTGTGTCAGATAATAGAAAAAAGATGGTGGCACACAGAAGGTCTTTCTGGAAAATTCAAGAATGGATGGTTCAAGCTGAAGCTTCTCCTTACTTTTCATACTTCCTGTGATAACACTGGGTACAGCCCAAATTTTACAGGTATTAAAACATGCCTTTTAGGCATGGTAAGATCTCAGGTGGTGTTTCTGGGAGTGTCTTGGGTCTAAGTTATTCAAGTGAATAACCTGAGAGCTAGGTATTTAAACATCTCTAAAAATCTGATTAATGGAATTTTAAAGTTTAGCTTGCCTTAATTTCCAGTCTTATAGGCACTGTCTATGGGAGTCACTTTTGAAAATTGCTATAGAACAAGGGAGTCTCAAAATAGCTCAGGAGGATCAAATAAAAGAGGAGGGAACTAAATTCAGGCAGTTTGATGTGTTTATAGGGACTTTCTCCTAAGAGTTTCCAAGCATTTTAACTTAATGCTAGACTCTGCGCACCTAAAAAATGTGCCTTACCTTTGCTTCACCCAGGTTCCCTCTGTATAAAGTAGGGATAATAGCTTGGCCCTGTCTCACAGTGATAAAAACATTAAAAGATTGCAAGATCTTTTTCCAGTACCATAGTAATGGAGGTTATATAAACATCTTAGATAGTCGAAAGGTAAGTTGAATTGGCAAAGCAGAGGTCAGGAGCAACTAGAGATGAGATGTAGAAGGGGGCAAAGTTGTGCAAGGCCTGGAAGGCCTGGTAATAACTTTATATACTGTATTATGTCTAGGAGGGAGACTTTCAGCTTTCACTGACCTTTATTTTGAGCTTTTTTGTCTCTATTTTATTTACAGTTACATGTACTGACATTTGTACAATTTCACATTTGTCAAAGACCGAAATCTGACAATTTTCTCTTTCAGACTTTGTTTTAAATTGTGAGCGTGGGTGCATGTATGAAATTAGCCTCCCATTAACTACTATGGCATGCAATTAGAATTTCCAGGATGGGTACAGAATTCTTATTATAATAATAGTTGTAGAGGTACTCTTGTGTTTGATCTGAGTAGAAAATTTAGATAAGATATGTCATGAAACATTTTTTGTCATAAGAGCTGGAAGAAACATATAGCTAGGCTTGCCTCATATTTTCCTGTGTCTTTACAGAAATGTATGATTTTATTAAGCTCCAGTCTTAAGTTTTTAAACTTCAAACAGTTTTTTTTTTGTGTTATATGATTTCTGAGGGTAAGTTTTGCCTGCAACAGTGATGACTCAACCTGGAGTAACACTAGGGAAATACTTACTGCCCAGCATTTTTAGTTTATTTGTGCTTTATCTTGCATATACTGGAACAAAGTTTAGCAGCTCTCTCAAAGCCTCCAAATTCGGTTCTTCTATCATTATTAAGAAATCACCTTTTTCACACTCAGCCTTGTTAATCACTAGCAGCCAAATTACTGGAGGAGTCCAGCTTGTAACTGCTCATGAGACTCATCTCAGATGTACCAAAACTGAACAGGACAATTGCCGCTGCTCACCCACGATTCTGGATCTAGACTTTTGCAAAAAAGTGCTGTGTCTAAAGAGAAAGTTTGGAGAGGGATATGGCTGGAGACAAGTTACTGAGCCAAAAGCAACAGAAAAAGAAATGCACAGTAGCAGCAGCAACATTAATAACATGAGTATATAAAAAGACAAGGTGCTTTACACACAAAAATGTGTTCTCCACCTCAACTTAGTTCTGTGTGGCCACTGGGACAAAGACAAGATAGCAGGCACTCCCTGCAGTGCTCTCTCTGTCCCCAAGTCTGAGAGAATGGAAAAAAACTGATGGACTGATAGACAAACTCCCAAAAGCTAGATTGTCAGTGTTGTGCCATGCTGCCACTTGGTTCCCCATGTCTGCTTCCTGCACTGGTGCCACCACTGTTGACCACTCCACTCTACTGGGACTTGGTTCCATACAGCGTCAACACTTTTGACCTGTCTGCTGGGCTGAGCGTCAACACTTTTGACCCACTGGGCTGAGCTGTGTTCTCTGCCCAGAGCCACACTGTCCCAAGGGATGAGAAGGGTTGGGCAGTGACAAGAGAAGGCATGGTCCGCACAGCTGGTCCCAGCAGCCTCTCCATGGAAGAGTGGGAAACAAACTGGCACACTTCTGGGATGCACTCACCTTCTCTTGCTGCCAAAGCCATCAGTGCTATGGAGTAGCAGCCCAGCCCTGTCCACAAAGCTCTAAGTTCTGCCCCTTCCCTCTGCCCTTTCCCTGCTCCCAGGACACCACTGAAGAAAATTACTTCTTCCTTCAGTTCAGGAACTACTCTGCCGAATTAATTTCAAAATCCACTAGAAAAATATATCTTACCCACATGGTAGTGACTGGCTGCTCAGGCAATCCCTGCTGCCTTCTCACTTGACCTGCATGTGTATGAAGTCCTAGTCTATTAGACCTTAGTCTATTTTAGTTGTTTTATTGCGTTAGGACATTAAAATTCCAGCTTTGATCACTTCAAGGTTATGAGACAGCACCCCTAAGACCAAGACAAACTTAATGTTAGTAAGTCCTTATTTCCATATGCTTGACTACAAGCTCATTTTTCTTTTGACCTAGTGAACTGAGTGAGATTGTGGCTCTTCACATTGCTTGAGCACATGAAACACCAAACATATTTTCATGAGATATCTGAAGTAGGAAAATCACCTTAGCCACAGGGTTATCTGTAAATTTCATAATTTCATCTCCTGCAATCAGTGGTTGTCTTTAGGAAAGTGTGTACTTTGGATAAACAGATGGCCTGATCCTGCTCCTGATGGAATATTTCCATTACTGAGACATATACAAGGGACAGGCCTAGAAACACTGAACTAAGAGACTGGAAAAAATTGTCTTTTGGACATTTTCATAATTTTAAAGCTGTTTACTGAGTGATTCACTTCTTTCTTGCCTCATTTTGGCATTGAGTTACCTGGCTAAGAGCCAGTCTTGTAAAAGACCCTTCCAGTGCTGGTCCTGCAAGAGGGTATCTGCTTCTTAACCAGGGCAGAGTGGTCCCACCACCAGAGAAAAGGGTTGTGTATTGAAGATATTTGCCTCTCAGCATCTTGCTGCATTTCACCTGATATGCCTGATCTTGCAAGGATGTCACTATCACTGTCATGAAGCATGTCTGCAGGATTAGCCCCAACTTTCACACTTTAAAACCAGTTCTCTAGCAATGACAACAATTTGTGCATGTATGTGTAGCTGTATATATATGTAATACTTATATCTGTACACATATATTTGCATATATACACATGTATGTAATGTGCATATATGTAATATATGCATATATACATAAATACACACAAACCAGGTATGTATAGGCTGACTGTCATGTATTTTACATTAGATAGCAATACAATTTACTGTTTTCTGCTTAGCATGAAACTTTCAAGGAATGCATATAGACTGAAAGTATATATGCATACATGTATTCATACATATAGATGCATGCATGGAAACATTCTCATTATCTGTGGTATATTAAAAAGCAAGAAATTTTAGTTTGTTCTCCTGATGGAACTGGCAAAAAAAATGTGTGTTAGTGCATCAGTTCCTGTATTTCAGAAGAGAGCAGTGCAGAGACATTCAATCTGAAGTTGCTTGGTATTTTTAAGCTGAAATTAGATTCATTGTTTTGATTATTCCATTGTGGGTCTCAAGTTATATTTTAGTGTCCTTCACCCTTTTCTCCTTTATTATTTATAACCCACACTCTTTGAGCAATGACCAGGACTAATCTGTAACCTTCTGTCCTTCTGCCTGATTCATTCTCCTTTGAAACACAAAGATTGAAGCAAATATTCTCAGACTCTGTTAAAATATAGATAGATAGCTGGATAGATATTTCTCTCGTATGTCTTATACTGAAATAAGATTTAATGGAGGTTTTACTTTTCTAATTCAGTCTCAGTGGACCTGCTTCAAAGGAAAATAGTAAAGGATGGGGAAATACATATTTGGTATTCATTGTATGATAATGTATCTACTGCACACGCATCTACATAGGTACTCTATAGGCCTCCACCAAATCATTTGTGTGACCATCTTGATTGTTAGATCCATGTTTTGTGGGCTATTCCTCCCCTGGATGTTTTTTTGTTACTCCTGCAATGTTAGCTGCACCTAAATAAATAAATTAAATAGTAATTCAGTTGTGCTCACTCTGCATCACAAAGAAGTGGGGCATAAAACAGCATTAGCAGAGAATCCCCTGAGGACCAAAGAATCTCACAGGGGGCTGGTCCTCTGAATGGTCTCTGTCACTCCCTAGTAGCTAATGACTGAAATAGGATCCATTGCCACTGGGAGCTTTTAATTTCCTTACATTGTACAGATTGCCCTGATCCAATGCAAAGTGACAGCTACCATTTTGGTACAGCTCATTAACAGCTTGTGCAAAAGCCAGCATGCACCACATCTTCACGTCCACTATATTGCCATGTGTGATCTGTGTTCATGCAGGCTAGAATTCAGCCTTTGGAGAAGTTCTAAAATAAAATAGTTGCAGGCATAATAAATGCAGTGTCTTAGATGCCTGGTGAAAACAGACAGTATATTTAAACTTACCTTGGGGCAGAATGATTCATGCCTATATTTCAGAATAACTTGAGAAAACGCAAGGATTTGTTCACTTCGTGAAAGCCCAGCAATAATTTATTCAAGAGCAGGAAGCACATAACAAGGAAAGTTTCCCAGGAAATTTAGGAAATATCAGGATGCTAACAGGGGAACAGAAGGGTGAAAAGTTAAGAAAATAATTGGAAAATTAAGGGACAGTTTTCAAATTCCTTAAGACATGTGGAACAACAAGAACAGTACTAGAATTAACTTTAGCTGCGTTATGCTGGGTTTGTGTATGTGTAGTTTTGTAAGCATTACTAAGCAGCTGTGATATCTCCAAAATCAGTGGATTTCATGGTCCTTGTATTCAGTCTTGCAACTTGTACAGGTGTATTTATTCTTCCAGCATGGGTTAGCAGTCCTGAAAGCCAAATTTTTTTTTTAATAATTTTTGTTAGAAAAACAAATCCACTAAGAAAACACAAAAGCTTGGATTTTCGATTTCCAGATGGAGCATTGGTATTGAATAGGAGAACAGTAGAATAGGTCCAGAGCGTACTGGTGTTTCTCATGACTCAAGCCTTTGAGAAGGGAAAGAACTAGAACTGTTCAAATGTGGTCTAGTAATTCTAACATAGTTGATGAACCTGGAAGGATGTCCCAAACCAGAAGCAACGTTCATATCTGTGTTGTGATGAGTTTGTGGTGCTTCCATCTCTTCCATACCTTCCATCTTAGATCTGAGCACATCAGGGTAGGTTCAAAGACTAATGAAAGTATACCATTGCATAGACTCAGAGGCCATCTCTGAGTAATTTGTAAGGCTGTTTTATCCACCCTTCTTCAGCTCAGTGAGACTGAAACTATTCAACACCTTCAGTGGTTATAAAGAAGAGGTTCTCTTGGAACTGAGAGTAAAAATATTCTGTAGGTATTTGCTGAAGGCAGAAAAGTTGGGAAAGTCCAATGGGAAACAGATCACCCTTCAGTATAAATCCTGGTTCTGAAAGAAACAAAACCTCAGAGATAGGGTGTTAAGTGTGTCTTTCTCAGTAAAGGCAGTGAAGTTGCAACTTTCCCTAGTTTTGCTTCTTACTATTTGTAAGACTCATTGGAGTGCAATTGCCATGGGAAGTTTTTATTAGTGCATGAAGGAAATAACATCAGATATGGGTAACACAATGAGAAAAACTGTGATATATGTATTTTTAGAGTTTACAGCCTAAGTGCATGAATTAATGAAAAGCTGTAAGATTTGGCACAGTTACTTTTAGAGCAAGCCTTCATTTTGATGAACTTTTTCAATTCTTTTTTTCTCTTTTTAATGTGGAAGTTGAGACAAGTGCACATCTTGGGCCTTTAAAATAGATTAATTGAAACAATGTCACTGGCAGTTTAGCAGCACAGAGCTGGGTGACTTGTAGGGACAAGTAGTGGTGTCTAGCAGGCAGAGAGACAAACCCAGGGTCTTGTGGGTTTAGGGCAGTTCAGAATGGGATCACTGAGGAAGTATTGAAGTGTGTGTGGGTTCTCCTATTCACATAGCAAATATATGGTTAAGTATTCAGTAAAAAGAGCCAATATATTGTCAGTATAACCATATATTTTAGAAGAAAACTGTATTTAGAAACATGTAAAACATTAAGCAAAACACCTTTTTGTTTCTATTTGCTGTGCTCCTTTGACACGTATTGCTCCTTCCTCATTTTTTTTATCATTACAGAACATGTCAACATGTAAAAAGAATGCACATAAATACATTTAATAAATAATGGAAGAATCGTTTATAGAACAAAAGTGGATATAGGTCCATGATAATACGCTTAGAGGAACAGATAGGATTATATATAATTGTCAAAATGATCACATGGGGAAAAGATGACTGACTATATATAAACCAGAGTATCAGTAACAGTGTGTTTTAAAAAGAATTTTGCATCAAATGTGAATATAATTTCATTAAATGTGTCTGTATCAGAAATACATTGTGTTAAGATGGAATACGAGTATGTTGATACATTCCATGGACAGAAGATATGGTGGATCCTCATCAAACCAATCTCTTTGAAAGGCTGTATCTTAGTAAAAGTATGTGTTTGTAAAGGGAGCAAGCTTCTAGCGTTCTAGTGAGTACACAGACTTGGATTAAACTTTGCCACAAAGAATTAGTGTTTTTCACCTTGTAAAAGTGTCACACTAAACATAATGATCTCTTTGAAAACAACAATGGGTGGAGTAGGAGAAGGGCTCAGCACTAGCTGAGACAGCTATTTCACAGAGCTCTAGAGTAACCAGCGTCTTCTCTAGATAACAACGTGGCACCGATGGCTAATCGGAACTCCCTGCTTTGAGAAAGTCCTTATTGCAGTCACTGACCTCTTGCCAGGGAGCTGCTGCCTCCTAATAGCAAGTTGCTTCAGGGCTTGCCTTAGTGTGGGATTATGCATGTCCCACTTCTAGCAGAGCTTTGAAAAGTCTCTGTAGCTGAACTAGTGCAAACGGCCAAATTAACCCTTTGGGTGGGGGTTATTCAGCATTATTTGGCCATATTCACCCATCAGCAATGGAGAAAAAATTAAATTTAATTTGAATAAGCCAGTTAAGTCAGTTATGATTAAAGAAGTTAGAATTATATGTGTATGCAGAGTGCATTTGTATGCATTTTAAAATGCAGCTAGTATCACATATACTCCCCACCCATCACATGTTGGTTCAATCAGGCACATCTCGAGTAGTAGGAGAAGCACACCAGCACAGTGTTTTGTGATATACCTCTAATCATAATTTTCCACTGTTTGGTTGGAAAAACTCAGTTTTACACAGTTGCATGGTGTTTATACAGTATGTTGTGCTCAGGGGTAAGGCAAGAAAGCATTCAGCCACGTGCCTTGCATCTCTGATCGAGCGCATAGCAGCCAGAGTACTTAAGCTCTAAACACCACATTATGCTGTGACACTCAGAAAAAAATCTACAAATCAGATGTCTCAAAATTAATTAGAAATATAGATTAATATTATTTAATGATGCTTAGAAAATTTTATTTTCACCTCCAACTTGGCTGTAAAGTGGAAAAATTAACTGTCTACTAAGAACCTACCAAAAATCCTGCCCTGTAGCTTTTTGTACGTTGTTCCCCCAAAACGTAATGGTAGTTTTTCAGATGGAAAGGTTACATGTATGAGTTAAATTGCAGGATCAGATACTGCTCTTGGATGTGCATGAAGAATCCAGTTGATGATGATAAATGAATCAGGCCTTAGATGGTGAAATTGGGGTATTTTGCTCCTTAAGTTGAACTAGAAAATGTGTGGCCATGTTTTCAGAAATGCATAATGACTGTGCACCCTTAAGAAAATATTCCAAAATAACTGTATTTGTTCTCATGAGCAGGGTGTTTACAGTTTAATCACTTTGGGAACATCAACTCCCAAAATAATAAATATAAAAATCATAAGGTTTTGATTCTTTTAAACAATACTTTCCTGCTTCTTGGTGTATTTGTTGGGTTTTGAGGCTTCATGGTCCTTGTATTCATGTTTCTATTCTTGAAAACCATCAAAAGATTAATTTATTTTCTTTTTGTTTGGTTTGGATGAAGTTGGGAAAGAGAGAAAACCATTCTGTATTCACTTAAATGTCACAACTAGACCTTTAGAAAAGCATTAAATACCTAAAGTCTCAGTCAAGTAAAGTGTCTGTTAAGGCTACATGTGATCACTAAATGAAGGACCTTGTAAAAAAATTATCAGATATGCTGGTTCCTTTTTTGTTATTGGGGCTATAACTTCTAGGATTATTAAAGAAGCAGATTTGTGAGTCCTCAATAAGTGCAAGGCTGTGATGAAACATGTATCCTGGGATGGACATAGTGATGTATTTCCATTTTGAGTTGAGCTCTTTGCTGTCCTCTGTCAGGAGACAGATAAAAGGCAAGCTTTGGGGAGCTATTTAACTTGGCACCAGGAACTGCAGAAGGATGTCTGTGGTGAGCCTGTGGAGTGAGTGTGCTTCAGCTGGGCTGAACTCCCAGAAAATAGTGGGCAGTGACAATTTTTAACCCTGCAAAGAAAGGGGATGTTGCTGCATGGGAGCATCCCACTTGGTTTCCTTTTACAAACAGCACTGGGGAACAGGGGTAAAAAACCTTTATGACAGAGAGAAAATGAAACAGAAAACCTTTCAACTGTGAATAAAAGGCTAATTTCTTTATTAAGGTGCAGGTTTGACCTCATTTTATTTGTCTGTTTTTCAGAGAGTGAACTTGGTTGGTTTTACAAGTCTAAATCTTTATCCTAGCTAGTGCCCCCCACCCCACATTTGAAGGACTTGGGTGTAGGTAAAGGAGTGTATGTGTCTGGGAACGGGTTATTCTAGCTGCAAGAAAGAGGAAATGGTATTTAAAAAACCCATTTAATTAAATGGCAGCACTTGGGATTTCATTTAATTCACATTACAGGAGGAATTTAGACTTCCACTGCCACCACCTGCTGCCAGGCTGAGCTGTGAGCGTTGTTCCTGCGTCTCACCGATGCAGGTGAACTTACTGCTGAACCACTTTCACAGTCCAGAAAGCATGACATTCCTTGTTACCAGTGGGAGGAAAGGCTAATTGAGAAGTGTGTATAAAAGCTGTAATGAGTAGCATTTACATGTATTGATTAGAAGTAGGGCCACAGTCTCTCATTTATCACCACCAGCAGCTGTGAAATTTTCCCCACGTCAATTGGCACGGCTCATATTCCCGCTCCTCTGGTTCTTTATTGCTTTTTTCTTCCCCCCCACCCACCCTGAACCAGAGTGCTGATCCACCAGCTGGAATGGGCTGGTAATTACTCCAGCTTCTCCACCAGCTGCCACAATTGCCAAACCGCTGGAGTGAAAAATTCCATCCTGCATTTCCGATTTTTTACATTACCACTGCATAATCATATTTGACGAATAATTAACCCGGGTTAATACTTCAGGGAGCCATTTGCAAGTAAATTGATAAGTTGGATGCTGTAAAGGCGCACAAGGGCTGAAGGCTTTAGGAAGCTGCTCAAAACAGCCCACTCACTGTGCTATTTTAATGCGCACACACCTCTTGACCATCTTAATTAAGAGTGGACGGTAGGTGCTGTCCTCCAACCTCCTTTAACAGTGTGGTTAAGGAGGAGGGAGAGGATGGGAAATACGCTCAAATTAAACTCTCCACTATATATCTCTCATGGCAGTGGTGCATTGGATGTGAATAAGAGCACTTTTCCTCCCTTATAGATTTAGAAACAGACACTGTTAGATCAGAAACTTGTTAAACAGGGTTGAAATAAATGAAAACTTTCCCTGCCAACTCCTTGGAGAGTAAATTGGGAGAGCTGTTGACACTAACAATAGCATGCAGGTCAGTAACAGAGCAGAGTCCTTTTTGGAATCATATGTATTTGCATTTTGGTTTCAATTAAGGCAGCTGCACTGTGTTTTAAGTGCAGCTTGTTCTTTGGGATTGATCCTGGGTTTCTGAGATAAGTGAAAAACCTCTCTATGTGAATTCTGTGGTTTAAAAATATATTCTTTCTTCAGCTTCAGTTTTTAGAGTGTTTGGCATAATCTTAGTTGGAGCAGGACTGCAGCAAATAATAGGTGATTGGAATAAATATTTTTGGTTTGTTCTGCACAAAACTAAAATGCACAAACCAAAACCCAAAACCCCAATGAATTTCTGTTGTGTTGAATTTTCTGGCACAGTTACTGTTATCCAGG
This sequence comes from Calcarius lapponicus, assembly GCA_039654755.1. Taxonomy (NCBI): domain Eukaryota; kingdom Metazoa; phylum Chordata; class Aves; order Passeriformes; family Fringillidae; genus Calcarius; species Calcarius lapponicus. The sequence goes on from CM077464.1 coordinate 62,774,071, forward strand.
CAATTATTTCTTCTTCAAGATGGCAAGTAAATTCCATATAGGTGTTCTGTAGCATAGTTTTAGACAGAACAAGATACAGTTCTTAGAGTTAAATGAGAGTCACATTATTGCAGATCTTAACTGGGGTTTGCTTTCATTTTGTTTTTACTATGTAGCTGCATTCCTTAAATTCAGAAAAAAATCATAAGGAATATTACAGTATGTTTCTCTTTCTGGGGAGACATAACAGAAAATAGTGACTAAATTACTTGAAAAAATAAAAGAATTAATCATTTAGTATTTTCATATAAACTGTGTAATTTGTTATCTCTCCAAGATTTCCAGCCTAACTCCTGGTCTTTGGGAACATCTGTTTTGACAGTCTTGGTGGAGCTCTAAGATGTGCCATGCACAGACGAAGCCGCAAATCAAGAGAACAATTAACCAATTTGTATATCACACACTTGGTGGCATTCCCTAAGCAGAATACCATCAAGACACAGTTAGCAGTTACAGAGCAGCCTTCAGCCCAGCACCCTGCCTGGCTGAAATCTCTGTGCAAAACCCTGTGAGCTCCTCATGAAGCCTCAGCATGTCACATCACTTGGCTACCAGGAATACCTCTAAAGATGGTGAATGGGCATGCAGAAGTTACAAAAGCCATTTAAGTTATCTCTTCATGGAGAAAGAAAAATAGTTAAATAAAAACATAGGTATTAGGATTTAAGAGTTCAAAGCAGTTTTATTAATCACTACCATGACTCAGGAGAGAGAAGCAGATGAGATTATTTAAAATTAGGCATTGTCACTATGTTCCTATGAAGAGCAAGCCTTTCTCTTACACAGCTCCCTCTTACAAGCGTGCTGATCATGGGAGCAGGTTTGGGTAGGCTGCCATGAAATGATAAGCTGGGTACCTAAAGGCAACATCATTTTTTCTTGAAAGGAGCAATATTTCTTTATGAAGCATAAGTCTTAACCATGCGGACTAATATTTTTCTATTATGTAATTTGCTTTAAATAATAGGGGTTTATAAAAATAACTTAAGAATTGTCTTACCTTACATGTAGTGGTTTTTACCCTATTGCTAGTGAGAACCTAAGGATTTCTGAGTTGTCATTTGAAATTTCTGTAGTTTCAGAGAATTTCAAGAGGAAGAATAACACTTCAAACTATGAGAGTTTTACGATTTTTAGTGATTTTATTATTTTTTGCAAATAAACTCGTATTTTATAAATAAATTATTCATTGTCAGGAAAAAGGATAGCAAATCTTGAATTTCTTCTTTAAGCCACAGTCTGACAGCTGCATCTGTTGTGGTGGATGTATAAACACTGTATAAATCCCTGCTCGAAATTTGGTGCAGAAGGTTTTCATTGCAAACATGATACACTGAAGACCAGTGTTGGTAAATCACTGCTGTTTAAAACTCTCATGCACAATATGCATTTGCCTTTGCAAATGTTTCTGGATACTGAGGCAGGCATTTCAGGGTGTGGCCCAGTCATAGTAAATATGAAAGAAATTAGTCTTTTCAGTTTTGTTTTCCTTCACTATGCAGCTTTCCAGGTCTGCCTTATCATTTTCATGTGGACAAATTGTCATCTGTCTTATTGTCTACTCAACTGTTTCTGTAAACAGTCTCTTTCAAACCTAAATAGAATTGCATAGCATGGCCTGACAATTTGGAAAATAAACTAAGAATAACACTTATATGACTACCCTGCTGTATTCCCCCAGCATTTAAGTGGTCAGAGCTTCTGTGCATGCCATACTGAAAGTCAGTGCTGGGCATTTGTCACCATGTGCGGTAATGCAGGGGAAAGCAGTTCCTTTCAGAGCTCAAATGTAGCGCTGAGTGCAATCAATGGCCAAACAATCTAACACAATTGGTCACATATTGATAGAATTAAACACTGCTGTTAACGTGACTTGTCATTGATCTGACAAAAACAGAGTCCAGGGTAAAAGTCGCCTGAAGCCTTTTGATTGTGTTTACATAGCTAAGGTTTGGAAATTTTTTGCTCTATCGGCTTCTAACATTTTTTTGTTATTATTATTTTTGCCCACAATACTCTCCACTCTAGAAAACACTTGCAGAACTTTAGCTTCTTTGTCGTCAGAAACCTGACACATGGGCACACACATAGGCCCACCCACTGTGCATTTCGTCTCTTGGATCAGGCCACTGAGTCACTTTTGCAAATCCATACACAGGGGAATGTTTGAAAAAGTTACTCCAAGAACTGGGAAGCTCCTACAGGTGTGGGACAAGGTCGTCTGGATCAGCTGCAGGCAGTATTGCCAGCAGGCAGACACAAATGGTGGAATACAAACCATTACTGCTTTTTAAACAGGGTAAGTATCTGGAAAGCAGATTCAGGTCCATCTCTTCTGGTGAACAATGCATCTGGATTGTGCAGGGTATAGCCTATATTCAGGTTCAGAGGGTAAAAATACCAATAAAGACAGAAATTAAGAGGTTCTTTGCTAATACCACTTGAAACTAGTCTGCATTTCAGGAATCAGTTTTATTGAGCTCAGGCTTTGCAACTGTAGTTTAGCTGTTGGCCTCTTCTTGGTGTGTTAGAAACCAAAAGATTTTGCGTTATGAAATCTTCAGCTAGCTGGAATAATTGCCATACATGCTGGAAACAAATTTCTAATGAGTGCCTGAAAGATCTGAGCAAATTGCTCCAGAGTATTTGCAGGGGAAACATGTTCCTATAATGCTCCTGAGTTGTCCGATCTGACCTCCAGTCATGCTTTGCTTTTAGGCTGATTGCAAACCTGATAATATTTTCTAAAGTACCTCAAGAGAAAGGAAGGGTTTGTAAAAACATGTCTTAATGGTAACTCGTAGTCACAACACGTCAGCCCTGCCTTTCTGCATCATTCGCAGTGTCAGGATAGGCATTCTATCCTGCTCCATTCTTGCAATCACCTCTCTCCTTCTCTCCTACAGCTCTTTGCTTCTTAGATGTCTCCTTTGTTTGCTGTATCCTTTGTGCTGTGTGAGAGGTTATAGATACTTGACACTTTGATAGTGGGTATTGCTTCTTTGTTTATCTGCCAGCTGTGGAGACCATGCTTTGCTGGCAATGGTGCTGCAAGGCTGCATGCTGGCAGGCTGTGCTCCTGCACACACTGTCATGGTGTGCAGTGTTCCTGGACAGCCCGAGCACCCCAGGGTGACCAGCAGAAAAAGGCTGCCTCACATCTCAATTCTGGGGGAGACAAAGAAGTAGCTGTGTTTGCGGGGCTTTTGTTCACTTTTTTTCCCTGATGTTACAATTGTATAATAAAGCTTTCCAGCCAAGTTCGGTGTAGATATTGCTGGTGGATTGTTGTTGCCTGTGGCAGCCGTGATGGCAAGATTTGCTGTGCTGTATGCAGCCTAGGGACTCTGAGGCAGGTTATCACACCTCCACGGCTCCTTCCTTTAATTCACAAGCCTTACAAAGATGTAGTGAGTGAGGGAAGGGGGAAAAAACTTTAATGTACACAGTAACATAGTCACAGGGGGAAGACAGTCAGAGAATACTTGGGCTGCTTACTTGCACTTCTTGCAGCATTACAGAAGCAGACAGGTTTCTTCTGAGCGGAATACGATTTTTCCCCAAGATTATTAGCAGAAAGATCCCCCAGCAGAAAAGGTGCAACAATTCCTGTGCACAGGATTTGCATTCTTGCAGTCTGAAGCTCTGTGAAACATGGTGGTGGTGCAAACCAACCTTCCCCACATCCTAATCATGTAGCACTAGTGCATATATTCAGTAGTATACACATCTAAACTGAAAATGTGATATGCTTGGAAAATATTACCCTGTACTGAAGTCGAAAGCTAATTGTGTATCATGACCATTCCTGTTAGACTCACACATTTGAAGTCTCAGTGTGAAGACTAAAAGCTCATTCCAGGGGTTAAAGAACCCTACTGACAGATGGGATGTCAGGAGGGAGACATAATTGCACTACAGAAGTGGTAACCTGTATGCCTTGGGAAAAGAATAGGACACAGCTCCTGTAGCCTGAAAGAAATAGCTGTGGCTAGATCTTTGAACTCTATCAAGAAAGATCACACATCCAAGAAGGCAGCAATGTGATGTGGCCTTCCTTCATATAAATGCTTTCTTCATCCTTCTCTCTCAGTTGTACCACTTCCCTTTTCTTAAAGTGATCTAAAAGACCTACAGCTCGGTGATTGTTTCATGAAATGCCCTGATGAAGGATGTAAAGAATGTGTCAATGTCAAACATCATACTGCCTTATGATGGCGACATAAAGGAGTGCACACACAAGGGCTTTCTTCCTCTCATCTTTCTAGGCAGTGGTTTGAGTAAATTTTATGAAAGTTCTTCAGCAATTGTGCATGGTTGGTTTGGATGCTTATGGAACCTTCAAAATCTGTTGAAACAAGAATAAATTATGTGAAATTAATTTCCATCATTTCAGAGTGGATCCATATCTGAATAGTGCCTGTAATTTTAGAGAGATTGCATTTACTTGAAGTAGGGAAATTGAGTTTTTTTTCATCAGACTTTGAGTTACATTTTTTTAAGAAGCCTTACTTCTAATATGAATTTTAACAAAAAGAAATTAAAAACTATTTAAGGTGAGTAGACTACATGTATTTATCTCAATATAATTTTCATAATGTCTTATTAGAGAAAACTCAGAAATGCTAATGTTATTTCATGATTTAAAAAAAAATAAAGTGGATAAAAAAATGAATCTCTTCATGTTTGTTTGACACTCCTTTGCATTTAGAAGATAAAGTTTAAGGACTTCAGTTACCTTTTATCTTCTAAATTCCAAAGGAGCAGAGATTTTTGTTGAAATCTCCAAGTCTAGTCCTTAGAGCTGCAAGTCTGTATTTGCCATGCTTCACTTTGAAATTTTAATCAGCAAATAGAAATTCTCTCTAACAGCTGCTCAAAATTTGTGTCAATTAACTTCTTTTAGGCTTCACAGGATGCAGAAACAATGGCAAACTATACCCTGAATATATTTCTATTCACTAGAACATAGTACTTAATTGTAAATTAGGAGCTAGTTAGATAACTACACGTAAGTTTCCCATTAAGATTATTTCATCACTTTCATTATTGTTCAACACTCTAACAGAGCATCAAAACTAAATATCCTCAATGGAATTGCAGTGATGTTTTGTGGTCACTGGAGACATTTTAAACAGTGCAGCCAGCTGCGTGAGATTTCTGTGCTGTCTTTATCTCTTTGTGTCCATGAAGTGTTCAGTTCTTATTACAGCTTACTTATGCAACATAGGATTGAATTTTTTTCCCTTAACTTAGACAATTGGCTGGTCAAGGACAGCTCTTTAAGTGGGATTGAGGTAACTGTAATAAATTATCAGTTTCATAATAAATTAAGCCAAGTCTCTGTGAAGTCAGTTTCATAATAAATTAAGCCAAGTCCCATGCAGACCCTAGCATGCAATTGGAATTCATGGCTGCCTAGCTTGACATGTCTCAGGGAAAAGTCTTAATCCTTCAAGTGGAAGCGTGAGGAGCTGGGCATGATAGACTGTATAAGATAAAGCTATGATGATCTGCCAAGACTAGTTTAGAAATATTGTGTTTAATCATCTCAGCTGTATTTCTCACTCATATTGTTCTTTGTCCAGTGGGTCTTTAAATCTATTGACATAGTAAAATTGGGATGGGCCAATTGGACTGGTGAAGCTTTAATTATCTGTGTGCCACAGTGTTTGTGCAGTGAATGTGCATGTTTGTGCCATGGCTACTTGGTTTGATAAATATTTCTGTGAGTCCATAACCTTACTGATGTGGTTTCAGTGATGGGAGGAGAGATCCCCTGCCCTGGTTCATGGAAGTGCAGGGACAGAGCAGGCATGGGAAGTGAGGTTTTCCTGGCACTTGCATCATGTAAGGTATGAACAATCCCTAGTTGGGCCTGGTGCCTCCTTAGCACTGTGCAATGCCTCCATGCACTCTATCAGTTCCAGGATAAAAGAGTACAGGCAAATGTACCTTCAGAATTAGAACTGGTGGCTACTCAGTATTTATTTTGCTGCAGTTGTTTTTTTGATTCTCAGGTGTATTTGGATCAAGCTGAACTGAACAAGAACTAGAGGGATACATAAAACCTTCTGGAAAAAATAAGAAAGCCACTACATAAAATTGTAATGGCGTTGAAGTGTTTTCAGTGGGGACATTCTAAGGTAGAAAATGTGCTGCTTTGGGAAGCCAAGACTTTCCCTTTTAGAGTAATATTCTGTAATTTTTTATATAAGAGTGTGGTGAAAGGCTTTCACCTTAAGCCTACCATTAAATCAAGATACTCATTCTATTTCCTGAGCTAATTTAACTTTTGGTAGAAGCTTCATGTTTTTGCAGAGTGATAGAAGAGAACATGTTGCTGGAGCTGAGAGACTGAAATCAAATAATTACCCATTGAGTCAGTCAGCTAATCGGGGGATTAAACATTAAAAAAAAATCCATGTGAGATGCATTAATGAGATACTTCTATGTGACACAGCAAGTTTTGAATGACAGATGCATGTCATGCTTTGCAATATCATATAGATAAAGTATCCACCTAGATTTTGTAGTTCTCCATTATTTGTAATGCAATGTTTTCTAAAAAAACCCAAGAAGGATTGCTTGTTGTTTTACAGTGTGTTCATAAGCACAGGAAAGCTGGTCAGAAGAGTGAAGAAAATATGCATCATGATGACTGTAATAAATCCAAGGAAAGAGTAATGAAAGGAAATTTAGGGAAATGTCTGTTGGCAGATGATATGTTATGTATTTCATGGTCTATCCATGGGACGTGTGACTTCATATAGGAGTGTCAGCAGCTATGTCTGCACATGCAGCATTAAACAGAGAATTCATGTCCTGAGTAAATATATTTTGGTGTATGTCCAGGAGTCAGTCTGCCCAGTGATTAATATTAGTGCTATTCTTCCCTTTTGATTGAAATCTCTTTGGAGGGGAAGGCACCCTTCAGCATCAAACTGTTAATTTTGTTAACAGAGGAACTGTACCCAGGTTCCAAGGTTTAACCTAAATAGGTAACCACAGTGTACGGTTCCTCCAGAAAGATATTCAGAACCCCACACAATAGTGTGTTCCCTGACTGTGTACCTGCAAGGCACTTATGTCCAGTTTTAAGAGCAGGGATGATGCACTGGATCAGTCCTAGAGGCCACATGATCAGTCATCCCTGCAGCAACTCTGTGCCGCCCTCTCAGAGCTTGGGAAGCAGTGGACATAGAATTAGGTTTACTTCTGCTGAAGATGAGGGAAAGATCTCTTTCTTGAAATAAACATTTTACAGAACTATATGACTGATGATGGAAGAAATTTCTTTATGTAAAAATAATATTTCTCTAAAATAGTTATACATCTACTCAATTTTTTTAATGCATGGTGTAAAATCAACAGTTTTTGAAGAACTACCATGTAGATGCTTAACAGTATTAACAGCGTTGAAAATTTACATATTTCTCAATTTCTTGCATTTTCTGAGTAAAACTAATGCCAAATAATTTTCACAATTAGATGCTAAGTTTTGATGGCTTGGGTGGGTATTTTAAAATAGAAGCAGTGTGGGATGGTGATCCTGGTTCATCTTTGTCCTGTTTTGTCTACATGTGAACAACATATAGCCTCATATGAGACCTAGCAAGCAGCTCCTTTCTACTGCAGCTGAAAATTTGGTCTGAATTTCTGAGTTCTGCAAGTATGTTACTTGTATACTGACACTGTGTTCAAGATGCTGGAACATAGATAGATCAAGCCTGTATGGGCTGGCACTAGGCTCTGGGAGGGCTGAAGGCTACTGGCTGACCCAGATGTGAATCCTGCTGTACTAAAACAAAAAATGTTTGTGCCTGGCTTTCTTCCAGTTGTGGAAAAGCACGGGAGCTATTTCACTAAAAGAAGATGAAGAGGAACATGTGTCTTAGAGAACACAAGGGTGCAGTGCCGTGGGCTGCTATCTTGGGAGAGACTCAGTTTTGTGTCCTGAATCAGATCTTAGTGCCCCCAGACTTGATCAAGTATGGAAAGCACTGGGGTGCTGTCTGTTCTTAGGAAGCCTTTCTTTCCACCTCCAGTTCTGGTTGCAGTCTGAAACTGCACGTTAGAAGCGAGTTATCTGCTATAAATTAGGTGTACTCTTCCTCTTCTGAAAACTGAGTTTTGGTGAAGTTCAATTGACTGATTTTAGCTATTTTGACATTTTCCAATAAAAATAAAATAGCATAGAATCAGAAATTTTCTACCTGGGTCTACAGGTAAAATTATTCCCATCTTGAAACGTAGGCTTTTCAGCAGTCCCTGTTGCCAAGCAGGGAAAATTAAAAAAGCAAAATTCTGATGTCTTAAAAAAAATAAATATGTTTGTAAATTGAACTTCAATTATTTATACAGTATTGGGAATTAAATAACATAAGAGGATGACTTTTTAAAAAATAGAATAACAATTGCATATTGCTAGTTTACTCTTTTTGGTCAAATTGGAATGATGATTGTTGTATCATTTCTTCGTAATTCCTTTTTTTGTTCAAGGGATTTCATGGCATTAGGTGCTGTATAAATACAGGGCAAAAGGATAGAGCTATACCTAGAAATTACAGAAGTTTTGGAAAATAGGGAAAATATAAGGATGCTGAGAATATTAAATTAAAGAGTGGAAATGAAAGGTAAAAAATTTTGGACACTGTTTCTACAAGACCCTAATTAATTCCAAGATGTGCCAAAATGTTCTCAGTTTTCATAAACTACAATATAGCTCAGTGTCTGGTGGGATAGAACCCTATAATGCTGAAACAACCCTGATAAGGATGAGCAGAAGTGTCGTTGAGGCCTTTACTTCATTTTATTTATTCTTATAGAAAGGAGAAGAGCAGAGTATGCAACAGCAAGAAACACAGTGTGTGTTTTGCATACAAAGAAAAACAAACGAAATAGAAATAGCAAGGCATTGATACACATGAGAAATATTGTATCAATATTTTAGCCATACATCAGCTTATAAGTACTGTATTGATCTGTTTTTCTTCTAACATCAAGATAAGATTAGTGTTACACGCATGGAGCTTCCTTAGCTATCGGACACAAGGATTAGTGATTGGAGCATAGAGACTGGTAGTCAAGAAATCCCAACTCAAGAGAGAGACAAAGCACTCCTGACTTTCTTTTCTTGCTTTCCTCACCTGACACTGTAACCAGATACTTTGTAGTTTACCTGTATTACAAATCTGATGTCACGTACCTACTGCTAAATTTGAGTAGCTTTAAAATTTTGTATGTGCAGAGAAGCTGCTGTTCTGGTTATTCTGGTCCATGAGTATCCCTTTCAGACTGTTGTATTTTTTTTGCTTTGTAGTATTTGTACCATTGTGGTAGCTGGAGACCAAAGCTGAATGCTGTTTCAGACACTGCATAAGCATGTCATATGTGACAGTGCCGAAGGTGTCTGCTCTGCACATTGGGCCTGAGAGCCACTGCTTGCAGGTGGTGCCTTTCCCATCCCCAGATGCCTTATGTCTCCTCCTGACAGAGGCAGCCTTGTGTCCTCTTCCTCCGTGCCAAATAATGTGCCCTCTCATTCAGAGCTTGCTGCGTGTCTCTGCATCTCAGAGATCTGAGAGACACTTCTGGTGCTGTATCTTATTGAAGACAATAGTGGAAATAGTAATAAAAGGAATCAATTCCTTAGGAAAATGGAGTTTCCCATGTATCAAGCCCTGATCCAAGTTTCCTCTCTCCTTCTTTGGGTTTTTTGTAGGAGAGTGACTAGGAAAAATAAGTCTTGTAGCTGCATACATCATGAAAGATGTAAGTAAGAAATTTTAGTGGCCTTTTCTGCCTTAGTGCTGGCACTCTCTCTTGACAATTTGGGCATGCTTACTAAGAAGGATACAAAGGAGAACTGAGCCTGTACAATGGAAGTATGGAGTGTACCATACTTAAAGAAATTTAGATTAGAGGCTTCCAGAGGAAGGTATTTTTGTGAATCAGTTTTGCTTTACAGCTCTGGAAAGCTATAGTTTTCCTTGTCATGTCTGGACTAGATTAGTGTCAAGAAAGTGCTTCTCAAGTAAAGTACGGTTTTGAGTTTGTAACATGTGGGGTTTGACACTGTTCCTAGAGACATCTGTTAGAGCTTCTCTACCTGGCCTGATTGGAAATTAGTTTAAGCATGGTAGGAATGGGAAGGACCTGTTCACTTTCTTATTCTCACTTAAATTCTTCTTATGGTATTATGAATAACCTGCTTGCCCTGCTAATTACCGTTTTTGGGTACAAATCCATCACTAAAGACCCAGGTGTGTGCTAGCATGGGGCTTGACCAAGCCTTGATAGAAAGTTATGCCATTGCAAGCCAAAGAAGTAGCCATGGAACTCTTACATGCTTTATGAGCTCCTGAAGTCTGATAGTCTCAGGTTTGCCTTCCACCTTCAAATATCCTTTTTTCTATTTGGGGGTAGGAGGAAGTGAGAGACAAAGGAATATGAAGAAATCAGACAGGTAAACAGGCTTTGCACAGGGATTTTTAACACACCACTGCTTTTATTTAAAGCATGCTGTTGGTTCTATTTAGCAACTCTGCTGCCAAGCTCCAAACCCAATCTAGTTCAAGCTTCTCTTGGGAGTAGCATTTACTGAATCTGTGGTGAGTCAGAAAGTATTACTACCTGCCTCATTGTGCTCCTGGGAAAAGAGGAGCTGAAGAGAAGAAACTCTTTTACCTTTTTGTATTGGGTTCTGACTTGATTTGCTCCCATCAGCCGAACAGATACTCTTTTGGGGGTGACTTCCTTCTGTGGCTGCCTCCATGACAAGCTGGTGTTCCTCAGCAGGAGCCATTTGCCTGCTTGTTTCATAGCAAATAGGTCAAAGACTTTCTTTTCCAGGCTCAGGTTTGTGTACTTTCAGTCTGCAGCTGAATACACAATTCCTCATGCTGCTAAACCAAGGCTATGTGTCTTCTTGCTGGCCCGTTCTCCAAGCTCTATGAGTCCATACTTGCTAGCAGGGTGTATATGCAGAAAAATATTGTATATTCTTTCCTGAAAGGTGCATGTAATATTAAATGCTATTTTTTCAATGACAAAAGAGAGTGCAATGCTATTTGATAAGAATTTCATTTTTTTATAGGCCTTCCATGCCATGGCAAAATCAACCCACGTGCATTTCACCACTTTATATTAGTGATAGATGCGATTCTCCTTATGCTAAATATTCTTTCTCTGCATCTCATCCATCCAGAACATGTATATTGAAAATGCATTGATTTGTGGTGAAATTCTGAAAATCTTTTCTCTTCCCACCCCAGATATGGATCTATTTTAGCATTAGATTTTAAAAGATGGGGTGGAAAATGATGGATACACCAAAATAAAAGGAGACAGAGTTGATACTCAGCCCTTTTCTGTATTTATCAGATGGTAGAAAAAAATCATTCAAGTAATATAATTGCAAGTCCGTCATCAATTTATTTCTTGGAACTGTTTTGATCCTGCAAATGTTTCATGTTCTTGAGGTGACTGATGTAGATGAATGTAAAAATAATGTAAATAGGTATTTAAAACAGCATATTGATGTGTTTTAAGTTCTTCAACTTACCTTTACTCTTGCAAATTTCAGATGAAAAATTTTGCTTAGAGATGAGACAGTGGAGGGGGACTGACTTTCAGAGGAATATTTATTTTGTAATTCTTCATCATTCAGAATGATGCTGAAGAATAAACTAATACTAAAGGAAGAAGGAGGCAAATTGTATTTTTACTTGTGTAGACATCAGCCTGCTTGCATTTATGTGAGGTGATCTGAGGACAGTTCTACACAAAAAGGAAAGGAGGGGGTAAATATATATGGTTCCACACATATGTAGTACAATAAATTATTTTAAAAAATATTGAATAATGAAAGGTTTATTGAATAAGACTTGTTAAAAGCACCCAACTTCTTCCAATGGTTTGTATTGAGCAACAAAATTGCAAAATTCCTTTTGCATTATGATTGCATTAATGTGTTGTTTTCTTCTGATATTTTGATTGTTGCATCCATTTTAGTTTGCTTCTTTCTCTGATTGTTTTGAGAGGGTTTTCAGCTGGTGCAAGTGTGCAGTGCTTCCCCACTGTTCATGTTTTAGCTGGGTATGGACCTATTGAAGAGAAAGTGTATTTAAATATGGCTGACTGCATTTTCCCCTTACTTTTTCAATTTCTGACTATTTTTTAGCTTGCTAATGTTTTAAAGGTGGCAGGTAAATCTTGTTGTTATGAATCAGTACTTCACATATAGCCAAAAGGTTCTTATCCAGCAATCATCTTTCAAATCAATGGGAGTCTTCCGGCTCGCCATGCCAAGCTCTTCTGTCATGGGGGGTTTATGTCTGTTTATGTTTTTCAAGTGCTTTACCAGACTGAGGTTTCAGCAATCAAAGCAGCACACCAAGGGCAAGACATTGTGCCATCTAATGCCCTCTGCAGCCACTCTTGTCACGTCTGTTTCCTCCTGTTCTTCCCAAAATGATCATGCTATATCTCATCGGTTGTGCTGACGCCAGAAAATACTGAGTGATGTAGGACCGGGCTTCCTATGTTTAAAATTATCTTCAATTTATTCTGTCATTACATTTCTTAGGACACTAACCAGACATCATCTTGGCCTGTGATGTGATATCCACTTGGTAATAGCAAGTTATTGTGAGGCTTTGTTCAAGGATGAAGCTGGCTCCAAATCATCTCTTTGAAGCCTTACACAGCTTGGTAAAGCTGTTATGTTCTTTAAATTTTAAAGTAATGTTGCAAAGTTCTGTGCTCTCCTCTGGAGTCCCCTGTCCTGAAGTAGAGCTGGTACTTCTGATGACTGGATTTGGTTGGGAAATCCTGTACTGGTTTTGACACCACAGTGTTATGTGCCATCAGCGCTTAATGTAGGGGAAGGCTACAAGGGCTACAAAGGCTACAAAAATCACAATATCTAATAGCTCTAATCTTAATTTTTGTTTTCGGTGTCTTATAAAACTTTATGAAGATGCGGTGAGTGAGAGCTGCATTTTAAGACATGGACATGCCATTGTTGGCACACGGTGATAGAACTACAGAGAAGAAGAAACAACTTTCTCAATTCCTTTTATGAAACAAGAAATTATTTCAGGTCCTCTTTAGCTGAGATACTGAACTTGTGTTTGGTAAAGATCTTTTCAAAACCCATCAACCAGGGTTCTCCCTCTCCTGCCCCACCAAACTTTTCTTGATTTTTAAAAAGGACAAAAACTTTTAAATACTATTATTAACAATTCATTGTTAACAATAATAAAACTTAAGCATTTTTAGATTTGCTGTTGAAAATGAGAACAAATAAAGGTACACATTTTTCTTGGTTTTGATTTCTTTGGGTTGATGGAATATTGACTTGAAAATGTGCAGGTGAATGTTTATTACTCATATCATTAATTGCTACCATGTTAATCCTGCAAGACAAAATACAAACTTCTTTTTTAGAGAAATCCTATTGATTTGTGTATGCACTGGAAGAAAAATACTTTTTTTTTGTATGAATGGACCTATTCACAAGAGTAAAGTCCCCTTGTAAAGTAGGAGTAGGTTGGATCAGGTTTGTGGTATCAGCCTAGTTATTTGCAGAGGCACAGGGACACAGTGGAAGCAGAAGCAATTTCTTTTATATTGTGCATGAAAATCCATTCAGATTTCTAGAAGGGTCTGCTTTATTTCCACTTTATTAAATGTAGTCTTGCTTATCCTTATACCAATTGTGTGTGTATCTGTTTTCCAAATGTATCTTCGTTTCTTTATTGTAATATGGGAATATTGTATTTTGCAGTCTGTAAATTAGATATTTGATTCAATACAGTGGCAGAACACAAGAGTGTTAAAAATGTCCAATTCCAGCAGGTGAAGCCAAGGGATATTTAAAGCTTGGTGCATATAATGTTTATATTACATTAAGTACTGTGTTATTGCACAGGATCCTTATTGTTAGTGTCTGTAGGGAGAATCAGTTCCAAAGATTTCAATTTCAATAAACTGATTATGCAGTTCCACCACATGCAATTAGGATGGTAGTAATGAAATGGTTATGAAGTCCCTTGGCATTCTGTAGTTATTTTTTTTAATTTTGTGAATAACATCAGGAGCATTCTGAAGGGAAGTGTTTATGTATTTATTTGTTATTGATCTAAAAAAATACATTTAACATTACTAGTTATTACAACTCCAGTCTCAACAACAGGAAGGAGATAAGCTGTTTCCACATTATTAAATGCAGGCTGCCTTGGGAATCAAGAAGATTTATCCTTTATATAAATATATTAAATATTAATGAATAGTAATTACAGAAATTAATTTATAGCTGCATTTATTTTCTAGTAATCTCTCACTGATTTATTCCTTTGTTGCAAACAATGGATATTTAAATACAGAATCTTAACAAATACCTTGGATGACAGAATGGTCTTGTCTACTGATCAGAGTGCTTCATGTACTTCACTGGATGATGCAGAGAAAGGAATAAAGAGAAAAGAATATGAATCCAACCAATGTTCTTTGGCTAAAGAAAAGAGGCATCCCACATCTAAGGGGAGAAACAAGGGCAACACAGGGAGAATGAAAAAACTTATAAAGATTGCTGTCCTTTAATACAGTTTACGTTTAGCCCTTTCATAATACACTATAAATACCACCTCTTTTAAAAAGCCTAAAAATATCTTGTTTGTAGTTTATCATCATTTGGTGTGCAATTTTTGAGTTTTTGCAGCTTGAAATTCTTTAGGTTCTTGGGAAGAATGCTTGTATTTATCTCATGTACAACTTTTTGTCCCCACAGTTTTCTACTTTTCCAGATGCCAAAACCATTTATTGTTGTTTTGTGGCTGATTTTTCCTTTCATCGGAGCCCAGGTGTGGGCACAAGATCCAGAGGAAAGGTCTGTTAGAATTCTGGCATGGATTTGTAGTATCATCTTCGTCAGGTCAATTTTGGGCAAGATCACAGTCAATCTACTACCTGTGCCTGAGTTTCTCCATCATTGAAGTTTGTGGGGGACATCTTTTCTTCTCCTTTTTACTGGTCTTAAACAGTTACTTGCAGGGAGAGAAACTTTTCTGTTGTTTCAGGTTGCTAGAACTAAGTATTTGGAAAATAAGTTGGATATGAACTGTATCTTACTCTGACTGCAGAGCTTCTAGACTTCCAAAATGTTTATGAACCCCCTTTTTTTCTTTCTTTTTCCCCCTCTTTTTTAATGTAGATTACAGGGTGGGAGAAACATATATATGCAAGATAAAAGAGAGGAAACTGTTCTGCTATATTTTCTTGCCTTTCTTCTGTTCAAACTTTGCCGGGTTTCTCTTGGGAATAAGACAAATGGATGAGTCTAAATATGAGGGCCACCAGAGATCTATGAGGAATTTACACAGTTATTATATAGAAAAAAAAAAAAAAAAAAAGAAAAAAAAAAGTTTTGTGTCCTTTTCTTTCCCTCATAGCTATATGGGTTATTTTACTATCTAACAGGAGAACTTTCAGCATTCAGGAAGTGGGTTTTCAGTGATTAACTAGATTTGCAAGATTAAGTGTCCCTGAAAACTTCACAAACAATAAATGCCTCCTCCTGTTAGCAAGACATTTGAGGGACGTTTGAGGGAGAAGGCAGAGGGGGGGAAAAGACAGCCATGGATTTTTGCCTTCAGAAGACATGAGTACCAATTCCCACCAGCTCAGGCCTGCAACAGAAATCACAATAAATTTTCCAAATAGAATGTCACAGACTGGTGTTGTACATATACCAGCAAAGGGGATCTGTACAGTTTGATGATGCCAATCACTTGAGTTACTTTGTTGAGTTATTCTCACTGTAGCTAATGTTGGAGGAGAAATGTATATTCATTATCTTCATGTTTTCTTGATGGCATGTAAACAGTGGTGTTTCATTTGAATTGTCTGCTAGTGCCTGGTACAGATCTGACAAACAATACAATTTTAAATGCATGATAAATTTATGATAAGAGGGATTTGCTGGGTTCCAAGGATGATGAGACCATGCCTAAAGAAATATTTACGTCAGATGTGGGACTCAGATCCCTCCTGGTGGAGACAAAGGGAGTGATTCAGCATTTTCTGGGACCTTGGCAAACAGCAGTTTTCAAATGCTCTTCATTGTCTTTTTTAGAAGGTGTTATGATATTGACATGCTGTATCAAACCTACGGAAATCAATTGATTTCTTTTTATTGGAATCGAAGTTTGTGTCACATCATGTGAAAGTAAGTTCACTGCCCATATAGAGCATATCTGGCTACCAGGATGGAGCAAATCTCTAGAGAGGAAAATTTCCCTTTACGGAGTAGATGTATCTAATTCAGGATCAAAACTGCAATTTGACCAAACAGGCATGTATTCAATCATCTAGATCCTTTTGTAATAATTAATTAATTTGTTCATTAAATAATTCACTCATTTTTAATCAGCAGAGGCAAGTTTGAAATGTCTAAAAATTGTTAAGCACTCAGACCCAGGAAAACTTCCCTGGGAATCCACACTGAGAGCAGTGAGTGTGTTGGCCAACATGGAGTTGAGCAACATGACAACAAACAGAAGGCCAGGAAGGACTGCAGGGAGTCTGTTATTTTGAGCATCAATTCAGGCATGGCTTAGTATACAAAATGCTACTGGGGATCTTATCTCCTGGCCTGCTGCCAGGTTAATTTCCAAGCTCAATATTTCATGCTGCCAGCCCGAGTAATCCATGTTTTTCTGTGTCTGATTATACCAGCTCTGCTTGCTGTTGGTGCAAGGCATGCTCTCCTCCATGTGAAAAGTCAGACAATCCCTCTGTACAAATTGCTGTGCAATTTGGAAGCAAGCAACAGTCCATGAGAAGAGGAGTTTTTGACACTTAGTCAACTTGTCCTACTTTCTGGAATGAATATATGAGAAACCAAAGGTGTTGGACAATGGTGTTTCAACTGTATTATATGGTGCCTGTCCAAAAATTTGAAAACAAGGTCTTTGATATGGTTTGCTGCTTGACATTTTTCCCAGTTCTTTCTAACAGGGCACAGTTTCACAGAATTGAGTTTTGGGGTCAGGAATGTAGGAATGACCAGTCCGATATATTATGAGTCTCTTTATGTGTTTGAACCGTTCACAGGAGTAGATGCCCAAAGATGAATACTTTCTGAAGCAGCCATTAAT